>BTHU01000023.1:43601630-44201630 GCA_036184795.1 Tokudaia tokunoshimensis
GTAGTTAAAATATTACACTGTGGGTGGATGAAAACTATTTTAAGTACTAACATAATAAGGGAAGATGCTGTCATTAACATCTCCAACCATTTATACTAAAACTCAAACGTGATACAGTTAAATAATAACTTCTACTTTAAGTGAAGGATCAGGTTTTCTTCTCAGTCACTATGAAAGATTGTACTTACATGAGCACATATTCTTAGAAATATCTAATATATTTGAGGTATTCTAACCCTATACCTTCTTTTTTCTTTTTCCATTGTATACTCTTTCAAATAGTATTTGTATTAGTAACTTTTCTGTTGCTATGATAAATCATTATGATCATAGCATCTTACAGAAGTTCCAGGGATTAAAGTTCATAATCTCAAATCCCACCAGTAGCTACTGACTTCCTCTTCGAAGGCTCCAACTGGCAACTAAGTATTAAGTGTTCCAAAGCTAAAGACTACTGAGGACAATTGGCATCCAAACTAATACAGTAATTTGGATTCTACTAAACAGTTTTACACATAAATGATATATACACATTATATCAATATATACCTTCTAGCACTATAAATATATATATATGTATTATGTACAATATGTATGTATAGACATAATTATACAATTAAATAATTTTATATATTAGATAAATTATATGTGTGAGAGATACACACACATGGAGAGAGACAGGCAGAAAGAAACACACATGCAGAGAGAGAGAGAGAAAGAAAGAGAAACATATAGAATAATTATACTCCCTTTGTTTATTTTTCTTTTGTTGTACATCTAGTTTGGTCCAATAACTGAGTTACAGTTCTGTGATGAAAACTGATGTGCAAGGATCTCAGTGATATGTTGACTTGGACACTTTGGGGTGAATATCAAGGAGTGGCTTTGCTGTATTGTATTATAGGGGTTTTTTTGAGTTAGACTAGGAACCTCCCTACTGATTGCCATAGTGGAAGATACAGTTTATATTCTATTTGCTGTGTTTGCTGAGGATTACCTTGTTAAAAAAGGGTACTATTAATGCCCAATTTTCCACTTAATTTGAATGTGACTTCAAATATTTTGCTTGTTTCTATATAGTTACTCTCATTCCAATTTTTACCTTGGACATTCCATTTTAGTATTGGAAAGATCACAAAATTTTCAATTAGTGATTCAGTCCATGCCCTATTTATCCACTCACTAACTCCAGACAAGTAAATCAAATCTCTTTTTTGTCCCTATGTCCTCATTTGCATAATGATAGCACATAAGTCTTGTTTATACATTTCCAGAATGCAATGGGGAACTAAAGATACAGCACTCACTGTAATACTTTATTAAATATTATAAACTAGCTAAATTGTAACTATTATTACAAGACAGGCATCATAAAATTTCACCACTAGTAATAAACAAGAGAGGACGCATCATCACATAGAAATAGAATTTCTCAAACTCACTACTCATAAAAAGCACCCAAAGCCCCATTAAAATCTGGTTCTTGATGAAATGGGTCTTGTGGGACATTTGAGATTTCTGCTATCCTAGCTTATTTCCAGATGTGATATGACAAAGTTTGGTCAATTTTCTTGAGACAAAGTCTTATTAGTAAACCCTAGCTGACCTGGAACTTGCTATGAAGATAGACAAGGCTGATTTCCATTTCAGAGATATAATTGATCCTGCCTCCAGAATTCTCGGGTTAAAGATGTGCACTCTTCCACACTTGGCTATGATTTACTTTTTAAATAATATGAACACTAATTGTCAAGGGTGTATATAGGAGTAAGCCAATACATCTCTTCCATAGAAGTTGTAGGTGGTTCATTCTGAGATCATGGAAAGGCATTTTATGTCTCTTGCTATGAATAAAGCATGTCTAAACAACCACAAGAAGATACATACTCAATTTTAACTGATGTCTTGAGTATATTATACTATTTATTTCCTTTAAAACACTATTGGGAGTTCATATCCCATTGATACATTCCCCGCGTAACTTGTTTTCTGAGACCCATTTTATTTGCTTCCACTTCTTTATTATATATTATATGAGGTTGACTATTACTCATGTTGTTCCTGGAACTTCCTTCAAAACATCTTTCTGCATCAATTTAGCCCAGAAGTTTAGACCACAGACTAAACAGCAGAAGAAGTTGGTTGTGTCAGAACATTTTAACCTCATTCATTATTTTTTACAATAGTTGATATATATGGACAAAATAGTCAGAAAATAATATTATTACATCTTCTAATAAGGATAATATAAAGTTCATTTTTGTGTTTGACACATTAGATTTCAATGAGCTTTTGTATGGGTTATCTTTACGGAAGACAATCATAAATTTGGTTTACTCATTGTAACAAAAAATTGTAGATGCAGAATTCTAAAGTTATTGAAAACTTCTCTACCTGACATACTCTAGTATCTGGCCTTCAATTCATCAGTTTAAACTACATTATCATAAAAACTGTAATGCTATTATATATCATATATATATATATATATATATATACACACGTGTGTGTGTGTGCTAACACTGAGCAAATAAAGGCAGCTTAACTTTTTCACCCACAGATCATGTAAAACTATTGGTTACCATTTTAAGGGAATGTTTTAAAGCAAATATATGTGCATATATACATAGATATGTAAATTTTTTTCAGTCATACTGGGGCATAACTTATCTATGGTGAACTTAACTAAGATAATTTAGCTGTGCTTCATGTGTTATCTCATCTTCCAACAAAATGCCCTCTTCCAATTCCCATGAATCAAAAATGAACATGGACTCTTGTGACTTATGCTAGGATTTGTCTCACTGTTTTAATTAATGAATGTTGTTGGTCAAAGTAAGCCACAAGGTCAGGCCAGATCGAATGGTTAGGTTAATAATCTATGCCATCTGATAATAGCTTATGCATACAGAGATATCTCCTGTGGATCTCCCCATACTCCATAACACAGTTGCTAATTATATTAAAGGTAAAATGTTTGAAGAAAATATATTCCTAGTTACTTAGATGTAGCTGATCCTGACTATCTTCAAGTATTAGAATTGTATCAGTACCAAAATATATTGGTCCTTATGGTTTCCTATATTCTTGAAGATAGTTCATGCCAAATTCTAGGAATGCACCAATAGTGTATATTTATGCACTCAACATTTGTTATTAGTCTTCAAGATAGTGTTATTCTGATAATAGAGTTCTTTTTTTAATTTTTTTTATTTTCTAAGATATTTTATTTACATTCCAAATGATTTCCCCTTTCCCGTTTCCTCTCTTCCCGAAAGTCCCATAAGCCCCCTTCCCTCCCTCTGTTCCCCATTCAACCCCCTCTCGCTTCTCTGTCCTGGCATTCCCCTACATCCAGTCTTTCCAGGACCAGGGGTCTCTCCTTCCATTTTTTTGGAAATTTATTGATATGCAAATTGTGTCTAGGGTATTCCGAGATTCTGGGTTAATATCCCCTTATCAGTGACTCCATACCATGTGTGTTCTTTTGTGATTGGTTTACCTCACTAAGGATGATATTTTCCAGTTCTGATCATTTGCCTAGGAATTTCATGAGTTCATTGTTTTTAATTGCAGAGTAGTATTCCATTGTGTAAATATACCACATCTTCTGAATCCATTCCTCCGTTGAGGGACATCTGGGATAATAGAGTTCTAAACAAGGCAGATATTTGCATTTAAGGATGTTAGGAAGGTAAATGTGGACATTAATCAGACTACATGTATTGCAAATATAACTGATTACACTCTTTTAGGTTTATCAGATTATAGACTTAGGCAATATAAAAAATGAAATTTCAATGACTGAAAAAAATGAAAATATTTATACTTTTCTTATCAAAAGTCCTACCTGGCTACATAGTCTTAGATTCAAAAAATGTGTCTGAGGAATGGGGTGTATGCTTGGTAGCTAAATTTTAGATTTCAAAGTTTCCATACTGACCACATATTGAAGAACAGATGATTGCATTATTTTTCTGCTTTTTCACCCTTGATGTAGATCTCTCCATCAACTAGAATCTTGTCGTTTTGGGTATATTAGATGGACAGAGAGCTCCCAGAATCTACCTGTGTCTACCTCTAACTGCTGGGACTACAATTATGTGTAATTTTGCCCAGATTTTACAAAATATTTTTATTCATTTGTTACTTGATGATATATATTTCTGCATAATATCACAGGATGCATTGTGATTACTTTCTTCTTATATAACTTCTAGCACTATTGTTATGTCCTTGTCACCACATGCCTCTTTCTCAGATTAGCAACTTTTGGATTTCCTTTGTGATCTATTTATTTGATGATACAGTACCATCTATATGACTGCCATATTTCAGTGTAACTAGTAGATATTAGTAGATAGATAATTGAAGACATATTCATTTTCCCTTGAATTTATCTATAGCAAGAGTCCAAACCCCTGATGCCTTTCTCCATCCTTGCTCAGCAGTTGATGAGCAGGCCCAGTGCGGGCATCCACAATTGCTCTAAGTTCATGATTACAATCAGTGGTTCTTACCTTGGAGATAACACTTATTATTCTTTCTCCCAATCTTTTGGCTCTTAAATTCTTTCTGCCCTCTTCTGCAGTGTTCCCTGAACCTTAAAGTAGATGGTAGTAATATCTTGTTTACAGTTAAGCACTCATTCATCGTTTATTCTATACAGCCTTGAAACTCTGCATTTACCACTATTCAGTGTAAAGATAAACATTTCTGATTATGGCTGAGAATAGCCTGTGTCTATGGCTGTAACTTAAAGGCAATTTGATACTTGCAGAATCAATTTACTAAATACAGTATTCTCTTCTCCTTAGGGACTATGCTCTTACAGCTAGCCATCCTCATTGATAGCTTTCCTCCCCTAACAGCCTCATAGCATTTTATGAGACTATGAAAGCTGTCAGTGAGTAAACGTGCAGCTCAGTTAGAGCTTAAGTTCTTACAGCTTGAAAACAAGGTATGTGATGCCTTCAGCAATAATATCTTATGTTCTTTTTCTGATGGGAAACAAAATGAAAAGAGCTTGTGATATTTAGAAGAGGTGTCCCTGGGACCTACCTGATTAACAACTAACAAGGAGAGATCAGGCCCCTGGCACATTAAAAAACAAACAAACAAACAAACAAACAACCATGGATTATGGGAACAGCTTTTGGTAGCTGTGTAACATACATTGCTTCATACTGTTTTTAACTTTTTTATTAGTAGTAATAACTTCTACTTCAGTTATACCATAGTAGTTTTCCTTTTTTTCATACCTACTGGATTTTGGTTAACACTGTCCCACACTCCCTCATCTTTCTTACTCTCACTCTCTCCCTGGTTTCTACCCACAGTATATCCCTTTTCTGCTTTTGTATTACCTGCATTCTATCAACACATCTCCTTTAAAACATTATTCTAAATGACTGCTTTATAGATTCCTGGATTCTCCAGATACTCCAATTGAACACACCCAATTACAGAGTCCAAATAATTTCCACATATAAGAGAGAATATATGGCATTTGTTTTTTCTGTGCCTCAGTAACCTCACCCAATCCATCTTAATTCATTTACCTTCAAATTTCTTGAGTTAATTGTTCTTACAGCCACATCTCTGTAACCCTCTCATGAATTGATGAAAAGCTAGACTAATTCCATTTTCCAAGCTATTGTGAAGAGAGTAGCAGTAATAAAATAGATGTACAAGTATTTTTGGATTAGAAGAGTAATTAGCTATTTGCTATGGAATTTTAGAGCAAAGTCATAAGATATTCTATTTGTAGATTGTTTAGGAAATTCTGCACTCATTTTTGTGGAATCTGTACCCATTTACATTCACACCAGTAGTTACTGAATATTCCTCTTTCCTTACATCTTTGACACCATTTGCTTTCTGGTTATGGAGGGATGGGGGTCTCAAAATACTTTTAAGTTATATTTCCCTGATAGCTAATAATGGTTTATATTTGTAATGGTGCTTATTAAACATATTTTTGTTTGAGGATTCTCCATTGATATATAATCTATGATCTATTTAATGACTGATTTGTTAATCTCTTGATGCTTGTTTTTTGTTGTTGTTGTTTGCTTGATTTTTTTTGTTTGTTTATGTTGTTTTTGTTTTTTGTTTTCTTCTGTTCTTTCAGCATTCTACATAGTAATCCTCTTTTAGTTGTATAGTGAGAAATAAATAGTCCCCCTTTCTATGAGTTGCGTCTTAACTCTGTTGATGCTTTCCATCATTGCTCAGAGCTTTTAAGTTTCATGAAGTCCCACTGGCCATTTGGTAGGCTTGTTTATTAAACCACTTAAGTCTTCAGGTTAGAAAGTACTTGGATCAATGTCTATATGTTATAACATACACTTTATGTTTTCTCTAGTAGATTCCATGTTTCTGCTTTTACACTGAGGTCTTTGACCTGTTTGAAGTTGGTTTTTATGTAGGGTGAGAGATAAAGGTATACTTTCATTCCACTACATGTGTACACCCATTTTCCCCAGCACCATTGGTAGAATATATTCCTTTTACCAAAGTGTAAGTTTGGTTGATGTCCATCTTTTTACATGAATACTAGTCACTCCAACTCTGGTCTTCAGGCTTATATAGAAAGTATTCTTACCTACTAAGACATCTCCAAAATGGTCAAAAATAATTGTTAATAGGGAATCATGAACAGGTGTAAAGGCTGCAATACATATTGAAACACCTCTTTAAGACCTTAGTTGTAAATGTAGTATTTTCTCATCTATTCCCCTATGTGACTGCAAATAGAAACAAGGAAGAATGATTATTATATATTTGCTAAAGACAATGAGAAAAATAACGCTGTGTTTTTCATAACCTCGATATCTAGCAATGATTGTAATAATTCACAGCAAAATAAGAAAATGTAAGAAATAAACAAGGGACCTGACAACATGTAGAAGAGAAATAAAAGATGTTTCATATAATTATTAGAAACTATGTATGTGGGGTTTTATTTTGAGAACTTTATACATTAGTAGCGTATTTACATTATTTTACCCTACATTCTCCCCTTCAACTCCACTAATGTTCCTCCACCCTTTCTAAAATTCATGAATCTCATTTCTGTTTTATATATATATGGATGTGTACATATACATATATATAATAAAAATATAGCATGTATCACCTTATCACATATATAGTTATAAATGAAGCTTACTGAGTCCATTTATGGTTTCTCTTATGTATGTGTATTTAGAGCTGACTACTTGAGGAAGAATAACCTATTAGTGGAATTGTCCCTGGAGAAGACTGACTCTCTCTCTTTCTGTAGTCATTAACAGACTGTGGCAATTGTGTTTTCCCCCCTACCCACTTACAAATTCACATTGACTTGTCAGCTGATACCATTATACTGGTCTTTTTTTAGGCAACTATACTATTGAGAACTCATGAGTAGCTTCTTTGTCATATGTAAATATCTCCTAGCAAATGTATTAGTCCTCTGGACTTCCAATCTTCCCACTCTCTTTTCTCTGAGCCTTGTATGTGGGACTGTGTTGTACATGTATTGGTTACAGGTAGGTGCCCCAAGGTTAGTTATTCCCTACAATATTCTCAGTTTTGAATTTGTATAATGGTCTTAACACAATGCATATGCATATATAAATATATTTGTGAGAACTGTAATCTACCCATATCTCTGGGTATTATGATAAGAATTTAGAATGTGGCTAGGAATTATACTATTGTTTTGTGTTGTTTTCTGGTTGCTTTATTCTTTGTTTTGCTTTTGTTTTGAAATTATGCTGCTTTAAGAAGGTGGTATTAACAGAGTTAATTCTAAATTTCATTTTCTCACCAGGTTTAGATAGGGGGCTAGGTTTACAGTGTTAGACATGAGTGATTCCCTTAAGAAGGGCTTGTCTAAAGTCTAATTATATAGCTGTTAGTTACCTCCAAGTAGTACTATTGCACACCCCAGGGGTTATCTTGCTGTGTGGGTCATTACTATGGCTTATAGGCATCACAGCTGGATAGGACTATTGATTACTTTTCTCTGTTAGCAACTTAAAGAGCATCTTCAAATACTATTCTGAGAGATAGACATAAGGGAAGAGACCTCCAAATCAGTATCAGCTTGAATCCTCCAAGTCTGTTTCCAAGGTGTGTAATGATTTCAGCACCTTTCAAGTTCTGGAAGATAAACATGAGCAACATCAATAATTTATATTTTTTGTGAATCTTTATATGCTCTTCACTAAGATATAAAGGGAGGTACCCAATTCTGGACATGTTTTACATTAAATAAATACTTGTAATTGTATATGCTGTCCACTACAATTTTACTTGCTTAGCTTCTCAAAAAAGGTAGATAATTACAAAAGAACCTATGGAAACAGGGAACTCTAAAAACCTATTCAAAAGTATAGTATCTGAGTTTAAAATTGTAAAGTATTTGGAAAGAAATAATTTGACAATGGGAAATTGTGTAAATTTAATTTTTAAAATATTTTATTTGTTTAAAATTAAACCATTGGCCCCCGTCCCGGTCCCCCTTCCCACAGTTCCTCATCCCATTTCTCCTTTCCCTGTCTCCAAGAGGATGCTCCCACCCCACCAGACCTCCTCCCTCCCTGGAGCCACAAGTATCTTGAGGATTAGAGTTCTTCAACCACTAAGGCCAGACCAGACAGTCCTCTACTATATATGTGCTAGCAACCTCAGAACAGCTTGTGTATGATGCATGATTGGTAGCACTGTGTCTGGGAGCTCCCTGGGGTCTGGGTATATTAAGACTATTGGTCTTCCTATGGGGTTGCTCTCCCTTTAAGCTTTCTAAATCCCTCTACTAATTCAGCCATAGAGGTCCTCAACTTCAGTCCAATGGTTGGGTGTAACTATCTGTGTCTGTCTCAGTCAACTACTGGTTGAACCTCAGAGGGCACCCATGCTTAGCTCCTGTCTGTAAACACATCATAGCATCCGTAATAGCATCAGGCCTTGGTGCCCCCCCCCCCCCATGAGGTGGATCCCAAGTTAGACCAGTCACTGCACTACCTTTCCTTCAGTCTCTTCTCCATTTTTTCCCTGGAGTTCTTTTCAGTTGGAACAATTCTGGCTCAGAAATTTTGACTGTGGTTTGGTACCCCCGTCCCTCCACTGTGGCTCTGTCTATAAAGTGGAGGTGGACTCCTTGAGTTCCCTCTACTCACTGTTGGGCATTTTCTCTAAGATTCCACCCTGCCCCCTGCATTGTGTCTTGAAAATCTCTCACCTCCCAGGTCTCTGGTACTTTGTAGAAGATCCCCCCACCTCCCAATGCCTGAAACTGCATATTTCCATTCACTCTGCTTGCCTTCTGGGCTTCTCTCCTGACTTCCCCTACATACCTGATCTACTGTTCCCCCTTTTTCCTCCCTGTCTCCTCTCCAATCCAGGTATCTCCCTTCCTTTGCCTCCTGTGATTATTTTCTTCCCCCTTGTAAGTAGGATTGATGCATTCTTACTTAGGCCTTTCTTCTTGTTAAACTTCTTATGGTTTGTGAATTGTAATTTGTTCAGCAAAATAAGGTAGAAGAAATTACTATTCCCATAATTTATATATTCTGAATTTTAAAAATGTTTTCTAATTTGCAACATAAAATATCAGATATTAATTTTTAATTCTTTTAAATTTTCTTCTCTCATATATTATATCTGGACCACAGTTCCCCCTCCTTCCCTTCCTATCAGTCCCTCCCTGCACACCTTCCCTCCTACCCAGATTCACTCCTCCATTTCTCTTCAGAAAAAGGCAGGTCTCCAATGAATATCAACAAAGCATGGCATATTAAGTTGCAGTAAGACTAGGCACATACCCTCCTACTAAGGCTGGAAACCCTAATAAAATGTTTCCCTCTATCTTTTCTTTTGAAATAGGATTTCTCTGTGTAGCCTTGGCTGTCCTGAAACTAATTCTATAGACAAGGCTAGTCTCCAACTCACAGAGATCCTCCTGCCTCTGCCTCCTGAGTTCTGTAATTAAATATCTGTGACACTACCACCCAGTGATACTGGGCATTTTGCTAGAGAGTCTGTGATTGCTGTGGTCCATGTGTGTGTGTGTGTGTGTGTGTGTGTGTGTGTGTCTGTGTGTGTGTGTGTGTCTGTGTGTGTATAATATTATATATAATTAATAAATAATATATTAATATATAATATATTATATATAATAGTGACTAATAATAATATATAATAGTAATTAAATGGTGAATTCTATATATTATTATATTAGTATATTATATTACTATATTTCCTAACTATATATATTACTAATACAAATATATGTATATTATATAGAATATACATATATTATTGAGGAGATGCCATATAACTAAGACAAGTCAAAGAAAAATGGGGTTCATTGAGAGCTTTCTTACAGTTTCAGAGAGTACATCCATAATCATCATGGAGGGGAGCATGGCCACAGGCGTACCAGCATGGAGCTCAAACAGTAGCTGATAGCATGCATTGTGAGATAACAACATCCTGAAACAACAACCTTGAGTCAGGGAGAGAGACAACTGGGGAAGCTGGGGACTTTTTTTTTTTTTACTTTTTTTTAATTTAATTTTATTTTCTAAGTTTTTTTAATTTACATTCCAAATCACTTCCCCTTTCCGTTTCCTCCCTCCCCGAAAGTCCCATAAGCCCCCTTCCCTCCCTCTTTTCCCCATTTAACCCCCTCTGCTTCTCTGTCCTGGCATTCCCCTACATCCAGTCTTTCCAGGACCAGGGGTCTCTCCTTCCATCTTCTTGGAAATCTATTGATATGCAAATTGTGTCTAGGGTATTCTGAGATTCTGGGTTAATATCCCCTTATCAGTGACTGCATAGCATGTGTGTTCTTTTGTGATTGGGTTACCTCACTAAGGATGATATTTTCAAGTTGTGACCATTTGCCTAGGAATTTCATGAATTCATTGTTTTTAATTGCAGAGTGGTATTCCATTGTGTAAATATACCACATCTTCTGAATCCATTCCTCCGTTGAGGGACATCTGGGTTCTTTCCAGCTTCTGGCTATTATAAATAAGGCTGCTGTGAACATAGTGGAGCATGCGTCCTTATTGCATGCAGGTAAAGCCTCTAGGTATATGCCCAGGAGTAGTATAACAGGATCCTCCAGGAGTGTCATGCCCAGTTTTCGGAGGAACCGCCAGACTGCTTTCCAGAGTGGTTGTACCAGCTTGCAATCCCACCAGCAGTGGAGGAGTGTTCCTCTTTCTCCACATCCTCGCCAACAACTGCTGTCTCTTGTGTTTTTGATCTTAGCCATCCTGACTGGTATGAGATGGAATCTCAGGGTAGTTTTGATTTGCATTTCCCTAATGACTAAGGATGATGAACATCTCTTTACGTGCTTCTCAGCCATTAGATATTCTTCAGGTGAGAACTCTTTGTTTAGCTCTGTACCCCATTTTTAATAGGGTTACTTGCCTCTCTGGAGTTTAACTTCTTGAGTTCTTTGTATATATTGGATATTAGCCCTCTGTCGGATGCAGGGTTGGTAAAGATCATTTCCCAGTTAGTTGGTTGCCGCTTTGTCTTTTTGACAGTGTCTTTTGCCTTGCAAAAACTTTGTAATTTAATGAGGTCCCATTTGTCAATTCTTGATCTTAGAGCATAAGCTATTGGAGTTCTATTCAGGAAATTCTCCCCTGTGCCCATATGTTCAAGGTTCTTCCCTAGTTTCCTTTCTATTAGTTTCAGTGTGTCTGGTTTTATGTGGAGGTCCTTGATCCACTTGGAATTGAGCTTAGTGCAAGGAGATAAGAATGGGTCAATTTGCATTCTTCTGCATGTTGACCTCCAGTTGAGCCAGCACCATTTGTTGAAAAGGCTATCTTTTTTCCACTGGATGTTTTTAGCTCCTTTGTCAAAGATCAAGTGACCATAGGAGTGTGGATTCATTTCTGGGTCTTCAATTCTGTTCCATTGATCTACATGCCTGTCACTGTACCAATACCATGCAGTTTTTAACACTATTGCTATGTAGTACAGCTTGAGGTCCGGGATACTGATTCCCCCAGAGGTGATTTTACTCTTGAGAATAGTTTTAGCTATCCTGGGTTTTCTGTTATTCCAGATGAATTTTTGAATTGCTCTTTCTTACTTTATGAAGAATCGAGTTGGGATTTTGATGGGATTGCATTGAATCTGTATATTGCTTTTGGCAAGATGGTCATTTTTACTATATTAATCCTGCCAATCCATGAGCATGGCAGATTTTTCCATCTTCTGAGGTCTTCTTCAATTTCTTTCTTCAGAGACTTGAAGTTCTTGTCATACAGATCTTTCACCTGTTTGGTTAGAGTCACACCAAGATACTTTATATGGTTTGTGGCTATCATGAAGGGTATCATTTCGCTTACTTCTTTCTCAGCCTGCTTATCCTTTGAGTATAGGAAGGCTACTGACTTGCTTGAGTTGATTTTTTATCTGGCCACTTTGCTGAAATTGTTTATCAGCTGTAGGAGTTCTCTGGTGGAGTTCTTTGGGTCGCTTAAGTATACTATCATATCGTCTGCAAATAGTGATATTTTGAGTTCTTCCTTTCCAATTTGTATCCCTTTGACCTCCTTTTGTTGTCTAATTGCTCTAGCTAGAACTTCAAGTACTATATTGAAAAGATATGGAGAGAGAGGGCAGCCTTGTCTAGTCCCTGATTTCAGTGGGATTGCTTCAAGTTTCTCTCCATTCAGATTGATGTTGGCTACCGGTTTGCTGTAAATTGCTTTTACTATGTTTAAATATGGGCCTTGAATTCCTGATCTTTCCAAGACCTTTAGCATGAAAGGATGCTGAATTTTGTCAAATGCTTTCTCAGCATCTAATGAGATGACCATGTGTTTTTTTTCTTTGAGATTGTTTACATAGTGGATTACATTGATGGATTTCCTTATATTGAACCATACCTGCATCCCTGGGATAAAGCCTACTTGATCGTGGTGAATGATCGTTTTGATGTGTTCTTGGATTCAGTTCGCAAGAATTTTATTGAATATTTTTGCATCGATATTCATAAGAGAGATTGGCCTGAGATTCTCTTTCTTTGTCGAATCTTTGTGTGCTTTTGGTATTAGTGTAATTGTGGCTTCATAGAACGAGTTGGGTAGTGTTCCTTCTGTTTCTATTTTATGGAACAGTTTGAAGAGTATTGGTGTTAGGTCTTCTTTGAAAGTCTGATAGAATTCTGCACTAAAACCATGTGGACCTGTGCTTTTTTTGGTTGGAAGACTTCCAATGACAACTTCTATTTCTTCAGGGGTTATACGACGGTTTAGATGGTCTATTTGATCCTGATTTAATTTTGGTATTTGGTATCTGTCAAGGAAATTGTCCATTTCCTCGAGATTTCCTGGTTGTGTTGAATACAGGCTTTTGTAGTAGGATCTGATGATTTTTTGAATTTCCTCAGTTTCTGTTGTTATCTCTCCCTTTTCGTTTCTGATTTTATTAGTTTGGATACTGTCTCTGTGCCCTCTGGGTAGTCAGGCTAAGGGCTTATCTATCTTCTTGATTTTCTCAAAGAACCGACTCCTTGTTTTGTTGATTCTTTGTATGGTTTTATTTTTTTCTACTTGATCTCTCTCTCTTTAGGTTAGGGAAGTTTTCCTCCATAATTTTGTTGAAGATGTTTACTGGCCCTTTAAGTTGCAAATCTTCACTCTCATCTATACCTATAATCCTTAGGTTTGGTCTTCTCATTGTGTCCTGGATTTCCTGGATGTTTTGGGTTACACGTTTTTTGCATTTTCTTTGACTGTTCAGTCGATGCTTTCTATGGTATCTTCAGCACCTGAGATTCTTTCTTCCATCTCTTGTATTCTACTGTTGATGTTTGCATCTATGACTCCTGATTTCTTCCCAAGGCTTTCTATCTCCAAAGTTGTCTCCCTTTGTGGTTTCTTAGTTGTTTCTACTTCCTTTTTTAGATCCTGGATGGATTTGCTGAGATCTTTCACTTGTTAGTTTGTATTTTCCTGTATTTCTTTAAGGTATTTTTGCATTTCCTCTTTCAGGATTTCTGCCTGTTGATCCAAGTTCTCCTGTATTTCTCTAAGCGGTTTTTGTGTTTCCTCCTCATGGGCTTCCATCTGTTGATCCATCGCCTCCTGCATTTCTTTAAGCAGTTCTCATGTTTCCTTTGTAAGGCCATCTATCCGTTGATTCATTTCTTTAAGCACTTTTTATGTTGCCTCCCTATGGGCATCCATCTGTTGACCCATATTCTTCTGCATTTCTTTATGCAATTTTTGTGAGTCTTTTGAAAGTGCATCTAACCGTTGACTCATTTCTTTAAGCGATATTTGTGTTGTCTCCTTGTGGGCCTCCATCTGTTGATCCATGTTCTCCTGCATTTCTCTAAGCGATTTTTGTGTTTCCTTTGTAAGGGCTTCTAATCCTTGATTCATGGTCTCCTGTAATTCTTTATTAGATTTATTTGTGTCCTTCTTGTGATCCTCTAATAGCATCATGAGAAGTGATTTTAAATCCAGATCTTGTCTTTCAGGTGTGGTGGGGTATCCAGGACTTGCTGCTGTTGGAGAGTTGGGTTCGGATGGTGCCATATCACTTTGATTTCTGTTAATAACGTTCCTACGTTTGCCTTTTGCCATCTGGTTACCTCTGGTGTTAGTTGGTCCTGCTGTCACTGGCTGTTGGTTGTACCTCCTATGAGACTGCAAAGCTATTTCAGGCCCCCCTGGATTACCAGGATTCCCCTGGCACCGATTTCTGGGGCCTGCCCTGCTCCTGAGTGACTTTGGAGCCCTGATGTGCCTTGCCCCAAGTGCTGTTATATTGGGGAGTCCCTGCACATCCAAAGGCTCAGTGTAGTGGATTCCCAGAGCAGATGTCACCAAAGGGAGGCTGGTAGGCTCCTGTCCTGTGCAGGGGTGTGTGATCTCTCCGGGGGTGGCGAGGGGGTGTCGCTCTGCAGGGCAGAAGTCCCACAGCAGGGCTGGCGAGTCGATTACTGCAGACCTGCCCAGCTCTTGGAGCAGGTTACACACAAGCTGCCTGAGGCCCAAGCGATATTATGCCTGTCTGTCTCTGAGCCTGGTGGTCCCAACTACCTGGACACTGGAGCAAAGATGGCGGAATGCACTCTTCACTCTCTCGGCAGTGCAGGTCACCCTGCAGGGGGGATGGCCCACAGCAGAGCTGGCGCCCAGACGACCACAGCTCTGTCCAGTTCTTGGGAGCAGATGGAAGCCCCAACAGGCCATGTCCCAAGCGATGTTATATTGGGGAGAACCTGGGTACCTGTCTCCTCAGTGCGGTAGATCCCGGAACAGAGGAGCTGTGGATTTTTTAAACCTCAAACCCCAATGACATACTTGCTCCGACTAGCCCTTACCTCTTAAGCCTTCCCAAATAGTTCCACCAACTGGCAATTAAGAATTTAAATATATGAGCCTATGGTATCTATTCTCATTCAATCATTTCTGTGAGGGATATGCGTTCACTTATCTATGTGTATGTATAGTAAACATGTGATAATATTTTCATTTTTTTTAGACATCCTTAGTGTTTTCTACTCCTTTATTCCTTTCCACCTTCATTTCTCCCCTTCCCTTCAATGTTTTCACTCATTTTCCATTTCTTCTTTCATAGTACCACTCTGGAAGCCTTTCTTATACCCCATGGTCTTTTTATAATTGCCTACTTTTAAAATTTTGTTTGAAGAAAAAATAATCACTTAAGATTTCCTAGTTCAAGACACTATTTCAGAAATCCTTACTCCATAGAAAAAAAGGTTTACTTCTTTCTATTTCACTGTGGCCTGGAAACTAATGTTGTCATTGAATTTTTCTTTATAAGGACTATGGGCCATTATCATTAGTCCTGAAGGTGATAAACAGAACAGCTATTTCCACTAACAATGTACATAATTGTTGTTCTATAATTTTGTGCCAATTAAAATGTGAGTGTAGCAGTGATTATATATTTTATTCATTTCTGAGAACAAAACTAATGTAATATCAGAAAGTACCATGTGAATTCACATGAGAACTGGAAAGAGGAAGAGTAACAGAGTAAGGTAAGAGGAAACAGTAATGTGTATCTTTCTGGCATAGAAAATGTATGTTACATATTTCAAAGAGCAAAAATATTCTTCAAAGCTTCCACAATTGGACTTCTATTTCTGAGTATTTCTATAAGTTATTGCTCTGCCTGATGCAAAATTAGTAGATTAAACATTCATTGCTTCATGTGATTCTGAAATTTGATCATGATTTGTTAATTAATTTATTTTTTACACTCCACATTTTATTTCCCCAATCCCCATCCACTCTCCAACTGTTCCACATCCCATATCTCCTCCCCACCCAGTCTCCACATGGATATCCCCATCCCACCTAAAGTCACGATTTTTGTCTGCTTCATTTGATGACATCCAGGGGACTAGGAAAACAGGAAAGTCCAACATGTCCTTGAATAACTACATGACTGGTAGTTGGTCCTGGCATCTGCAAACAGCTCATCTGGGACTCTTGGCCCTCAGCTTCAGTTTGTTTTCAGTTGCTTTTCTCCACGTGACTCCTTTGGCTTCCCTACAGCTTGGTGGTGAGAGTCCTTTAAAACGTGTTCCTAAGGAAGACACATCAATGTTCAAACACTTGCCAGGCTTCTTACATCATACATTTTCTGTTCTACCAGCCAAAGACAGATAGATAGATGGCCTAGCCAGAGTACAAATAAGAAGATATGCTTTAAATGCATTAATCTGGGAGGTATGTTTAATCAACAGCTTCTAAGTAAAAGTTTCCACTACCTAGGAATAGGTAGAAAATGGCACTAAAATGATAGAATAATTGAGATTTAAAAATATTTAAGAAGTTTAAATCTGTGTTTTTCACATAAATGATAAGTACTAGCTATTATTAATAGTTTAATATTCATATAGAATTTTAAATACAATAGAATACTTTGCCAGAGTATGTCAAAATCCTAAAGCAACAGGTTAGGTTTTGTTTGTTCCTCTTTACACCTGTGGCCTTGATACTTGACATTGTCATTGACTTATACTTCATAAGACTCAGGGCCCTTATATTAATCATGAAAGAGATAAACACAACTTTGAAAAATTGTACAAGCTTCTATTTTAACCTGCTTCTGATGTATTATTTCTACATTATTTGTGTCATAAAACCATAAACACAGTATTTGTCAGTACTCACATGATTATCCGGGAATATGCTGTCTGGGAAATGTTGTTGTGGATTCATTCAACTAGATCATCAGTTCCATAGTGTTTCTTTGAATTCAGGCATTTTCAGGTCCTCTACAATAAACTTCTGGGCTCCTATCCAAAGGATACCACTCATTTCCCCCTATACGCTGTATATATTTCCTTGTTTCCCATCTCCTGGCTACCAGTATGCCTCTACCTCTTTCCTCTCTTACACTACAATTCTCCAATTTTCACCTCAAAATTTCACATAAAACCTGCTTTGCACCTCCAAAGAAGACTCATTTCATCCTTTGTTATAGTCAACCCCCTCACCATACTTGTCTTATCATAATCAACCATTGATTTTATATTTCATGCCTGACAAGTTTTTAATTTATGTCATCAGCATCCCATTGTTCTTTTATTTCCTTATACATCTATATTATACCTGTACCAGAAAGCACAGGGGAAATTTTAATTAAATTCTATTTGGAAGGATTACTCCTTAGGAGAACTAAAGAATCTTAGTTGTTTTAAGCAGTGCTAACTAACATTTATTGCTAGTTTACTGTATATTGGACAGTATTCTAAGTGCACCTACTTATTAAAAGGAGAATAACAAATGACTCTAATATATATTGTCCAGAAAAAAATTTATTTCTTGCTAATCTGAAAAAGAAGAATAAGATACATAACAAAACAATATTTAATATTAACTTTTAATTGATTAATGGTATAATGATTAATGTGGTAGTTTTGATGGTACAGCAAATATCATACTTCCATATCTTTTGCAATAGATAGAAATTCCATTATAATTTATGAAGCTTTGAGAGGAAGGCCCTGGATTAAACTCCCAGGCAAATGCCACCATCTCTGTTGTTTCATTCCATTTGCCAATGTGAGCACAGCAGGTACTATTAGATTAACCTTTTCACTCTTCACATTCCTCTCCAAGACTTTGGATTTTCAAAGCTCTAAATCCAAAAGTGCAATTTAAAAATCGTTTCCTTCTGAAAAGAATTGAATTTTTACAGATCCATGTAAATTTTTATTATAACATTAAAGTGTGGCTAATAGGTATTAAACAAAAATAACAAGGAGCTATTATGTTCTTAACATTAGCCAAGAGACTCTATGAAGTGGATTATTCAAAAGTAGCCTGAGTTTCCACCTTTTTCATATATAACATAGTTCTAATTAAAAAAACATTTTTAAATATGAGAATCATTAAAATCCTTATTTAGTTACTTTTCTTTTCATTTTGTGGGGGATAGGGGAAAGAATTCTGCTCTGCCATTTTAGCCTGCCATCTTCATTATATTTTTTATTATGCAAAACTTTCCTGAGAATTTTAAAACCCACATCAGAAAACTTACTTTTGAAAACCTGTCTCTTTATATGCTTCTTTCTCAGCACATAGTGGAAAGAGCCCTCAGAAACTCATTGGCCTGAGTTCAGTGACTCATTCACTATGAACATAAAACCTAAAATGGAAAGGAACTCTGTGACTGAAACACTGTGAAGATAGCAAGGTGAATATTATCCCAAAGAAAAATGAGAGTAATATATAAATAATTGATAGATAGACTATAGAAAAATTGGGAAATATAAACCAGCTCATGCCCAAAACACAGTATGGACCTGAACTATTTAATAGTAAATTCTTGTATGATGCTAGTGTTTTTAAAATGTTGATAGGTTGTTTAAGGTATGTCATTGGTGTCCAGTCCATATAACCTCAGCACTTAACAAATTTTGTATAAAGTGTTTCAATTCCAAATGCCAGTACTTGCTTCACTTCATTAGGGATTTTTTTCTGCTTATTCAGGGGGCACAGCAGAAATGCAGGGGGAAGGTTGTTCCTTTAATAGCAGCATTTGATATGTAACCTAGCCCCCTTATTCACTAGGTTTGATTGCTCTAATAATTTCAGTCTGCTTTATCCCAAGCAGTAGTAACTTGTACACAGTGACAACTCACTAAACAATGTAAAATATTTTAAACTTATGCTTGTATCACCTACATATATGTCTGTGTACCACATGATTACAATGGTGTGGAGGCCAGAGGAAGGCAATGGACCTCCTGGAACTAGAGTTACAGAAGGTTATTAACCTTGTATATGAGTACTGCAAACTGAACATAAGTCTTCTGCAAAAGTAGCAAGAGTTCTTTACCCATGAACGCACTCTTCAGTACCTAGATAAACTAAGTTTTATGGACTCTCTCCCATATTTCACTTCTCCACACTTTACTGACAATGCCTGAGACCATATATATCAAAAGTGCTTGACTTCAAATTCTTGCTCTTGCAAGACAGGAATCAAAATTGTTTCCTTTTATATACAAGTTCATATAAGGTGACAATGGATATAGGGTGAAGCAGAATTCCATATTATTGTTTTTCAATTTTATATCATGTAAAGATGAAAGAATATTGACTTATATTTGTTCCCTGACCTTATTATGTTTTGAATTCTTTGAATTCTGATTTTCCAAATAAAATATTGCCATAACCATGGATGAAAATATTATTCAAAATAAATAGCCTATTTTATATGATAAGAACTTGACACTGGGATTATAAGCAAAATCACATGTGAACACAGAGTAGAGCATGAAACAGCAAGGGAGATATCAGGTTTCCTAGACAAAGAAGCTACAGAGTGAATGGAAAAAACATGTTATGTGTAAGTAGATTAGACAATCATCATTAGACAAGAAGTCCTCTGGAAATTTCAAGGTGAAGTTTTACTGAATTTGAATGAGGTGTTTATTCACTATCATCTTTCTGTCAGAATAATTATAGGTTGTTCACTCTATTTTAAAGGCAGTTCAAAAGAGTCACAGGTCTCCACATAGTTATCAAGGCCTATTTTCCTTGACAATAGTAGAGAATTCTTTTCCATTTTAAAATCTTTCAGATAGAGAATATTTATCAGCACAAATCTTAGATGGAAGGATATAATTTCAGGATCTGATAGGAAAGCGTATAAGGAAAAAGTAACATTTCATAAATTTCTTAGAGGATCATGTATAAGACCCTGTGTAGGATTCCATTAACATTTTATGAAATTGAGTTTAGACTCTAAAAAATTAGTTTCAAAAGTTAAGATCTTATGAATCATTTTTAAAACTTATTTTACAATTTTCACTGCGCGTAAATGTCAAAAATGCAAAGTATATGGAACTATTATTTATCACTCCTAAATTTTCCATCCTCAGCACTTTTCAAAAGTCAATTTCAAAATGTATTCATCATATTCATTCCATATGACAGTGCACTTTACCTCAGTTTCTTTATTGTAATTTATTCTTTACCTCTTCCATAGTGTCTACCTCATCCTATCAAAACATATCTCTTTTACTGTTTTCTCTATCTCTTCTCCTTCACTTGACTCTCACTGTCTTTTTAATTGCTAATCTTTTTCGTGAAATTACCCTCTGCATTTTTACTACCAATTATTTCCTTACTTGTTAACATTAACAAGATAGGCAATTCCCTACTCACAATCTTACATATGGCTTATTTTTATTATATATTTTAATAAGCAGTTCAAATCAATTATGCATATAATTTATGATCCATAATTTAGACAAAGAAGTCTTTTCTTTTACCTCAAGGAGTGATTCTTAGGTTGATAAGATTACTCAATTATCAAAAGGCCCTTGCCTATTAAGGCTACTAACTTGAGTAATCTCTAGTATATACATGATGGGGAGAACCTACTCCTAGAAGTTGGCACTTGACCTGCATTTATACCCTCGGGCAAGCTTATGACCCATGAAACAAAATAGGTGTAATTAAAAAACTTAAATTTTTTGTAATTTCAAAGCATCGTTTTATTAAAACCAGGCTTGCCAGATTTTGTATTTAACGTCTGTGTGCAGTCAGAGAGACTTAAAATTCCATTCGAAACAACAGTAACATAAAGTAAGCTGATTGCTTCAAATGCAAAAGGGTGAAATACAACCAGAAGAACAAATAATATTATCCACTTTTATTATGCTTTACTTAAAATTTGAGAATGTTTTATGGAAATGTCTCATAATAAGAAACTGCTTTTTAAATTTATCTGAACATATACTTGGTCTGTTTCTTCAGAAATTGAAAATTTCAAGAACAGAATCATTTTTTTCAGTAACTGATTCATATATAACTGTTTGCACATTGTAGTGCTTCTGTGTTAAAGCCTATACCCTTTGCACCATTTTATTAATATTAGCCCATTATCCTATCAAAATATTCTAAGATTATATATTGTGCATAACACACACACACACACACACACACACACACACAAGCATATGCACACACAAGAGATATTTCCGTGGTTAAAACCCCGAATGCCCTCCCAGAGGACCCATATTTGATTCCCATCATCCTTGTCATAGTGCAAAACTATTCATAACCTGATTTCCAGGGAATCAGACACCTACTTTTGACCTTCTTCAGTACCAGGCGTGTATGTGAGTGTGTGTGTGTGTGTGTGTGTGTGTGTGTGTGTGTGTGAATATCTAAAAAATCGAGAGCTGTAGTTTGGAATTCTCACATCAGGACCTCTCTGAAGTGCTTTGCTCTACTTATTAGAGTTAAGATGCCATTTTAATGTTTAACTGGACCTTGAACAGCTTCCCATCTCAAGCAGGTGTTGGATGAGTTTCAATGCAGTTGATGAAGTCTTCAATTTCTTTTGACTGAATACTGACCTAAGTTCCTGACCATACATGGCCTTCTGACCTAACAGTCTGTCTTATCTAAGCTAGAGATGCAGATGGCTAGTAAGACAAAATTTACAGCCTTAAATATTTTAAATATACAAGTAACATGTCATTATTTTTGATGTATTGTATTTATTAGAATCAAAGTCCTGGATACTGTTGACATATTGTACTTACCAAAATTAAGTTACAAGTTTATGATTACAAGGAAAATCTGCAAAGACATAGGTCAGAGTAAACATAGTGACTAGATCCTTGTTAAAATCTGCACACAACATAGATTTTTTTTTCATATTGTTGCCCTATGAACATGAGGATTGTTTTCTAGGAAACTTCAAGCTTAAATTTTTATTAGTGTAGAGGACTATATTTAGAATTATTGACATGGTTATTAAAACCATTGATATGAAGTAAGATTACTTTATGAGATTTAATTTGATTATACATTTCAAAAAATGTGTGTAGTATAGGAAAATGGGGTTTTCAAAAGCCTAGTTTTCGATTTGCAGTGGTTTTTCTCAGATTTCCCAAGAAAGAGATTGTATGAGCAAAAACTACAGAAGCTTAAAAATATGAGTATCTCAAACTTACATATTTTTCATAAAAAAAGTCTGCTGCTGACAATGTCTCTCAGATTTTAGTACACAGTGTATTCTTTTTAATAAAATAAATGCCCTTGAAATTCCAACTTTTTGTCATGTTTGGTATGGCAATTGCTTCCTAATGAAAGTTAAGGACATCTTTAAAGTAATTTTCCAGCTTTCATTTATGTTAAGAACTCAAAATAGATGATAGTAGCTCAAATTATTACTGTATTCATAAAGAGCTCTGCCCAATAAATGAAATTTTATTACATAGAAATGTCAAAATATAACAAAGATAGAGCTATAATTTTTACATATAATGTAATTTTAAAAGACATTTTCTTCCTTAAAGATTTATATTCACATATGACTTGAATATTCACAAGAAATTTTTCAGATATGTTTTTAAAATAATGAGGTTATCACTTCAGTGAGGGAGAACATGAGGCCATATTTAATTTGAAAATGATCCTCACATTTGACTTTTTTCAAAATATGGCTTCAATATATTTAACATAGTTTTATAAAGTTGATTTGAGAGGGAAAAGATGGGTAAGGATAATTAGTATATATCCAAAGTTTAGTTAATTTTTAAGCAAAAATGTGGATATACTGTCCAAGATTGCCTTGCTGATGAGTGCTATCTAATAGAGTATCCATAGCCTACTATATGATGGCTTGAAATGTGCTCAATGCAAAGGAAGATAGTTTATAGCAATGAGAAATACATCTGAGAAGTAGTGTTATTGCCTAGCAATGCCAGAGACCCTGGATTCCAACCCCAGAATGGATGTACGGAAAGAGGCTGGTGGGAAACCCTTGGCATGATAGTAATAAAATGAAATATCTTAGTCTATATTAATTGAAAGCATTATTAAAATTATTTTTACTCATTGTACTTATTTTTCCTTTTTTGATTATTCTTTTTAGTAGAAAAGAAATACATATTAGTTTTATTGACACCAGGCTTAAACTTGTGTTAGACAAGTAAACCCTGTAAATAGCACCATGGTTAAGAATCTAACCTGCTTTACAATTTAGTAAGTCATCAGGGGATCAATGTCTTACATCTTCCTGTGATCCTTATATACAAAAACAGATTGGATAATTAACCTTGCATAGTTATAAATCCAATTTCTTCTATTACAATCAGTCCATACACACAACCATTTCTGCATATACAATAGAGCAGATGACAAAATTTAGGTTGCAATTTAATTATGTTTCTCCTTTCCCTTTTCTTCTTCCCATATGCCTTTCTCACTTTCCTCCAAATTGATAGCCTCTTTATTCACTAATGGTTATTGAATGCATATATGTATATGTATGTGCATATATATTCCTAAATATAACCTGTTGTATCCATAGAGTGTTACTTGTATGTATGTTTTCAACAATGCAAAAGTTGCATATGTGGGTCACATTACGTTTCTGTTAGTCGAAGCTATTCTACTTAAATTTTGACATTATGTTGTTGAACAAAGTAACAGGGTTGTTTTCCCCCTTGTGATAGATTAATGCTACCATATATAACAGACCCTGAATGAAATATAAGTTAGCTGTCCTATTTTGTTTGATGTATAATTTTGTTGTAAATTTCTGCATTATTTAATAAACCAACAAAATCAAAAAATTTGACAGAAAATATATCCCTATGAGCCTACTCTATACATTATTGAAAAAATGAAGGAGGAAGGAGATGATGAGGGTTATAATTCTGGAATTCATTTCATATGTATAATACAATATGCCCAGCAAAATATTGTTGAATGATCGTGGTTTAATTGTCAAAATATCATCAGCAGTATAGTTACTGGTAGCAAAGTGTAAATGTGAAATACTTTTAATCACTTAGTAAAGTGGTATGCCATTATATGGCCATCTGTGTCCTTAACTTATTGATTCAAACATCAGGAACAATGGCTACAACATCATCTTCTAAAACTTATTTTTTCGAACTTTACAGTTTACAAACCAGTATGTATTGTACACAATAATTTTTTTATATCCTCTCATTTGAGCATCACAAAAGTCTTCAAAATGGGCACTGTTTTCTTTGTCCAGATAAAAAACAAAAACAACCCTGTTCAGCAAAGTTAAAAACCTTGTTTAAGATAATCATGTTCCTAAGTGACAGCACTGCTTACTTTCGCACTGAACTTTACATATCAAAATAGATTAAAAGACTCAATTTTAGAGGACAAAAGTTGAAATGGTAAATATATTGTGTTACAAATCTTAATAATGCAGATTTCAATGCTAAGGTTGCTAGTAATTTCTAATGAAAAAGTTCATTTGAATTTGCTTTATTGGATGACTTGCAGAATTTTCATAATAAATCAATTAGTTTACATATTTAAATAGCAGTGAAATGTAACGGTATTTCAGGATATCAGTACCATAGAGTTATGCTTACATGTCTGTCACATTGCTATTTCATGGAATTTTATGGTACCATCAACAGATTTGTGATCCACAGTTGCCTGAAATGCTATTATATAGGTCATGTTTGTGATCTTCATTTGTCATTATGTAGATAAATAAATAAACTAGAAAAACAGCAAGGGAATGGAAATTTAGGTGAATTTAGGTGAATATTTGCAAATATTGTTAGTACAATAAAGAACATTTTAATTAGGACTACACATTAATAAGAATACATATTTATTGCAGACAAGATAATAATAAAGGATTATATAGAATTATAAATAATTCTATTTATAAGGATTATAAATAATAGAAGATTCAGAGAGACAAAAAAACAGAGTAATGGAGAGCCCTTACACAGCACTAAATTACAGGTAGAAAATCATATGGAAAAATAAGATTGCCACAGACAGTAGGTTTACACAAGATTCATAAGGACAGATAATTATTTTTAAAAAATACTAGAGCAAAGCAAATTTTTATTTGTACACAGTGGTAAAGGTCTTGCATAGTCACTATTCCATTCTGAAGTCTGATTTTTAAACTATCAAAGAAAAGACACAATTACAAGAAAAAAGATTATAAATAAAATACTTGAGCAGTATTTTTCTCCAATTCAAAAAGGTAAGTTTTCAAAACTGGAAAGGTATGATAGGACAGAGGCTTTACAATATTTAACTACTAAGTGAAAGTTTCTTTTTTCATTATTAGTTATTTTATTTGTTTACATTTCAAATGTTGTCCCCTTTCCCAGTTTCCCCTCTGAAAACCCCCTTCCCCTGCCTATATGAGGGTGCTTACCCAACTGCCTACCCACTCGTGCCTCAGCAAACTAGCATTTCCCTACCCTGGGGCATAGAGCTTTCACAGGACCAAAGGCCTCCCCTCCCTTTGATGTCCCTTTGATGTCCATCCTCTGCTACATATGCAGCTGGAGCCATGAGTCCCTCCATTTGTACTCCTTGGTTGGTGGTTTAGTCCCTGGGAGCTCTGCGGGGTCTGGTTGGTTGATATTGTTTTTCTTCCTATGGGGTTGCAAACCCCTTCAGCTCCTTCAGTCCTTTCTCTAACTCCTCCATTAGAATCCCCTCATACAGTACGACATTCCGCTGTGTGTATCTGCCTCTGTATTGGTTCTGTATCTTCTAGCTGAAAGCAGGGACTGTCATTAATAATTGTTAACCACAACTCTGTCTCATTAAAATAATGCACTCTGGTGCTTCTATCATAAATACATTAAAGATAGTTAAGTGATATTTAATGTTTCACATCCCATGATTTTATTTACTTTGTAGTACTTGACATGGGATACAGGACCTCACACATGTTAAGCAAGTGGTCTACCACTAGGCTAAACATGCCCAGCTCACCAACAAATATTTTCTGAAAGAAAGCTTTGGTTTTGACAAGTATGTTCTATGTCATCCTGGGGGAATGCAGTAGAATTTCTATATGGAAATAGATCATTTGACCTATTTCCTGTATTCGCATACAAAAACTTTTCTGAAGAATTTCCCTTGAAAGGAAAGACTCTTTCAGGAACTGAGTTGATTTTTAGAACTTTGAATCAGGAGGCAATGCCAAGATTGATCTATTTCTAATAGTGACTAGAGGTCTAAAAAGGAGTTTAAGATTCTTTTTTTCTAACAGCCTAGGTGATAATGGCCTGAATAAACCCTCTACTAAAGGGGAATGTAAATTGAGAGGGTAGATCTCAGTTTCAATATAATGCAAAATAAAATGAGACTCTGGAATGAATATGACACAAGATGGAGAGAGCTATAAAATACAGATAGCCTGAAAATCATGAGTTCTAGGCTATAAGAGTATATGGCCTTAAAGAAATTATCTTATGCCACAGAGATCACATAGCATTTTAGTGGTAAAGCAGATCATTAAATCAAGGCTTATCAACCTTTAACTATTTTATTTTACTGTGCAACACTTGACTCTAGTTTTAGACTTAGTAAATTTATGTGAAACACAATTGAAATTAGGTACAAACTCTTAACACAGAAACAGTGCAATTTAATTACTACTAATGGGCATTGAATTATACACATACACATGCATGTATATATATATATATGCATATATATGCATATATATATATATATATATATATATATATATATATATATATATATATATATATAAAGAGATAGAGAGAGAGAGAGAGAGACATGAGCAAAATCCCTGCTTACTTGGTTCTGCTTTGTGATCTGCTTAAGAATGTTTTGATTCAGAAAATGTCATTACTCTATGAAATGTTAATTGAAAATTTCAAATTCTTTATAACTACTTGATAAGCTTTATATCTTTCTAACTCCTAGAAACAACAAAATCGTAATCAAATATCACAGTAAAGATCTCTACAATGTTCCCTTGATTTTTATGTTATTATTTCAATTTTATCACATAGGTGTTCATCACTTGTTATGATGGACTTCACTTTATTTCAGTCTTATTAATGAGATTTCTCCCTCCAAAAATCAATACTACCCTGCTGATTTTAGTTATTCTAATATAAAGGCATGTCAACTGAATATGCCAAAGGAGGTTTAAAAAGTGACTGTTTTTCAAAAGACTAGCTTGTCAATTGAAGCAGAAAATTGTATTCAGTTCACTGGGTTTATGCATTGTTTTAGTCTTCTCTAACCAATTTAGAAATGTGTTCTTATAAAATTGAGATTGTTATAAATCCTGTGCTAAGCAGCTAAAAATAATGTGGCAATGCCAAGGTCATATCTTAAAAGTATAGAACAACCTGCTGCAAACAAATGAGATATGAACGAAGTCTTCATATTTTTCTGACTTAGTCCCAGTTCCTAATTTTTATTTCTTACCTAATAGTATCTTTATTTTTACTATACCTTAGACGGTGTCTCATGCATATTCATTGCCTGAAAGAAATTAAGGAGACATTATTCTAAAGTCAATATTGTGTCTGCTAATGAAAATGGTTAAGTTAATTAACTAAATGGCAACCCTCACTGAACTTTTTCAAAGCTATTTCCCCTCGTGATGTGTTTTCCTGAAGAAATGATGCATAAAAATTAAACTCCTGTTATTCTGTATTGTTTTATATCAGCTTCTAAATTGTTACTTTACATATATTGTCTCATGACTAATTATGACACTTAAATGAAATCAGGTAAAAAGCAAGCATCTGAGTTGTTTAAGCAGTTGTTCTTTATGCAAGAAAAAAATTAAATGTTCTCTCAGAAATTCAGTAAAATACTTTTAAATATTATATATGAAACACAAATGAGCTAGTAATTTTAGTGTAAAAAGTAGTTTTGAATCACAAATAAAATAGTACTTTTGAAACCAGGGAAATAACCAATCTTAAAATGAAGACACGGAACCAGTAAGATGTTTCGGTGGGCAAAAACATTAGCTCTACAAGCCTGGCAACCTGAAAGTTGTGTCCTGAACTCCATATATGTACCAATACAAGTGCTTACACATCCATGCACACACTAATAAATAAATAAATAAAGAAAGAAACAAACAAACAGAAGACATACACATTAGTGATTCCTATACAAGTGTGGTTACTTTAGAATACTGAATAAAATAGGCTTCCATACTTGATCACGGTAAAGGATGAACAGAAAGAAAACCATCTTTAACAGACTTTTTGGAATAAGAGAGTATGCTCAAAATGATGTATGAGTATGCATGGCGACTTACAGAAATAAAGGAAAGGGTGACAAAGGAAGAATTACTTGAATAATGAAGCAAGTACATCACAAATTTAATAAAATTAGACTATTCTTAATAGTTAATTTCCAAAATACTATGATGTATATTTCACTATCAAATGCTTATTTCAAGTTCTGGTTTTACTTTCTTTTAACATCCCTTTATATGTAAGATATCAAAAGATAATTTAGTCTCCTATCATGGTTCATTAAAATTTAATGATTAATAATGTTAGTTCACAAAAGGCCATTTTCATTTCCACAACTAATTATTGGTTTTATCATAGAAATTATTAGCATTTGGTTGGATTTAAGAATATATTATCACGTTGTATTTATATATGAATAGCAAACCTTGAAATTTCACAATATCTTTCATAATGCCTTAAAAAGATTTTCAGTCTTCTTTTATTGAACTGTGCTTATAGAAAAATCTTAAGTTTTATGAGGAATGATAGGGAGTAGTAAACCAAATCAAAGGTTGTTTATCTTTGATCATTAGATGATACACAAGGATTATGTCTTAGATTAAGTGATTTCAAGAATAGAATATAATACAGGAAATTGAAAGTAGTAATACTGAGCATTAGGATGATACATTCAAGAAAATATAGTCATCTTTAGAGAGAGATGTATAGGTAAGGTGGATAGAGAATCTCCATCTCTACAAGACATTGATGAGAGGACAAGAGTCTTAAAGTGGCTGCTATAGATGAGGACTTTGGAAAGCAAGTTGTACTCTAGTTATCATCTGGAGATTTGATTCAAACTCTGTTTTCATTCTAGTATAACAAAAAAATCTTTGTTCGTTGCTTTGGTATAGGGTCTTACTATGCAGCACTGGTTGGTCTAGAACTTGTTCTGCAGACAAGTTCTAGACCAACCTACAAATCACATAGATCAGTCTTCTTTACAATCCAGAGTGCTGAGATTAAGGAACTTCATCTCTATGTCTACCTTTATTTTATTAACTCAGTTTACTAGTGTTTAATTCCTATAGAATAAATAAAAAAAATTCTATATATCATTTTGGTAAGGATATTATTTCATGTCCCAGTCATTAGTAAGAACCTCAAGTGGCACCCTAAGTGCCAGAATTATTAGAAAACCCAAGATGGTTAAACAAAACAATAGCGTGCAGTTTCCTGCAAAATATTTCCAAAGAACAGATCACAGAGATGTTAGCTTAAGAGCATTATTGAGCATGATTGTAAGAGTTTAACATTAAGAAGATGGAATTAGTACACATAAGTCTTCTGACATTAGATGATGTTGGATGTTTGACATAGGTTGCTTAAAATATGTCTTTGAAATTTCTATAGTGGTTTTAAGAAGAAATGGATTTCATACCAATGTGAAAACTCATTACATTTCATTAAAATAATGAAAAATAGAAATTTTTCTTTTTTAATTGATTCTTCTCTTATATAATATATCCAGAGTACAGTTTCTATTCTCCCTACTCCACAACGTCCCCCCATCCTCTTCCCCAGTTAAACTTCTTTGTTTTCCCTCATAAAAGAGCAGGATTCTAAATGATATTAACCAAACAAAACATATCAAGATACAAAAAGACTAGGCACACACCTCATGTCAAGTCTGGACAAGTGAACCTGGTAGGGGTTAAAGGTCCCAAGAACAAATGAAACAGTGAAAGTCACCCCTGATTCTCCCTGTTAGGAGTCCCACAAAACAATAAGCTAAAACCCAAAACATATATGGACCTAGTGCAGACTCATGCAGGTTCCAGTATTGCCCCTTCAATCTCGGTGAGCCCCTATGAGCCCAGCTTTGTTGACTATGGGTCATGTTCTCCTGGTGTCCTCTACCCATCTGGCTACTACAGTTATTCCTCCACCTTTTCTATGGGGTTCTCCGAGCTTCAAGGAGAGTGGCTTGATGCTGGTCTAAAATTTGGGCTCTCTCTCCACGTAATGTTTGGTTACTATAGCTCTGTAGCACAACTTGAAATAGGGACAGTGATACCTCTGGAAATTCAGAATTGTTTTTGATGTCCTAGGATTTTTGCTTTTCCATATGAAGTTTAGTATTGTACTTTCATGGTTTGTAAAGAATTATGTTCGAGTTTGGATGATGGTTGCTTTCTTTGAATCTGTAGATTGATTTGGACCAGATGGCTGCTTTTACTTTGTTGATTCTACTGATCCAAGAGCATGGGGGATCTTTCCATCTTCTGATAACTTCTGTGGTTTCTTTGTTAAGAGTCGAGAAGTTCTCATTATACATGTCTTTCACTTGCTTGATTAAAATTATACCAATATATTTTATATTATTTGTGTCTATTGTAAAGAGTGTTGTTTCCTTGATTTCGTTCTCAGTCCTCAGTTATTTGTACTACAAGGGCTAATGATTTGTTTCTTTTATTTTCCTTTTTAGTTTCTTTTGTATCCAGCCACATTCCTGAAAGTGTTTGTTTATCAGCTCTAAGATTTTCCTAGTGAAAATTTGGGGGTTAACTATGTATACTGTCATATCATCTGCAAATAAAGGTATTTTTACTTGATCATGGTGGAAGATGATTTTTAAGTGTTCTAAGATTCAGTTTGTGAGTACTTTATGGAGTATTTTTGCATGTATGATCATAAGGAAAATTGTTCTCTAATTTTCTTCCTGTGTTGAATCTTTGTGTGTTTTGTATATCAATATGACTGGAACAATGTTCCTTTTGTTTCTATTTTGTCAAAAAATTGAGGAGTATTGACATTAACTCTTCTTTGAAATTTTGGTAGAATTCTGCACTATATCTCTGGCTTAGAACATTTTTAGTTGGGAGGGTTTTTTGAGTATTTTTATGACTGTTTCTATTTCACTATCTGTTATAAGTCTATTTAAATTGTACATCTGTTCTTGATTTAACTTTGCTAAGTGGTATTTATCTAGGAAATTTTCTATTTCTTTTAGATTTTCCAAGTTTGTGTAATACAGGCTTTTGAAGTAAGGCCTAATGACTTTTTTTTATTTCCTCAGTGTCTGCTGTTATGTCTCCCTTTTTATTTCTGATTTTGTTAATTTGGATACTTTCTCTATGGCCTTTAGTCAGTCTCTTTGACTAACAGTTTGTTTATCTTGTTCATTTTCTCAAAATAACCAGCTTGTGGGTTTGTTGATTCTTTGAATTTTTCTCTTTCTGTTTTATTGATTTCATTCCTTAGTTTGAATATTTCTTGCTGCCCACTCCTATTGGATGTGCTTACTTCTTTTTATCTAGATCTGTCCATTGTACAGTTAAGTTGATAGTGTAAGATTTTTTTTTTAATATAGGCACTTAGTGCTATGAAGTTTCCTCTTAGCACTGCTTTCGTTTTGTTCTATAAGATTTGGTGTTGTGTGGTGTATATTCATTTCCATTGCATTTTAGAAAGATTTTTGTTTGTTTGTTTTCATTTTTTATTAGATATTGTCTTTATTTACATTTCAAATGTTATCCCCTTTCTTGGTTTCCCCTGCCAAAACCCCCTATCCCATCTCCCCTCCCCGTTGCTCACCAACTCACCCACTTCTGCTTCCCTGTCCTGGAATTCCCCTACACTGGGGAAATGAGCCTTCACAGAACCAAGGGCCTTTCTTCCCTTTGATGTCCAGCAAGTCCATCCTCTGCTACATATGCAGCTGGGGCCATGGGTCCCTCCATGCGTACGCTTTGGTTGCTGGTTTAGTCCCTGGGAGCTCTGGGGGTACTGGTTGGTTCATATTTTCGTTTGTCCTATGGGGCTGCAAGCTCCTTCAGATACTTGGGTCCTTTATCTAGCTCCTCTATTGGGGACCTTGTGCTCAGTACAATAGTTGGCTGAGAACACCCACCTCTGTATTTGTCATGCAGTGGCAGAGCCTCTCAGAACGTAGCTATATTAGGCTCCTTTCAGCAAACACTTGTTGGCATCCATGGGTATTTTGTTCCCCCTTCTAAGAATGACCAAAGTCTATCTATCTGAACATCTATGCTCCAAATGCAAAGGTGCCCACATTCATAAAAGAATTTTAGAAAGCTTTTAACTTCTTTCTTTATGTCTGACTTGGCTAAGTAGTCACTCAGTAGGGAGGTCTTCAGTTTCCATTATGTTTGCAGGCTTCCTGTTGGTTTTTTTGTTGTTGTTGTTTTGTTTTTGTTTTGTTGAAAAACAGCTTTTGTTCATAGTGATCTGATGCAACAGCTTATTTTTTCTTTCCTTTCTTTTTTTATTCGTTGCGACAAGCACTGTGGTCAGTTTTGGAGAAAGTTCTATGAATTGATGAAAAGAAGATGCATTCTTCTGTGTTTGGGTAAAATGTTCTAAAGCTATCTTTTGGGTCCATTTGGTTTATAATGTCTGTTAGCTCCAGTGTTTTTCTGTTTAGTCTTTGTCTAGATGATCTGTCCATTAGGGTATTGAGTCAGTGTGTAATTTAAACTTTAGTAGGGTTTTATTTTTTTTTACAAATGTTAGCAATAATGTTAAGAATTGAAAGATTATCATGGTGGATTTTTTTCTTTTATGACTATGATTTGATCTCCTCAACTCCCTTTTTGATTAATTTTAGTTTGAACTCTATTTTGTTAGATATTAGAATGACTAGAACAACTTGTTTCTTGGGTCAATTTGCTTGGAATATCTTTTTCCAACCCTTTATCCTGAGGTTGGTTTCTTGGATGCAGCTGAAGGTTGAATCCTGTTTTCTTTTTTTTCCCTTTATCATTCTCTTTTTTTATTAGATATACTCTTTATTTACATTTCAGATGTTGTCCCCTTTCTTGGTTTCCCCCCTAAAAATCCCTTAACCCATCCCTCCTCCCCATCTCAGGACCAAGGGCCTTTCCTCTCATCAATGTCCAGCAAGGCCATCCTCTGCTACATATGCAGCTGGAGCCTTGGGTCGCTTCCATGTGTATCCTTTGGTTGGTAATTTAGTCCCTGGGAGCTCTGGGGGTACTGATTGGTTCATATTGTTCTTTCTCCTAATGCACTGCAAACCCCTTCAGATCCTTGAGTCCTTTTTCTAACTCCTCCATTGGGGAACCTGTGCTCAGTCCAATAGTTGGCTGACAATGTCACCCTCTGTATTTGTCATACACTGACAGAGCCTCCCAGGTGACAGCTATATCAGGCTCCTGTCAGCAAGCACCAGTTGGCATCCCAAATAATGTCTGGGTTTATAACCGTACATGGGATCGATCCCTAGGTGGGGCAGTCTCTAGATGGTCTTTCTCTTAGTCTCTGCTCCACATTTTGTCTCTGTATCTCCTCCTATTGGTATTTTGTCCCCCCTTCTAAGAAGGACCAGAGTATCCATACTTTGTTCTTCCTTCTTCTTGACCTTCATTTAGTCTGTGAATCTTGGGTATTCCATGCTTCTGGGCTAATACTCACTTATCTGTGAGTGCATACCATGTGTGTTCTTTTGTGATTGAGTCACCTCACTCAGGATGATATTTTCCAGTTCTGACCATTTGCCTAAGAATTTCATGAATTCATTGTTTTTTCTAACTGAGTAGTATTCCATTGTGTAAATGTATCACATTTTCTGTATCCATTCTGTTGAGGGACATCTGGGTTCTTTCAAGCTTCTGGCAATTATAAATGATGCTGCTATAAACATAGTAGAGGAAGTGTCTTTATTACATGCTGAGGAATCTTCTGGGTATATGCCCGAGTGGTTTATCAGGGTCCTCTGGTAGTATTATGCCCAATTTTCTGAATAACCGCCAAACCGATTTCCAGAGTGGTTGTACTAGCTTGCAATCCCACCAGCAGTCGAGGAGTGTTACTCTTTCTCCACATCCTTGCTAGCACTTGCTGTCTCCTGAGTTTTTGATCTTAGCCATTCTGACTGGTGTGAGGTGAAATCTCAAGATTGTTTTTATCTGCATTTCTCTGATGACTTAAGAATGTTGAACATTTCTTTAGGTGCTTCTCAGTCATTTGATATTCCTCAATGAAAATTCTTTGTTTAGCTCTGTACCCCATTTTTAATAGGGTTATTTGGTTCTCTGGAGTCTACCTTATTAAGTTCTTTGTATATATTGGATATTACCCCTCTGTCTGATGTAGGGTAGGTAAAGATCTTTTCCCAATTTGTTGGTTGCCTTTTTGTCCTATTGACAGTGTCCTTTGCCTTTCAGAAACTTTGCAGTTTATGAGGTCCCATTTGTCAATTTTTGATCTTAGAGCATAAGCTATTGGTGTTATTGCCCCCTGTGCCCATGTGCTCGAGACACTTCCCTAGTTTCTTTTCTATTAGTTTCAGTGTGTCTGGTTTTATGTGGAGGTCCTTGGTCGTCCACTTGAGCTTTTTACAGGGAGATAAGAATGGATCAATTTGCATTCTTCTGCATGCTAACTGCCAGTTGAACCAACACCATTTGTTGAAAAGTCTCTCTTTTTTCCACTGGATGGTTTAATATTCTTTATTCTGTATATTTAGTATTGTGATTATTATACAGTTATTGTTCATATTCTTTTTTAGTTTTCCAAAATTCCTTCAGTTTGTTTTCTTTATTGCTTCTATCTGTTGGTGTAGCTTGCTTCTGTCGTTATTGTTCATATTTTTTTCTATTTTCCAAAATTTCCTATGTTTCTGTTTTATTTGTTGCTTCCTTTTCTCTGACCTTGGACAGTTTTATTCATTTCCTTTAAGTGTTTGTTTTTCTTGGCTGTGTTGGACTCCGTTAAGGAATTTATTCATTTCCTCCAATTTTTGTTTGCCTTTTCCTTCACTTCTTTAAGGACTTCATTCATTCCTCTTCAAGATCTTCTATTATCATCCTAACAATTGATTTTAAGGTTCTTTTCATGTACTTCAGCTGTGTTGGAATATTCAGGACTCACTGTAGTAGGATAACTGCACTCTGATAGTAACATATTACCCAGGCTGTTGTTAATTATGTTCTTCCTCTAGTATCTAGGCATTTGGGTTTAGGGTGATCATAGGTTTAGGTACTGATTTCTGGGATTGTCTTTGTTGGATAGATATGTTGTTCCTTGGTTTCTGTTTCCTTTCTTGTCTTCTAGCCTGTGTGTCTGTGGTTGAGCAGAGGTCTCTGTTCATGTTGAGGGTGCAGACACAGATATGATGAGGGAGAGGCATTGAGGATAGGGTATAAGGCCACAGAGGGAGTGGGAGATGTCTAATGGTAGGCAGCCTACCTGGATTTTTGGAAGCTGATGTCTCCTCTGGTCAAGCAAAGGGTCTCTGCCTAAGTTAAAGAGGCACACTGAAAGAGTCAGGGAGTTTTGTGGTTTGGCAGCCTGCTTGAAGTTCTTGATGTAGAAGGACCCAGCCTTCTGGGGATAGTTTCACTCCTGGTGAGACTTATATATACAAAACAGACATATAGTCCTGTGTTGTATAAGAAAGCATGTTAAGCAAGCCATGGAAAATGAGACAGCAAGCCACGTTCCTCCATGGCCTTTGCTTCAGCTTCTACCTCCAGATTCCTGCTTGAGTTCCTTTCCTGTCTTCCCTTCATGATAAACTGCATGCCACAAATCTGAAATAAATCCTGTCTTCCACAAATTGTATCCTTACTAAACTAGTACTAGCATGGAGGAGAATGTACATATGTAAGTAAATACTATGTCATTTTGTGTAAAGGACTTAGATCCTATAGATCCGTTATATCTGCAGGGTGCCTTGTGGATATCACTACTATTGTGACCATGAACTTCTTCAGTAATAGACACCAATGTATCATACATTTAAAAAAATCCTTGCAGTGTGTTATTTAATCTGTTTCCATTTTAAGTGAATTGCCCAAGGAAAGATGAATTGTTATAGACTACACATTGAAGAAAAATTAGGGAGTGGAAGAGGGTCGTGGGCAAAGAGTCACTAGGTAAAACCTGGGGACCTGAGTATGAGTTCTGGCATCCATGGAAAATTATGCTCATGTGGTTGCTTCTGCAATCCTGGAACTGGAATCTGGAGACACAAAGATCCCTAAAGATAACTAGCTTAACAGTGGAGCCAAATTAGTTAGGTCCTTTATCAAAAAATAAGGTATTGAACAGTGGAGGAAGAGACAAATATTGGCCTCTGGCCACCAATTATGCTTGCATAAAAATGCATTTCACAGGCACATACACCCATGCATGATACTGTATATACATACATATATAATTACAAACCAAGGGATTTTTCCAATATTTTGAATCCTTGTAGTCATTCTCAATGACTGTCTGATTGAAGAGCTCTACAACAAACAAACAACAGCTATAAATAAGCTTACAGTACTGGTATAATTCCTAGAACATCTAGAACAATGGTCACCTACACTTCTCTGTAATGATACAGAGAGCAAATATATAAGCTTTGCTGTTCATAAGAGCTCTATCACCACTACTGTGTCCTGCATTTTTTACAGTGCTAAAAATCCAACACTTAACAAAGAGAAAGCAAAAGTTCATAGCTGAGTCTCAATAAATATTTATAGTCACAAATTTTAGTTTTATAAAATATTCATCTGTCTTCTGTCGTTTTTGAATTATTTGAACTATAACAACCATTCTTAGTTTTAAAACTATAGAAACACATGTAACAGTTGGTTTTGATCAAGGAACAGTAGTTCACTGCCCCCTTGCCTTAGACTCTTGTTAAAATGATCTGACAGCAAGATTCTAGGCAGAATACAAAATTGCCTTAACTCTAAATTTTGGAGTGATCTTTCATTTTCTCTTCCAAACAAATCAAAATCAAATATTCAAGTCTCTTTATGAGCCATCCTTCAAGGTCTCTCTTTTCTGGCTAGTAGTAATCTCCAACCCCATCCAGTTGTTTCCCTTTCTTCTTGTTTTCCACACACCTCATGAAACATTAGCTCTCCTCATGGGAGTGCTAACCCGTCCTCATGTTCTCAAAAACCAATAAACACCCACTTAAGTATCAACGTTCTAGGAGGCACTACTTTCTATCACATTAGTCTGTGAGTCATCAGGAAGATCAAAACTGCCCGGGATATCAATTCCCTCATCTGTTAGGCAGGTTGCCTTTACTGGGGAATGCAATGTACATTTTGTGGTATAAAAAACCACAGTTCATCAATTTGCAATAGTATAGGATATTATACAGGGAAAATATTAATATTAGTTATATAGATGAAACAATTTATTACAAAAATCCTTTTCAATCTTGATGATTAAAAAAAACACAACAGTAACACAATCAATTGTAGCAACTTGGTTCCATTCTGATCAAGGGAGAGAGATCTGACTCATTTTTCAGTTAAGTAACAGTTTTTCTTTTAACAGATTTTATGATCTGGCTCTGTGTGTGCATTTGTGTGTGTGTGTGTGTGTGTGTGTGTGTGTGTGTGTGTGTATGTATGTATATATGTATGTGTGTGTCTGTGTGTCTGTCTGTGTTATGTGGTGGAGGTTCATGTGGTGTATGTGGTAGGTGTGTGTGTGTATGTGTGTGGTGGGTGTGGGTCTATATGTGTGGTATGTGATATGTATGGTGATATGTGTGGTGTGTGTGTATGTGTGTGATATGTGATATGTATGGTGAGTGTGTATATGTGTGTGGTATGTGTGTGTGATGTGTGTAAGTGTGTATGTGTCTACATGGTGTGTGTACATGTCTTGGGTGGTATGTGTGGAGGTGAGTGTGTGTGTATGTCTGTGTTATGTGGTGGGGGAATGTATGTAGTGTGTGTGGTATGTTTGTGTGTATGTGTGTGGTATGTGTGATAGGTGTGTGTCTATGTGTGTCATGTGTGTAGAATGTGATGTGTGTCTGATTTTAGTATATGTATGTACATGTGTGGTGTATGTGTGGTGATGTGTGTGGTGTATGTCTGTGTGTTTATTGTGGTGTGTGTGTGTGTGTTTGTGTGGTGTGATGTCTGTGTGGTGGGGTGTCTGTGTATGGTATGTGTGTGTGTGTGTCTTGTGGTGTCTGTGTGTGTCTGTGTGTGTGATGTGGTGTGGTATGTGTATGTATGTGGTGTGTGTGATGTCTGAGTGTCTGTGTGGTGTGTGTGTGTGTGTGTATGTATGTGTGATATGTGTGTGGAAGTAAAAGGACAACTTCACGTGCCAGTCCATGCTTTCTGTGTTTAGACTGAGTGTCTTATTGTTCACTCCTGCACAAAGTAATATTCCTTGGCCCATAGGCTTCAGGAGACCCTCCTCTCCCTGTCACTCTTCTCACTGTAGGAATGTAAGAATTACAGATTTATACTACCACTTCATACTTTAAGTGGGTTCAAAAGGTCTGAACATATTCCTCATTCCTGTGCATCAGATTAGTTACCTATTGAGCCACCTACCCAGTCACAGTCTGTCTTTTAATAAATATGAGTACAAATGAAGAAGATATTCTTTAGGGTTTTTGTTTGTTTTCTTATTTTAATTAAATATCAGGTTATATGTGTACAATGATAATTTTAAGTAGAACTTTTGAAACTGAGGATGTATACCATCTAATACACATCACCCCTTTAGTTTCCAACAACCACTCTGGAAAGCAGTCTGGCGGTTCCTCAGAAAACTGGGCATGACACTCCAGGAGGATCCGGCTATACCACTCCTGGGCATATACCCAGAGGCTTTACCTGCATGCAATAAGGACACATGCTCCACTATGTTCATAGCAGCCTTATTTATAATAGCCAGAAGCTGGAAAGAACCCAGATGTCCCTCAACGGAGGAATGGATTCAGAAGATGTGGTATATCTACACAATGGAATACTACTCTGCAATTAAAAACAATGAATTCACGAAATTCCTAGGCAAATGGTCAGATCTTGAAAATATCATCCTTAGTAAGGTAACCCAATCACAAAAGAACACACATGGTATGCAGTCACTGATAAGGGGATATTGACCCAGAATCTCGGAATACCCTAGACACAATCCGCATATCAATAGATTTCTAAGAAGATGGAAGGAGAGACCCCTGGTCCTGGAAAGAATGGATGTAGGGGAACGCCAGGACAGAGAAACGAGAGGGGGTTGAACGGAGAAAAGAGGGAGGGAAGGGGGCTTATGGGACTTTCAGGGAGTGAGGAAACGGGAAAGGGGAAGTGATTTGGAATGTAAATTAAAAAAATAAAATAAAATAAAAAAGAAAAAAAAGACTATTTTTAACTTGTACCATTTGAATAGCTATTTTTAAATGACATCTCAAGGAGCAACTGAATATTAGGTTGTAATAATATATTAATCTTATTTTAGGTAAAAACACAAAGACTATGCTTTCATTTTCTTTGAGTTTTGATCAAATACCTTAAGTTAAATAAATAAGTAAACAAAAGTAATATTTTCTAAGGAACCTAAGGACCATCTATCTGTCTGCATTGTCTAGGCTGTATTGGGGGGCTCTCTTTATAAAAGTGAAGATTTCTAATGGATAAATGGAGAGTGTCAGCATGGATGGGCAAAAAGAATGACAAACATTGGGTTATACTTTAAGAAAACATTCTATGGACTTTGTATTTGCCATATAAAATTACATCTTAACTTCTCTGTGAGTTTTATTGTCCCTGGAGTTTAAACAGTATGTGATCAAAATCATACTGTGTAGTAAAGAGTGAGTGGGTAGGTGCATAGTTAGGAGGGTGTAAATCCCTATAAAATGCATTTTGGAAGATAAATGAGAGCAATTCAAGTTTGGGCAAATCAATTTCACCAATTTGCTTAACTTTTCTAATGCCCTTGCGAACAGTTATATGGCTTGTTACCTAACGTTAGGGTAGATTTGAATCAAGGTGAACAATCAGAAGCTATTTTCTATGTGCTGTGTGTATTATTAAGAATGTTTAAGGCATGAAGTTAGTTGCTTAGACTGCAACCTAAGAAATTAATGGACAAGAATACTGCTCATGAGCACCAAGTTTGACTGAAAAGTCAATATGGGTTTAGTGTGGTAATAAGGGCACAGTACTCAGGGTACTACAAAACTCTTCATTGTACATCAAATTTTACTGACTTTGAAATCTTGTTACAAATGCTCATTTACCACATTTTGTATTATGCATTTGAGGTCTTTGGCAACAATAACAAAATCCATGTCTAGTAACTCAGTGATTATACAATAGAACTAAGACATACTATGATTTATTAAATAGAGAATTAAATGTTTTCACCTAAACTGGAAGTTATATATCAAATATAAGTCTATAGACATTATGAATAAAATGCACACATTTAAAAATTAAATCCACTTATGTTAAAAGTAGAATCCCAATAGTTATGTCATTGAGGGATGACTTTATGATTTTATACAAAGTTTATCATTTTTGGAAAGTTCAGTGACATAATATACTTTCCATTTCTGCAATCATTATTGTTTTACAAAACTTAAAATGAAATGAAAAATAAATGAACTCATGGTAAAGGATAGTTTACCATGAAACCTGTTGTAAAATGCACTTGAAAACTGTGCCTAGCAATGTATTTTTCCTATGTCTAGTTCTACAGTTGCTATAATTTATTCTTTTGTTCTGTTTTGTTTTACTTTATTTTGTTGTATATGTGTACATGTTTGAATGTAGATGTAGATATATTTGCACCAAGGCCAGAGGTCAACATCAAGTATTGTTCTTTACTATTACAAAAATCAGAGTTTTGCCAGTTGTGCTAGACTAGTCAGGCAGAACAGATTTACCTGTCCCTGCCTCTTCTTTGGAAGAGAAACTAAAATCATCTGAGAGGAGGGAATCTCAATTATGAAAATGGCTCAATAATATTGTGCTGTAGGCATGACTGTAGGGCATTTTCTTAGTTAGCAATTAATGTGGGAGGGCCCAGCCTGTTGTGCTCAGATAATCCTAGGCTCTATTAAAAGCAGGTTGCAAAAACCATAAGGAGCAAGCCAGCAAGCAGCATGCCTCCCTGGCATCTGCATCAACTCCTGCCTCCAGGTGTTGCCCAGCTTGAATTCCTGTTCTGACTCTCTTCACTGATGAGCAGTAATATGAATGGACAAGCCAAATAAATGACTCCCTTGTTCTTTGGTCATGGTGCTTCATTGAAGCAATAGAAATCCTGACTAAGACATGTAGCAAGCACTTTACTCACTGAGCTTTCTCCCCAGCCCCTGCCTCCATGTAATGAGGTTCTGAACTATGTGAGGTTAAGTGAAGTCTTGAAATATTTCATATTATTTGCATTTTGCCACAAAATATAATACACTGGATGCATTGTTTAATTGACAATATTGAATTTAGAAAGTTTTGTTTGGGATTGAGACACAGTGTGCCTAAGATTATATCAAAATGTATCTGAGGACACAAAAATTAATATATCAGTTCTGCTTTTTTATATTTGAATTTCATTTATTGTAACTGATAGGTAAAACAAAAAAATGTATTCATTTATCAGGCAGCAAATGCTGCTGTGATATATGCATATTCTGTGCTATAATTAAATCCAGCTAAACATTTCCATCTTGTAAAATATTTTATGTATCTAATTTTTATGTCTTTCAAAATCCTTCTAACTCTCTAAAAAATACACTAAAGTATTGCTGTCTTCAGTCACTTCTCATTACATTACAGCTCCTTATTCTTCTCTTAGTGTGGCACAGTTGTCAATTAACCTCTCCCCATTCCTCTCCTCTCATCTAGCTTCAGGTAACTACTTCTCTATCTTAACTCTTATGACATATTTGTTTGTGTGTGGGTGTGTATGTATGTGTATGAGTCTGCATGCATTCAGTAATATAACATATATATTATTTTGATTCTTGTGTGTATTGAACATATAGGTGACATCATATAGTACTTGATTTTTCCTTATCTGTCCTATGGAACATAGTACAATGACTTGTAGTCACATGAACATTGCTAAAATGTTAAGGATCATTCTTTTTATTGCTAAAAATATCTTACTGTTTATATGTACATTGTATTCTTTACACATTCATCAGTCAATAGACACCTAAGTTGTTTTCATGTCTTATCTATTATGAATAGTCCCACAATGAACAGGAGAATAGAGTCTTCCCTTGACATAATTTCATTTACTTTGAATTTATGTACAGTAGCAAGACTGAGAGATCATGTTAGATGTTGTCATAGTCTTTTATGAAACCTCCCTAAAGGTTTTCCTAATTGGTACACTAATTTACATTCACACTGGTATATTAATAGTTTTTCCTTTACTATATATCCTTACCAGTATTAATATGTTTGAGGCAGTCTCTCATAGTGATTTCATTCGGAATGTAACTAAAGATTAGTGATATTAAGCATTTCTTTTAAATATACCTTTTGGTGCTTGTATGTTGTTCTTTAAGAAATATCTGGAGCAGCCTCCCCTCAGCCACCTCTGCTCCAGGGATAGACTACACTGAGTCTCCAGGTATGCAGGGATTTCCCAAGTATAACATCGCTTGAGACACAACCTGCTAGGCTTCCATCTGCACCCAAGAGCAGGACAACTCTGTGGTGGTCTGGGCGCCAGTACTGCTGTGGGACATCTGCCCAGCAGAGTGGCCCGCACCGGGAAGAGGCACAGCAGCCTCCCCTCAGCCACAGCTGCTCTGGGGATAGACTACACTGAGTCTCCAGGTACATAGGGACTCCCCAATATAACATTGCTTGGGACACAGCCTGCTAGGATTCCATCTGCGCCCAAGAGCAGGGCAGCTCTGTGGTCGTCTGGGCGCCAGCTCTGCTGTGGGACACCTGCCCTGCACAGTGACCTGCACCTGGAGGGAGCACAGTACCCTCCTCCATCTTTGATCTGGCAACAGAGCAGTTGGGACCTCCAGGTGCAGGGATAACTGAACATAGCATCGCCTGGGACACAGCCAGCTGGTGTGCTCCCTGCACCCAAGAGCTGGGCCGCTCTGTGGTCATCTAAATGCCAGCTCTGCTGTGGGACATCTGCCTTGAAGAGTGACCCATGCCGGGAGGGAGCACAGCAGCTTCCACTCAGCCACCTTTGCTCCGGGGATAGACTACACTGAGTCTCCAGGTACGCAGGGATTTCCCAAGTATAACATCACTTGGGGCAAGGCACACCAGGGCTTCAAAGACTCTCAGGAGCAGGGCATCCCCTCAGCAATCGGTGCCAAGGGAAACCCGGCCATCCAGGGGGCCAGAAATAGCCTTGCAGGCTCACAGGAGGTTCAAGCAACAGCCAGTGACAGCAGGACCAACTAACACCAGAGATAACCAGATGGCAAAAGGCAAATGTAGGAACATTTCTAACAGAAATCAAGGCAATGTAGCACCATTCGAACCCAACTCTCCAACAACAGCTAGTCCTGGATACCCCATCACACCCAAAAGGCAAGATCTAGATTTAAAATCACTTCTCATGATGCTATTAGAGGATTTCAAGAAGGATGTACATAAATATCATAAAGAAATACAGGATAACATGAATCAATGGGTAGAAGCCCTTACAAAAGAAACACAAAAATCACCACAGAAAGGCAGGAGAATATGGGTCAACAGATAGAAGCCCATAAGGAGAAAACCCAAAAATCACTTAAAGAAATAAAGGAGAACTTGGGTCAACAGGCAGAAGTCCTGAAAGAGGAAACACAAAAATATCTTTAAAAAATACAGGAAAACACAAACAAATAAGTGAAGGAACTGAGCAAATCCATCCAGGATCAAAAAGGAAGTAGAAACAACTAAGAAATCACAAAGGGAGACAACTTTGGAGATAGAAAACCTTGGGAAGAAATCAGGAGTCATAGATGCAAGCATCAACAATAGAATACAAGAGATGGAAGACAGAATCTCAGATGCTGAAGATACCATAGAAAGCATCAACTCAACAGTCAAAGAAAATGCAAAATGTAAAAAACGTGTAACCCAAAATATCCGGGAAATTCAGGACACAATGAGAAGACCAAACCTAAGGATTATAGGTATAGATGAGAGTGAAGATTTGCAACTTAAAGGGCCAGTAAACATCTTCAACAAAATTATGGAGGAAAACTTCCCTAACCTAAAGAGAGAGAGGCTGATGAACGTACAAGAAGCCGACAGAATTCCAGACTGGACCAGAACAGAAATATCTCATGTCACATAATAATCAAAACACCAAATGTACTAAACAAAGAAAGAATATTAAAACCAGTAAGAGAAAAAGGTCAAGTAAAATATAAAGGAAGACCTATCAGAATTACATCAGACCTGTCACCAGAGACTATGAAAGCCAGAAGATCCTGGGCAGACCTCATACAGACTCTAAGAGAACACAAATGCCAACCCGACTACTATACCCAGCCAAACTCTCAATCACCATAGATGGAGAGACCAAGATATTCCATGATAAAACCAAATTTACACAATATCTTTCCACAAACCCAGCCCTGCAAAGGATAATAGGTGGAAGTCACCAGTACAAGGAGAGAAACTACACCCTGGAGAAAACGAGATAGTAACCTTCTTTCATAAAAACCAAAGTAGATAACCACTCAAACATAAAGAGAGTGTCAAGAATAGCAGGTGTCAAAAATCACTATTCCTTAATATTTCTTAATATCAATGGTGTCAATTCCTCAATAAAAAGACATAGACTAACAGACTGGATACTTAAACAGGACCCAGCATTTTGCTGTGTGCAGGAAACGCACCTCAGTGTCAAAGACAAACACTACCTCAGAGTAAAAGTCTGGAAAACAATCTTACAAGCAAATGGTCCCAGTAAATGAGCTGGAGTAGCCATCCTAATATCAGATACCATTGACTTTCAAACTAAAGTCATCAAAAAAGACACTGAAAGGACACTACATACTGGTCAAAGGAAAAATCCACCAAGAAGAACTTTCAATTCTGAACATCTATGCTCCAAATGCAAGGGCACCCTCATTCATAAAAAGAAACATTACTAAAGTTCAAAGCACATATTGCACCTCACACAATAATAGTGGGTGACTTCAACACCACACTCTCTGCATTGGACCAATCAGGAAAGCAGAAACTAAACAGGGACACAGTGAAACTAATTGAACCCTTGGACCAAATGGATCTAACAGATATATATGGAACATTTCATGCTAAAGCAAAAGAATATTGAAACAGAAGGAACACTACCCAACTCGTTCTATGAAGCCACAATTCTGCTGATACCAAAACCTCACAAAGATCCAACAAAGAAACAGGACTTCAGACCAATTTCCCTTATGAATATCAATGCAAAAATACTCAATAAAATTCTTGCCAACCGAATCCAAGAACACATCAAAATGAGCGTTCACCATGATCAAGTAGGTTTCATCCCAGGGATGCAGGGATGGTTCAATATAAGGAAGTCCATCAATGTAATCCACAATATAAACAATCTCAAAGAAAAAAAAAACACATGGTCATTTCATTAGATGCAGAGAAAGCATTTGACAAAACTCAGCATCCTTTCATGTTAAAGGTCTTGGAAAGATCTGGAATTCGAGGCCCATATCTAAACATAGTAAAAGCAATTTACAGCAAACCGGTTGCCAACATCAATCTAAATGTAGACTCTCAGGGAGGGAGGAACCTGGAAAGTGGAAATCATTGGGAATGTAAATAAAAAATATATAGAAAATAAATTAAAAAAAGATTGAAAATAAAAAAAAGAAATATCTGCTCAAGTGCTTTCCTATACATAGGAATTGTTACTGTAAATAGAGATTGAAAACATAGGGTAAAATTTATTGTGATATATAGCTTATATTATAATGCCAATAACATTTATTTATAAGATAATTCAATGTTATTCATTAAATGAGTACAACATTTTATTTTGTGCATATCACTTATTTTTCTGAGGGAATTTAATTTTCATTCCGCAGAAGTGTAAATGATAGAATTAATCATCTTTGTCATGTGATTCTATCTCCAAGTGGGATTTTTGTACTGAAGGGAATAAATACTGTTACAGATTGCAAATTACTTCATTTAATTGTTTAAATCAAAATGTATAAAATTTGCACAAATCATAAGAGAAGCTTATTGAATTTGTTGCACCCTGTGAAACTACTGTTCAATCAATAATTTAGAATAAACCATTGCATCAGACAGCTTTCCATTTTATAAATCAGGTAAAACTGGAAAAAATAGATTATATAAAGAATTCTTCTCTTGAGTGCCTTTCCAACTTCCACCTCTCCTCTGACCACCACACTCTACAAGCGTAAGAAATATTCTAACCCCAAAACACATATAGATTAGTTCTGCTTCTGAAATTAATATCAGTGGCATCATCTAGTATATATATATCCTTGTGTTTTGCTCTCTCAAAATATTTTTTCACAATTTTTGTGGTGTTATTTCTGTGGTGTTTAATATATCATAGTTTGTCTACTTGTTGTCTGTACAGTGTTCTATTGTGTGAGTATGCCATAGAATATGCATTATACTGTCAATAAACACTTGTGTTTTACTTACTGTAAGATTAATATAAATATGAAGGCATGTGGTCTTTTCTGAAATATGAATATACTTATGAGTAGAAAGGCTGTATTCTCTCTCTCTCTCTCTCTCTCTCTCTCTCTCTCTCTCTCTCTCTGTGTGTGTGTGTGTGTGTGTGTGTGTGTGTGTGTGTCTAAGAATGTCATTGGAATTACTGAAGAAAGCTTTCAATGTGATTGTCTATTTCAACTTCAAAATATATGAGAATTCCAATTCTAAGCTGGGGAGATACCTCAGTCAGTACAGTGAGGACCTGAGTTCAATCCTCATAGCATTAGTAAAATATGTCAAGTGTAGTAGTGCAGGTTTGTCATCCTAACACTTGCTAAATTGTCATCATGCCAGGTAGAAAACAAATGGCAGCACCTAAGTCCAACATAGTTAGCCTATGAGTTTTATTGGAGTTACTTAGAGAAAAAAAGGGTGAATGGCTACTTAGAGGAGCAGAGTTGACTCAATGACAGCCTATCAGCATGGATCACAAAATCTTGAAACCTAGAGCACATTGCACAATTGCAAGTAGCTCAAGAGGTTGGAGAGTGTCCTTTCCAGGTGGATCAGTTGGTCTGTGCCTCTCCGGGGCACATCAATGGGTCTCTGACTCATTCTCCCTACTTGGCTGCTTTCTGCTTCTGCTAATCTGTTCAGCTGCTCAATGATTCTTCCAGATTGTTTGGCTGGTCTGAGAGTCTTCTTTGTAGCTTGGCTTGTCTAAGAATATCTCAGCAGGCTTTACTATTTATATATTCTTAGTGAATGTGGTCAGTTTCAGGGATTTCCAGAAGCTATTTTGAGTTGTTTAATTCCTGTTTTAAACAGTTTCCAGGTGGGACGGTGTGCTTTTCAACTCCCTTTTGGATAGCCTCACATTTGATCTTTTTGTAAATATTCCATTCTAAATATTGCTGTTTCACATACTTTTTGCATCATATGTCCTAAGGAGTTCCTCTCTAGAAACAGAAGTTTTGGATTTTTTTCTTCTGATACTAAAATGCTATACAGCCAAGATAGACACAAGTCCATCTCTGAACCATTCTGATCAACCTACTAGGTGAAATTCAGGCCAGTGAGACACCCTGTCTTCAAAAAGAAAAGAGATAAGATGAGTTGTCCCTAGTAAATAACACCCAAGGTTGTTCATTGCACTTCCTTTTGTCTGAGAGAGAGAGAGAGAGAGAGAGAGAGAGAGAGAGAGAGAGAGAGAGAGAGAGAGAGATCTACTTGTTCCATATAACGAGTCTGTATATCTTTAAGCTTTAGCCCCATTTACCTTTAACACATCAGGTTTTAAGTTGTAATTTTCTGATAGTTAGTACCACTCTACATAAAATGAACTTGATGAAGTTCTAGTGACAACCTTTTAGAAATTAGTTTATCCTTTTCATTATAGATGTAAAAGTAATTTAATTCTTGGTCTTTGCTGAATGTTCTTACCTTAACCTTTACTTTATTTCTTAATAGATTTTTTGGAAGAGTAAAATTTTGTCTATCTTAACCCTTTATTGCTAAGGACTTTTTAAATTTTATTTAATCATCAATAACTTATCTTGAAAACAATTTTGGTTTTAGCAATATGATTAATTTCTCTTTTCCATCAAGGTCTACAAAACTCAGAAAATTACACGTATATATAATACATATTATAAATTACAAATATTAAATTAATGTATTAAATTACAAATATTAAATTAGCCTGGAACTATTAATTAAAAATGTTATGTTCTCTTAGTTTGACTGACATGTCATTGCTATCATAATATTGTTCACTTGTTCTTTCTTTTTTTTTTTAAATTTTATTTTCTAAGTTTTTTTTATTTACATTCCAAGTCATTTCCCCTTTCCCATTTCCTCCCTCCCCAAAAGTACCATAAGCCCCCTTCCCTCCCTCTTTTCCCCATTCAACCCCCTGTCGTTTTTCTGTCCTGGCATTCCCCTACATCCAGTCTTTCTAGGACCAGGGGTCTCTCCTTCCATCTTCTTAGAAATCTATTGATACGTGAATTGTGTCTAGGGTATTCCGAGATTCTGGGTTAATATCCCCTTATCAGTGACTGCATACCATGTGTGTTCTTTTGTGATTGGGTTACCTCACTAAGGATGATATTTTCAAGATCTGACCATTTGCCTAGGAATTTCGTGAGTTCATTGTTTTTAATTTCAGAGTAGTATTCCATTGTGTTAATATAACACATCTTCTGAATCCATTCCTCCGTTGAGGGACATCTGGGTTCTTTCCAGCTTCTGGCTATTATAAATAAGGCTGCTATGAACATAGTGGAGCATGTGTCCTTATTGCATGCAGGTAAAGCCTCTGGGTATATGCCCAGGAGTGGTATAGCCAGATCCTCTGGGAGTGTCATGCCCAGTTTTCTGAGGAACCACCAGACTGCTTTCCAGAGTGGTTGTACCAGCTTGCAATTCCACCGGCAGTGGAGGAGTGTTCCTCTTTCTCCACATCCTCGCCAACAACTGCTGTCTCCTGTGTTTTTGATTTTAGCCATTCTTACTGGTGTGAGGTGGAATCTCAGGGTTGTTTTGATTTCCATTTCCCTAATGACTAAGGATGTTGAACATTTCTTTAGGTGCTTCTCAGCCATTAGATATTCTTCAGGTAAGAACTCTTTGTTTAGCTCTGTACCCCATTTTTTAATAGGGTTATTTGGCTCTCTGGAGTCTAACTTCTTGACTTCTTTGTATATATTGGATATTAGCCCTCTGTCGGATGTAGGGTTGGTAAAGATCTTTTCCCAGTTAGTTGGTTGCTGCTTTGTCTTTTTGACAGTGTCTTTTGCCTTGCAAAAACTTTGTAATTTAATGAGGTTCCATTTGTCAATTCTTGATCTTAGAGCATAAGCTATTGGAGTTCTCTTCAGGAAATTCTCCCCTGTGCCCATATGTTCAAGGTTCTTCCCTAGTTTCCCTTCTATTAGTTTCAGTGTGTCTGGTTTTATGTGGAGGTCTTTGATCCACTTAGAATTGAGCTTAGTGCAAGGAGATAAGAATGGGTCAATTTGCATTCTTCTGCATGTTGACCTCCAGTTGAGCCAGCACCATTTATTGAAAAGGCTATCTTTTTTCCACTGGATGGTTTTAGCTCCTTTGTCAAAGATCAAGTGACCATAGGAGTGTGGATTCATTTCTGGGTCTTCAATTCTGTTCCATTGATCTACATGCCTGTCACTGTACCAATACCATGCAGTTTTTAACACTATTGCTCTGTAGTCAATTAAAAAAGAATTTCTGAAAATTAATTAAGTTAAAAGCAAACAAACCAAAAGAAAACTGGCCAAATAAAGACATTTCTTGAAAAAAACCAACAAACAAGCATTTTTAATATGGTACTTAGATAAAATGTAAAATATTTTTTGATCAGATAAAAAGAACTCCATAGTTCTGTTTTAGAGAGTTTAGGGAAATGCAATGGAGATTATCTCCAGCTGCTTCAGCATCTTCAGTCTCTCAGATGCTGCTAGTTGAAGCTTTAAAATACTTGGAACATGTCTTTGTGAGTAGCAAACCATCCAATAAAAATAAAACATTTTGTTTAAATGATAGAAACATATGCAAAAGGTATTAATCAATAATGCATCACAAGTACAGATTTACTATTATGGTATAATCTCTTTCCTCTGCATTTATGTTTGTGAACAGGAATGCACAAAAAGTTCAGAGCTATGGGCTTGAACCTATGAACACAGACCTAAGTCACTTAAAACTAAGATTATGTGGCTCTATAACAAGCTATAAGTCAGGCAAAGCATGCAAAGCATTGTCATTTAAGCCTGAAATGAAAGCCCCTGTGTCTTTATCCACAGAAGGAAAGACGGCCAAGGGTGAATGTCCAGGTGTAGAGAGCTCTTTCCACAAAAGTTCCTGCTTCAATTTCTATCACTCTTTGCTTCGTGGTCCTTTAACACTTTGTTAAAAATCTAAAATAACAAAATATAAGATCATTGTTATATTGAGACACCAAAATCTCTGTCAAAGAAAAGAGAAAAGAAAAACTGGTCACATAATTAACAGTTGCATAAACTGTGATATATTGGTCATCGCAGATTCTGAATTGTTAAATTTTACTTATTTTTTTCTCTTTTTAATTAGTATTTGATCAAGATACACTGTGAAGTTATCCATTAATCTTGTATGAGATTTAGACCAAATAGATCTGGAACTTTGTTTCAACTCAGTGCTCCATCAACCCAGGTGCAGTTGAACAAAACAAATCCATGGATCAGGCCAGATCCCAAGATCTTCTCCATCTTATTATGGAGCCTAAGTTCAATCTTAGTAGTCCCTTTTACAGTTTATATAAAATAATTTACATTTTGTTTCCACACACATAATTTGCATGTAATATAACCTTGTATAACATTTCTCCCCACCACACAATAGTTAATTGTTTAATGTGTCTGTGTTCTATATATCACATCTCTTGAGGGTCAATTATAAGATTATAATAGTGCTTATTGGTGTGTCCTTTAAAATTTATAAATAGTTCTAAAACAAGAAGCATTGTTTAGTCTACTGACATACTGATCTATTACAATAGAAACTACAACAAGAATGTACTTACCTATGTTCTTTTCTTTTTTTTTTTTAAAGATCTTTTTTTTTATTTTATTTTTTAATTTACATTCCAAATCACTTCCCCTTTCCTGTTTCCTCCCTCCCCGAAAGTCCCATAAGCCCCCTTCCCTCCCTCTTTTCTCCATTCAACCCCCTCTCGTTACTCTGTCCTGGTGTTCCCCTACATCCAGTCTTTCCAGGACCAGGGGTCTCTCCTACCATCTTTTTAGAAATCTATTGATATGCGGATTGTGTCTAGGGTATTCCGAGATTCTGGGTCAATATCCCCTTATCAGTGACTGCATACCATGTGTGTTCTTTTGTGATTGGGTTACCTCACTAAGGATGATATTTTCAAGATCTGACCATTTGCCTAGGAATTTCGTGAATTCATTGTTTTTAATTGCAGAGTAGTATTCCATTGTGTAGATATACCACATCTTCTGAATCCATTCCTCCGTTGAGGGACATCTGGGTTCTTTCCAGCTTCTGGCTATTATAAATAAGGCTGCTATGAACATAGTGGAGCATGTGTCCTTATTGCATGCAGGTAAAGTCTCTGGGTATATGCCCAGGAGTGGTATAGCCAGATCCTCCGGGAGTGTCATGCCCAGTATTCTGAGGAACCACCAGACTGCTTTCCAGAGTGGTTGTACCAGCTTGCAATTCCACCAGCAGTGGAGGAATGTTCCTCTTTCTCCACATCCTCGCCAACAACTGCTGTCTCCTGTGTTTTTGATCTTAGCCATCCTGACTGGTGTGAGATGGAATCTCAGGGTTGTTTTGATTTGCATTTCCCTAATGACTAAGGATGATGAACATCTCTTTAGGTGCTTCTCAGCCATTAGATATTCTTCAGGTGAGAACTATGTTCTTTTCTTAATATGTTCTACATTACTTGTAGGATAATATCATTTCTCAATGATCATGATACAGTTATTGATTTACACTGTAATACCACATTTGTACTACAAGAGGAGTGTCAAAATATTACAAAGTGTTACCATTACAAACTGACACTATTCTTTTATATTAGCTTTAATTTTTGATATTCTGAAGAAAATAGCTTCACTATTGTTAATCCTGGCTTTCTGTTTGTACAAGATTTGAACAACTTTTGCTAATATTTAGTCATTCTATTGTCTTTTATTGTCATACAGAGAGTTGTTCTAAGCAATTTTTAAGAATTACTTTATTTAGTTCTTAGATTAACAGTGTATCTGCACTATCTCCAGACTATGAAAGAGACACTGGAGGTAAGGGGAAACTGGGCTAGGATTTATGCAAAAGCACAAACAAGACTTTAAATCTAAACAACTTATATTAACTCCAACAATGTTTGACCCTATAACATATTGTTTCCAAAGCTATGTGGCATCTGTCAAGTCCAATGTTATCTATGTTTAAAACTTAGATGCTAACAGGAGTGATATGAAATGGTCATGGGAAATTAAAGGGAGCAATGAATTTAAGACTTCCAATAGTCATTGTGCTAATTTCATCTCAACCAAATGTCATGTTCCTCAATGTCTGCTTCACTTATTTACACTATGCTTCACAAACTATAGATCACAAAAATGCTTATAATTTTACTAATTTCCTTGTAAGTAAATTATTTCTTTGCATAATTTTCATTAAATACAAACTAAAGGCAAATATAGTAGAAGAAATTATTGCTATGCCAACAAAAATTTATTTTACTTTGGTTTTAATTGCTTTATATTCTGTTAGTATAAATCACACTTACTTGGGGGAAGACTTAGTTATATACACAGTACTAAGCCTCAATAATTTTGTGCATTTCTTTGTAATATTGCAAAGGCTCTGTACTTGGCATATACACTTAGTAAATGAGAATTTATATTAGGAATGTGCCCCTTGATGTCAATTAATTATAGTATGCGTCTGAGTAAGTATGGGTATGTTATGTATTTTTATGTGTGTTTTATGATACAGGGTCTCATTGTGTAGCTCTGGCTACTCTTGAACTTGTTCTGTATACCAGGTTAGCTCTTACACATGGAAATTCACCTTCCTCCATCACATACTCTGGTATCACAAATGTGAGGCAAACACCTAGCTTAGGCATATATTGTACATTTACAAAATGTCATTAATGTCTATACTATATACAATATTTTGATTATCCAATGATTCCTCATATATTAATTAGATTTGAAGATGGCACATATGTAACTTGTAAGGTATTACTGAATAAACAGAAAAGCAAATTGCTAGAATACCTTTATTAACAATACTTTTGCCATTGTTAATATATACCATGAAAATTATTTATCTTTTTGCCCTTTCAGGTCTCCAGAGTTTTACCTGAAAAACAAGGAGAGCTTGAGGTTCACGTAAGAGATTTTAGGCAGCTTGAAGAACAGCTAGATCATCTGCTCCTGTGGCTCTCTCCTATTAGAAACCAGTTGGAAATTTATAACCAACCAAGTCAACCAGGACCATTTGACCTGAAGGTGGGTACCACTCGCTTATATTTTCATTTCTGACAGGATAACTCAAAGACTGGATTTAGTTTCTTGTTGATTTCTTTGAATCTCATAACTCCTTAAAACAGGACAAGGAAATCATTATTCAGTTCATCACAATAAATTCATCAATTCCTGAAATGGCATTAATAGAATAGAAGTTGAGACAGGGAGCATGTCTCAATTCCAAATGGAAAATAGGATTTGCCCAGGAGCAGGGATAGTGGAAGCAGCTGGGTTGAGACAAGATTCTGGTTAAATGAATTGGGATCTTCCTGAAGACAGACCAGGATGAACAGAAAGCACCTGGATATTAGAGAGTGAAGAATTTAACTTGGAGTTGATCCTTGCTAAACTAATTTAGTGGGGTTTGTTTTACTTTGTATCAGAAAGCATAAAGATGGGGCTAGGGAAGTCTCAAAAGACTTAAATTTTTGTTAAGTAGAGAATTGTTTTAACATTATCATTGGTGTTATTGTAATGATTATTTCACCACCATTTCCTGCTTCTCTCAGAATTTGCTAGGCATCTTTATTAAAATGGTCACCATAACATTCACATCATGTTAATACAGTCCATTTTCCATCTCTGCTCTAACTCCACTTAGTATGCATATATTTGTTAGATATCTTATATACAACTGACTATTATCTAAAGTTCTCATCCTAGACATTTGAGTATGTTGTGTTTTAAAGACAGAATAAAAATAACAGAGTGGTGGAAAGGTTTGTTCCAGCTAAATTAAGTTATATTTGCAAAGTGCAGTGTTTTCCTTTTACCTTGCTTCCTTGATGTTTTTATCGACCACTCTGTTAGCTGTGCACTGAGAACACATGGTACTTTGAAAGTCACAGGTAAACATCATTTCCCCCAGTACAAAACTCAGCCAGCTCAGTCACTGCCGTGATCGATCCACAGTTCAGTCTGACACTCAAACTCATAACTAACAATGACCTTTACCCAGTAACAAATTCAGTTAACTTTAAAGTATATATATAAAGATAAGCAGCAACACAGCCTGTACATCAATAATTTTTTGAGATCCTGACACTAAGGCATGGCTTCTGATGCCTGAGTCATCCTACCCTGAATCATGCATGTGTAGTTACAAGGGATGGCTTGACAAAGGACATTTTCAATTCAGAGAAGCCACTCACTCCTTCTAGGATTTTGTTCTTCCACATAGCTAGTACACAGCATCCTCAGACACAGTTGACACTGGTGTCTTTACCAGTAATGCATCTGATCAATTCTGGTTGCTTTGCTACTGAATATACCACCTCACTAAGAAAGAACAGATACTTGAGTCAAATGTACCATAAATTGAGCCAGATCCCCGATTATATTGGATCTCATATTTTCTCACAATTTCAAGTCATTGATTTCATATGACAAATCAGAAAAGACACAACTTCTTCCCTCTCAACTAGGAACCATGTTTGGTTTTGTAACTTTTGCAACACATAGGTAAAAATCTGTTCATCAATGTGTGTCTTTTCGGAAAAAAAAAGTAGATATTCAACATGATCTATCTTTGCCAAGGTTTAGATAGATAGATAGATAGATAGATAGATAGATAGATAGATAGATAGATAGACCCAAAAAGGAAAACAAAATCTCATGACACAAATAGATCATGTTGAGTTGACCAAAGTGACTCTAGTCTGGTCTCTGTCATGACTTTCTGTCCCCAGTTCAGTCTCAAATACTGAAAAGTCACATCAGTTGTTGTTTATCAACAGCACACAGGTTTCTGACAAATAGGTCTTACAGTCTGCAGCAAAGGCACTCTTTTCTGCGTTAATGAACTTCATTATCAAAGTCACATGTCACTTCTCTCACTGCTGTGCAGTGTTTTGATGGTGTACTATTTACTTCCTACAGCTTAGTTTAAATCACTGAGGGAAGAAACAACTGCTTCTTGCTGTGCAGAAAACTCTTTGGAATATTCCTTACACATTGTGGGTTTTGAGGGGTTTTTGTTGTTTTGTTTTGTTTTTTTCATCTTTGGAGTTTAGATTGAAAAAAAATATTACTTAAGGCACTTTCTTCTGCTTTTGTCTCTATTCTGATGCAAGAAGACATATGACCATGTGTCTGCTAACTGGAGAGCTTCTCCCAGTAATCCCCAAATCCTTGGCTTTTAATAAAGAAATAGTTACAACTGTTAGTAATAGCCAATTCATTATCCCTCTTTGTCTAGCTTCTGTCTCTACTCTCTAGTAAATTATTTATTAACATTACACCTTTCTATCTTTTTTGCTTTAATTATAGATTCCAGTCTTTAGGTTTGCAGTATATTCCTTGCTTAAAGAAATCAAATGTTTACTTTCAAATTTAAAAATGATAAAATGGGTTATTCTTTCCTGTACTTTACCCAAAATGAAAAAATAAAGATTTTAAATGGTTTGGAGAACATGCCAACTTTTTAACAGAGGCAATTAAACTGCCTTTTAAAAATCTCAGTTATAAGTCATTGGAAAGAAAGTAGATATTAAGGAAGCTAGCTACATCCTGGCTCCATTTCCTGCATTTAAAAATCCTTTCTTTTTCTATGTATGGTTGGTGGTCATTGTGATCTCAGGAGCAAAGGGTCTGGCATCCTGCCATTCGGGTCATTAATTTTTTCTGGTCAACTCTGAGCACCTGTTAGAAAAACAAGAATATATAATATCCTACATAAGCTTCATTCAGCATTGCCTGCCTGGCATTCATTCTTATTGATGAAGTGCAGCAAGGTATGCAATGAAACCCAAGTTAAGAAAGAGAGAAAGAAAGAAAGAAAGAAAGAAAGAAAGAAAGAAAGAAAGAAAGAAAGAAAGAAAGAAAGAAAGAAAGAAAGAAAGAAAGAAAGAAAGAAAGAAAGAGAAAAGCCTTAAGGGCTCGGTTCTAATACATTGTTTATGCTGGAGTGAAAATTGACTGCACATCACTTGGTTTGTGCAATTTACTCCCGAAATATTCCTATTCAGGAAATCCTGCAAATAGCAATAGTCATCTTGAAAATCACCTCACAGAACCCTTAGCAAGCTGAGAAACATAATCAATGAGATCTGTGATGTAGAGGGTGAAAATGAGGCATAATCACAGCCCTTTCCCATCAGTCAGCCCACTAGAAGGCATGCCTTTGAATTTTGATTTTCAAATGTACTCTCAATTTAGACATAAACTATGTTGATTTCAAATTTCACAAATGATAATTGAATGCTAAGATCCAGGGACCAGTTTAGAATTTCTATAAAGGGTCTTATGCTTTTAATCTCTAATGAAAGCTCTCAATAATGAGCTAGAGGTAGACTGTTTATCTGACACTTAATAGTCTAACTACTGTTTTCTAAACTTTTTATTGCAATAGCAGGTAGAGGAAATACTTAATTTACTCAGTTAAAGCTTAGTAAATGGGCTATTTCCATATTGATGACAGAGGTGTTATTTCCTTGCTCAAGAATGACTTCTTCTGTGGTCTACAAATAAACCCAACATGTTGGCTCTTCCTTACCATGTTAGAAATGCAATTGTCTATAATGTCAAATTCACAGACATATAACAGAATCCTAATAGCTAATGCCGACAGTAACTAAATAACTGAATCATGCATTCACATAGCAGTGAGTATTGTCAGGGAAAAATATTAGTGGACAATTTAACAGGCAAAAGAGACTTTATTTCAGTACTTGTGCAATGGCAGTAAGAAAACGAACACAATTCTCTTCAAATAAGACAAGAGAGGGTTGAAATGTGGTTCTGTTGGCTTGTCTTGCATACATGAAGCACTGTATAAACCAGGCAAAAGCTAGTAATTCCAGATTCCAGAAGGTAGAAACCGAAGACATTGGATTTCAAGACCATTATCAACAATATAGTCAGTTTGAGGCCAGCCTGAGGGACCCGAGAGCCTGTCTCAAAAACGAAAACAAGCAAACAAGAAACAAACATACCTAAACCAAATATCACAAAATAAACAAAATATGGGACCTTCCAAGTGCAAGATAAGTTAGTAGAAAAATGCCTGAGGGTTTCTACTGGTGACAGCTGAAAGTATTTAGGCCATCTATGTTTCCCAGTTGTGTGTTTTGAAGTCAATCCCTATCTTCCCACAAACTTGAACATCAGGGCACTGATTTCCCTTCAAATGGTGAGTCAGGAGGGTTCTTAGAGAAGACATTCCAGAGTCAGAACAAGGGATATTGTATTTTTAAGAGGCAGAAAAGGGATGCATAATAGAAGGGCATTTGGATGAAATGTTCTTCAAAAAAGAGAAGTGAGATTTATGCTGAGGAAAAAACTGAGACTACAGCAGTCTGTCAGTCTCTTTTTTGTTCTAGGGAAGTCTGGGCTCCCCCTGAGCAACTTCGTAAAGCTGGTTTATGAAACTAAAGGCATACCAACAAAAGAGATGCAGGAAAACCTGCTGTACAGCATGAGTACACGCAGTATTTTGTAGTAGTAAAGATTGATCCTAGCCCAACATGCATGCTTGGGCAGTTCTACTACTGAGTTATTCTTTTACATACATATATATATATATATATATATATTATTTACATTCAAAATCATTTCCCCTTTCCCGTTTCCTCCCTCCCCGAAAGTCCCATAAGCCCCCTTCCCTCCCTCTTTTCCCCATTCAACCCCCTCTCGCTTCTCTGTCTTGGCATTCCCCTAAATCCAGTCTTTCCAGGACCAGGGGTCTTTCCTTCCTTCTTCTTGGAAATCTATTGATATGCGGATTGTGTCTAGGGTATTCCGAGATTCTGGGTTAATATCCCCTTATCAGTGACTGCATACCATGTGTGTTCTTTTGTGATTGGGTTACCTCACTAAGGATGATATTTTCAAGTTCTGACCATTTGCCTAGGAATTTCGTGAATTCATTGTTTTTAATTGCAGAGTAGTATTCCATTGTGTAAATATACCACATCTTCTGAATCCATTCCTCCGTTGAGGGACATCTGGGTTCTTTCCAGCTTCTGGCTATTATAAATAAGGCTGCTATGAACATAGTGGAGCATGTGTCCTTATTGCATGCAGGTAAAGCCTCTGGGTATACACCCAGGAGTGGTATAGCCAGATCCTCCGGGAGTGTCATGCCCAGTTTTCTGAGGAACCGCCAGACTGCTTTCCAGAGTGGTTGTACCAACTTGCAATCCCACCAGCAGTGGAGGAACCACTGAGTTCTATCTCTAAGTCTCACTTAATATTTAGTATCATAACAGAGCCTTACTAAGTTGCTCAGGTACACCTTGAATTTATAAAAAGATAGATCATAATACAATAATATTTTGTAATTTAAAAACAAAACGTTTCAACCAATTTCTTACTAGGATTCTGTTTGAGCTAAAAGTCACTATTAAGGAACTTACAAATACAGCCATAGCAAGCATTGACTATGTAACGTAAGATTCCTATTCTTAGTCATGGAAATGGGAAAACTGATTGGAAAATCAAGGTGAAGGAAGAATCAATAGTTCTTGATTAAATGATACGACAGGAAATGAATTTAAGCAAAGTAGTGCTCACAATGGCAGATTAGAGTTGTCCCTGGGAAGCTTGTTTAAAGCTGAACAGATATCTGGAATTTTATGTCAGTATTCCATACTACTTTAGTTGGGTTATTGATTCATTGAGTCTGTATGATTTTCCCTGATTGTAATTAAACTGTTGTTGATTTGAAATTGAAAAAAAATTAAATAATTAAAAAAATATTCCTATTCTATGAACCTAAGTCTGCTGAGATTGGTACCATATATTCCTTCCTCCTTCTGAACCAGTTGTTTTGCTTTGAGACAAATTTATTTTCCTTCACTAAATATAACCTGTAGGTGGCATAATTTATGTACAAGATTTATTTCTGTTGTCCTTTTTATCTCTAGCGGTTATGTTTATGAATGCTTTACTTGTAATTTTTAACAGTTAGTGACTAATTTTCTGAGACAATCAAGTACCAGTTTAGCAGTAAACTATCACATGCCAGCATCTTCAAACACTGTCATATTGACTTTTCCTGGGAAAAGCAAGTGAAAGGGCATTAAGCATAGATACACATGAAAGCCAATCCATAACCTGACTTTGAGGGTTATTGGGCTAGATTACAGAGCACAAATGAGGAGTTACATATAGGGACATTGGTGACCCCAAAAGAGGTGTGTCCATCTAGGTAAAATCTAGAGTTATACCTAGTCATGGATGGAGGCCTCCTGGAAGGGGCATTGTGGAGTCGTGCTTTCAATTATCTTTCCACTTTTTAACATGGTCTGTCTTCCAGAATTTTTTTTCTGGTGGAGAAGGTTATAACCATTACAAAATATTTGCTCACCAACATATTGTTCTGCTCTAGCAGCAATGACAAATGTAGGTAAATTCCAAGGACGATTCTTCTTATGACACAGAGAATGAGAGAAAATGAGAGAAAGAAAAAGAAAGTACAGAGTAAGAAATTTCATGAATACAGGTGATATTACCTCTTTGCTGTGACAATTAAAACCATTTCCCAGTATTTTTTGAAGGAACATATTAATATTTTTTTAGTCACATGCATAATTTCACAGAGGATACAGGCCAATATTTGGATAAGGGGATGAGGCCATGCATCAACTATCTTGGTCTATCCAGAGACCCTCTGAAGGCATAAAATATCAAATTTGTTTATGGTATAACATGAACCTGTCACTTTAAGCCTTTGAATCAAGTGCTGAAGAAAACAGATTCAGATCCAGAGTTAGCAGAACCCCTGCTAAGAAAAGTCAACACTTAGATGGGTCTCATCAGTATGAGAAAAGGAAAAGCAAATCCAAAACAAAAGAAGCACAACTATACCCTATACAGCCCAGATTCCTCGCAAGGTTAAGCCATTTTTCTTTTATCCAATCCTTGCAGTACCTGGCTGAGATATAATCAATGCCCCAGTCCACCTGGAAACATAAACCTTGTAGCATAGCTAGACTTTATATTATATATACTAATACCCACCCCTATGGGAACAAAGTTATGAAAGTTAGATGTTCCCTTTGTCCCGTGGAGACCCCATGGCACATAACTTCAGTCTAAATCAGAAAGAGCCTGAAGTCTCTGTCACATATGTACATGAAAATAAAGATCCTGAACTTCCACCTCAACTCCCCTATCTCCAACCAACAAGCAGGAACACTACTGCCAGAAAACAAATTTACCAAGACACAATAACAGAGAGCCAGAAGAGGATCCTCATTCTCCAACTCAATTAGTCCATTTAAAACAATGAACTTCTCAAGGCTGTAAACTGCTATTTCTTTAGGGTAGAATTCTAGGAACAGATCATGCAAATATATTTTGTATTAGCACTTGGTTGGCCAAGAGAAATCTACTGTATGTTTTGTATCTTGTAAGAATTTCAGTGTTCCCTATTAATCCCAAGCAGAAAACTCCATAAAACCTCTCTTACATGCAAAGTAGTTTCTAAAACTAGTTTAGGAAATAGAATACCTCTCTGTAGACTTAGATTTAAAAAAAAAAAAAAAAACACAACTCTAAAAAAAAGGGTGTTCAAATGCTCTGAGCAAGGTTGTAAATATCGGGGTGATTTTAATCTGCATTGTCAGGATGCCAGCAATCCAGTTTAATAGTGTTGCAATAGAAAACACAAATCAGCAGTGGAGGCATGATCCAGTGAAAACTGCCAGACCTTCACTTAATTGGCACAGTGAGCTGGAGGTAGCAGAACCAGCCTGAACACCAGGAGAAGTTCTCTGCAGTGCCTCGCTCAGTGAAGTAAAGATCAGTGAACACACAAGAGAAACAAGTGTTGGAAAGATAGCTATGCAAGCACACCGTCATTGTCCGTTGAGTCCTACTTATACTCTCTCCAAACATCACGTGTCCCCCCATGGGTCTTGCCTCAGCAAAATACCATGTTGTCCTGCATCACATGACACTATCAAAAACTTGCACTTTACCTCCTATATATTTCAACACTTTGGATTTTAAAATTGATGTATAAAAGGTGTTTTCTGTGTCCATTGTGTTTTCTATGTATGTTTTGTTTTGTTTTGTCTTTTCAACTTGACACAAGCTAAATTTGTATGGATGGGAAGAAGGAACCTCAATATAGAAAATGCATTCATCAGATTGGTAAAGTAAGCAAAGCTATGGGGCATTTTATTGATTAGTAACTGATATGAGAAGGTCAAGCCCACTGTCAGCTATACTACTCCATGCCAGAAGTTTCTGGGAGGCATAAGAATGTTGGCTAAAAGTGAGTCCGGGAACAACCCAGTAGGCAGGGTTCTTCAATAGTTCTGCTTTAGTTCCTCCAGGTTCTCTCCTCAAGCTACTGCCCTGGGTTCCCTTGATAATGAATTGTGTGTAACTTGTAAACCAAATAAATGCTTTCCTCCATGAAGTTGGTTTTGGTGGGTGCATATCACAAGAACAAACACAGTGTGTGTGTATCTGTTTGTATGTCTGTCTGTCTGTCTGTCCTCTCTCTCTCTCCCTTCCCCTGTGTGTGTGTGTGTGTGTGTGTGTGTGTGTGTGTGTGTCTGTGTGCTTATAGAATAATATGAGAGGGGATAGAAGGGAAGCGTGTAGAAGGAGATAGAGAAAGAAGGGCAGAAATGGTGTAAATACAGCATACTCTTGTATGAAATTCTCAAAAAATAAAAATTATAAATAAATTAAAATAAAATGTATTGTTTCCTCCTCTGAATGTATCCAATGTAATCCAAACACCATAATAATGTATTATCTACCATTATCCACTTAAAAATACATGAACAAACTTATCTTTTATACATGGAAATTTTATATTTTGCTGCTTCTTGTTTAAATCACACTTTCATTTCACTTCCCTCAAAAAATTATATCCTAATACAGTATGTATTTATGCTATAACATCTTTTATTAACCATTCTGTCATACTTTTGTATGACAAATATATCTATGTGAACTGCAATTTTTAGAAACAATTACTTGGGACAGTAAAGCTCTCTCAATATTTTTTAAATCCATTAAATTGATTTGTATTTGCAATTACCATTAACATCCATAGCTAGTAATAACTAGACATGCAAAGCTTTTGACTAATAAATATCAAACATAGGAGAGGTTTTCTCAGAAACAAGTTTATTAATGAAATGAGGAAGTGCTTGGTAGCTTGATGATTCTTGATTCAAAGTGAGTTTTAATTACCATTGTTTGGAGTTATACTTTTATTTTTGAATGACTATGTCTCAGAAGCAATGACCATTGGTATATTCCAAAGAGTTGTTCTTGAGAGTAGGGAAAACTCTCATAGACCAAATGATGAGGGAAAGAAATTAAAATGGCAAACAAATTTAGCATGTTAACAGAGCCCGTCAAAACTCTTAAAGGGAATAAGAATCTGGAAAATGGATCCACTCATAACATTCCTGCCATCATATCACATCATCAAGATAGTCTTCACATAACTCCATGGAAATATACCAGTCTGAAGATTGTTCTTTAGATTGACATTCTTGTATGGGAAAGGGGGACAATTTGATCCCTGGTTTGACACTCGTTATACTGCTAAAGTATCATCAAATTTATTTTACAACAGTCACTGAGCACATTGTGCTCATTCCTGAAATACATTTATTGCCACTGTGCCTTATATGGAATAGTTTTTAATGTTCTCCATTATTGATATGACATTTCTCTCATCTTATCTAGTTGTTATGTATTTAGTGGAATTAGATGTAAAAGTGTTTGTCAATCCTATCCTCAAATTAAGATCTGTGTGTGCCATTTCATCATGTATTTTGTTGTTTCTGGTTTGGTCTTGAAACTGGGTCATATTATGTAGCCTTTGCTAGCCTGGAACTCACTATGTAGACCAAAATGGCCTCAGTGTCAACAGAGATTCCTTTGCCTCTGGTGCTATTAAAGAAGTGAGGCACGCAACCCTGCTGATTCATTCTTTGTTAAGGCCAACATCAGGAAATAACCTGTCTCCTTGTGCCTAATTTTGGGATCATTTATAGAATGTGCAGTTGTCTTTCTGGGAAAAAGTTCTCCCATACATGGCCTTTTCTAACTCAATTGTGATTGTTGTGGCTCCTCCTACAATATATTTGCCAATCTACTTGATAATAGGCATAAAAAGAGGGAAGATTTAGGCTTTTGATTTTCTGTTATAATGTAATAGACTCCATTAAATATTAATACAGAGTATATTAATCAATTATAATTAAAGTACATGTAAATAATTAAATTTAATTAGAGTATCTTAGAATTCTCTTTTTAAATTCAGATCATATAAGTATAATATAATATAATTGTATATACCTCTTCTGTAATTTTATCTATGTCAGAAAAACATCTTCAATAGACTGAATCCCAAAGACTATGAGCACCACAGCACATATCAGAAAGCCTCCTTCTACTTTAAAATAAACTTACTTTGGGTAGAATCTTCAGCTAATTATAAATTTATTATTCTTTTATTTCCTATCTACTTGGTATATTTTTATAATGTCAGCAAACATGTATTCCAACATTTTATATGTATTATTTAAGCACATATGAAATTTTGTCACACCAATCCCCAATGAACCCCTCTAAATATACTAATGAAATTTCTATTCAATTAACAAGCCATATGTTGATTGATTGTGCAGTCTTATATTAAGGATTTGCTCACTCTCAAGTTCCTTAGAGTAGATATAATGTACAAATAAACTCCAAGTATGAAGTATAATCAGTGCTAACACATCTGCCATGTTGTATAGTGAGTGTTCTAAAAGGATGCCATAATAGCCTCACAGGTTGAACTGTGACCTAATAAAGACATAGTTGCTCTTCAAGGGACTTTCACCAGTAGCAGGAAGACATTTTACCTGTACCTTTTTTATGTTTCATCAACATTCTTTATTCAAGGAGGGTGGTTCCAACTCACTCTCTTTTTAACTTATATTCTTCTTTGAGTGAAGATTTTTTTCCAAGTCTCTGAAACATTTTGTCTTCCCTTCGTACACACTCTTAACTTGTTTCTTTCTGGGTTTCTCTAATGGCTATGCATCTATTTCAAAAAAGTTAAAACAAATGCACTTTATGGCTTAAAGTAGAACCATGGTTCTTCTTAATGACAAATTGATTCTAGCTTTAAGGTTGTAATCTGAGACCATGAAGACCAATTTTAAAATAAAGTACAAATCATCCTTGTCCTTCATAGCAAATAATTTTGGAAAGATATTCACTTGGATGAAAAATTATAGCCCAATAACAGTTTTAAATGTTGGCTTCCTTTTTAAAATCTATTTTATAATATGTGATGATGACAACATGGTTGTTTATGTGTTGCCCTTCTGCAGCTGACTACAAAATTCTGACAATTTAGGAACCACAGGCTCTGGGCTTCTCTCTGCCATTTGTTTTCCGGCAACTTCTAAAATAATTATTTAAAAAGTTTCAATTTTATTTCTACACCTTCTTTTTTCTTATAAAACCACAAACTACTTGATTTTAGTCTTCTGGTGCACCCATGGTGGCTTGCCATTTGTCTGGCTAGTTTTATTAGTACCCTGAGATGTAATTTGTCTAAATCTTGAGAGTTAATTCTAAGCAGATTGGGGCCCTCTAATCTCTTTACTCCTCTTGGGCACTACTTCGCTGTCAGTATTATTTGCTCTGTTCTTAGCAGTTAGATTATTATTCCTCTTGACATACAAGAAGTAAACTCAATAGAATTAATGGTCCCAGTTTTAATTTTCCCTCACCAATACTAAACAATTTTATTCCATAAACGACTTTGCCTCTCCTACATTATTTTGCTCTAGATATAACTTAAAGTCATCTTTTCACACCAAAACTATTTTTGCTTCCTTCATACCATACTTTTACTAAACACTAGAATTTTATCTTTTTAGTGATTTTTAACTGCTCCATTAAAAGTAATTGTAGGTAATGATACTTTGTAGGAAGTTAATGTGAGAACATCCGAAGCAATGTTATCATTTTAAAATGGAAACTACAAAAATCTCTGCCCTGAACATGGCTAATGTCCCTTTATGAAGGAGGAAAATGAGAGCATTTTCAAGAGATTTCAGATATTTTTGTGTAAGTGGACTACCTGGTTTGCCACCATATTGCCAAAGGGGTGGCTGTGATAGGGAGACAAGATACATTGTAGAAAAAAATTGAAATTGAATATGAAGGTTTTGAGTTAAGAAATTACCACCATGGGAGCAAAGAGTATTGATACAAAACAGTAGTGAGAAATTCATAGATACTCAAATACTGTCTATCCTCTTGTAAATTATAATATTCAGTACTATACAACATTTATAACAATATTTTTAAAGATTCAAACACTTAAAATTTTCTATGAAAGCTATATTCATAAGGCCGCTTATTTATAAAACTGTTATCACTGAAAGGTACATATGAAAATGAAATGCAATTTGGAGCTAACATTTATCCATTCCCCCAGTATGTGCTACATAGGATTATAATTCTCAAAGTTTACAGTAGTAGAATAATCCAGGAATATTTTAAAATATACTTCACTAATATTGATAGTCTAAGGACTATTGTGTATGCATTTGTGTGTATGTTTGTGTGTGTGTGTGTGTGTGTGTGTGTCACTTTGACACATGCTAAGGTCAAGAAGGAATATCACTTAAGAAAATATCTCTATAAGACCAGGCTCTAGGGGGCATTTCCTGTGTAATGGCTGATGTGGAAGGGCCCAGCCCACTGTGGTTAGTGCTAACTCCAAGCAGAAGATCATGTGAGAAGTTAGGCTGAGAGAGCTATGAGGAGCAAGCCATTAAGAATTCCTCCATAACCTCTGCTTCAGTTCCTGCCTCCAGGTTTCTGCTTTGGGTTCCTGCTGACTTACTCCCCTGATGAACTCTGATCAGAACACGTACACCAAATAAACCCTTTCTTTCCTATATTGCTTTGAGTCATAATATTTATTATAGGAATGAAACTAGGACACTCATTAGCTCCATTATGGATTTTTTTTAGTGTTTGTTTGTTTTCTGTATGTGAGTACATTGTCACTCTCTTCAGACACATTGAAAGAGTGCATCAGACCCCATTACAGATGGTTGTGAGCCACCGTGTGGTTGCTGGGAATTGAACTCAGGACCACTGGAGAGCAGTCAGTGTGCTTAACTGATGAGATATCTCTCCAGGCAATCCATTATGGATTTTTAAATAGACAAATAGCCATAACTATATTATGTGTGCAGAGTAGTTATATAGTATGTCTTAGTGGAGTATTCATTCACAGTAAGCAAAGGTCTTCATTATGTCTCTGTGAACCCTACAATTTTCTCCCTCATTAGGCAGTGAGGGAAAAGGTCTCATCCTGAATACCAATTTATCTAGTCTCATTGTCTGAACAAGTATCTCTTAGATAAATAATTTGTATTTTCTGATTCCTTTTTTCCCTCCTGCTCCTCTACAGGATGTCACCCTAATTGATAGCTGAGAGAAATTGCAGCTTATATAGGACATAAGAGCCCTGTGAAGGTGCTTTTACTCTCCTATGACTTCTTTTCTATGTAGTGTCTTCCTTGCTGACCTAGTAGCTATGAGATTGTATTTCTGTCTAGAAATGATGTTCATTGTTCTCTAAACTGTATTGGTTGTAAAGGAATCCTTAAATCTGGAAGCTATCACTAAAGAACATTTAAAATTCTAAATACATAATTATAATTCTTCTGAAAGCAGGCATGACTGTCATTACAGTAAAAATGTCTGCCAAGAACTGCATAAAACCTAACATTATATTTTTATTTCATGAGAAGTGAGGGGTAGGTTTGGTGTTTACAGGAAAAATATGCACATGCTTAAGGGGAAAACAAAAGGCACGGTAGTTATATTCATATTCTCTGTGACTTGGAAGTCAGAAAAACACATATATGTGTACATATAAAGATTTAAATATGTATGCCATATACTTTATGTAGAAATGCATTTATAATAGAGTACATTAAGAAATACTTTAAAATAATATTTTAGTATTTAGTTTTTTCATATTAAGAAATTATTCTAAATTTAAGCCTCCACCCACATTTGAGAGGCTAAAAAATTTACCAAAAGATAAAGGTAAAATTTAATTTAAATATGATGTAAAACTGTAAAATCCTGAAAAAGAATGAATTTTAGAGAGTCTTAAATATATTGAAATTCAGAGTAAGCTTATATTTTATCAGTATGTAAGTATATCACAATTCATGTGACTCTTTTTTCTTTATTTTAAATGTATTTATTTATTTATTTTACATTCCATATCTTATTCCTTCCCACCCCCATCCACCTTCTGACTGTTCCACATCCAGTACCTCCTCCCCACCTCCTGTCTCCACATGAATGTCCCCACCCCCTACCTCACCTTACCTATAATCTCCCTGGGGCCTCCAGTCTCTTGAGGGTTAGGTGCATCTTCTCTGAATGAATACAGACCCAGCAGTCTTCTGTATATGTGTTGGGGGTCTCATATCAGCTGGTGTACACTGCCTGTTTGGTGGTCCAGTTTTTGAGAGATCTTGGGAGTCCAGATTAAATGAGACTGCTCATCCTTCTACAGGGTTGCCCTTCTCCTCAGCTTCTTTCATCCTTTCCCTAACTCAACCACAGGGGTCAGCAGTTTCTGTCCATTGGTTGGGTGCAAATATCTGATTCTGACTTTTTCAGCTGCTTGTTGGGCTTTCCGGAGTGCAGTCATTTTAGGTCCCTTTTGGTAAGCGCTCCATAGCCTCAGTGATAGTGTCAGGCATTGGGACCTCCTCTTGAGCTGGTTCCCACTTTGGGTCTGTCACTGGACCTTCTTTACTCAGGCTCCTCTCGATTTCCATCCCTGTAATTCTTTCAGACAGGAAAAAAATATGGGTCTTCTTTGAATGTCTGGTAGAAAATTCTGCACTAAATTCATCTGGCCCTGGGCTTTTTTCAGTTGGGAGGTTTTTACTGACTTCTATTTCCTTGTGCAATATGGGCCTGTTTAGATAGTTTACCTGCTCTTGATTTAATTTTGATGTGTGTTATCTGTCTAGAAAACCATCCATTTCATCTAGATTTTCCAGTTTTGTTGAGTATAGGCTATTATACTAGGATCTGGTGATTTTTTGAATTTCCTCTGTTTCTGTTTTTATATCTCCCTTTTCATTTCTGTTTTTGTTAATTTGGATACTGCCTCTCTGCCCTTTAGTTCATTTGGCTAGGGGTTTATCTTTCTTATAGATTCTTCCAAAGAACTAGCTTCTTGTTTTGTTGATTATTTGTATTGTTTCCTTTGTTTCTATTTGGTTGATTTCAGCCCTGAGTTTGACTATTTCCTGCCTTCTTCTCCTCTTGGGTGAGTTTGCTTCTTTTTTGTTCTAGAGTTCTCATGTGTGCTGTTAAGTTGTTAGGGGAAGATCTCTCCAGTTTCTTTAGCAGGGCATAAAGTGCTATGAAATTTCCTCTAAGCACTGCTTTAATTGTGTCCCATAAGTTTGGGTATGATGTGTCAACACTTTCATTAAATTCCAGTAAGTCTTTGATTTCTTTCTTTATTTCTTCCCTGAGCAAGTTATCATTAAGTAAAGAGTTGTACAGCTTCCACCTGTGTGTAGGTTTTTTGTAGTTTTTGCTGTTATTGAAGACCAGCCTTAGGCCATGGTGGTCTGATAGGATTCATGGTATTATTTCAATCTTCTGAGGGTTCTTTTGTGACCAATGGTTGATTTTGGAGAAGGTACCATGAGTTGCTGAGAAGAAGTTGTATGCTTTTATTTTAGGGTAAAATGTTCTGTAGATATTTGTTAAATCCATTTGGTTCATAGCCTCTCTTAGTTTCACTGTGCCTGTGTTTAGTTTCTGTTTCAATGACCTGTCCTTTGGTGAGAGTGGGGTGTTGAAGTCTCCCACTATTATTGTGTAGGGGACAATGTGTGTTTTGATCTTTAGTGAAGTTTCTTTTATGAATGTGGGTGCCCTTGCATTTGGGGCATAGATGCCCAGAATTGAGACTTTCTCTTGGTGGATTTTCCCCTTGATGGATATGAAGTGTCCTTCATCATACTTGATAACTTTTGGTTGAAAGTCTATTTTATTGGATATTAGGATGGCAACTTCTGCTTGTTTCCTGGGACCAGTTGCTTGGAAGACCTTTTTCCATCCTTTTACTCTGCGATAGTGTCTGTTTTTGTTATTTAGGTATGTTTCTTGTATCAGCAACATCTTGGATCTTGTTCATGTATCCAGTCTGTTAGTTTATGTCTTTTTATAGGTGAGTTGAGTCCATTAATCTTGAGAGCTATAAAAGAGAGATGAGTGTGGTTCCTGATATGTTGTTTTTGTAGGTGGCTTTATGTGCTTATCGTTCTCTCCTTTTGGCTTTGTTGTGAGGTGCTTATCTCGCCCTTTCTTTTGTGGAGGTACTTTCCTTGTGCTGGAGTTTTTCTTGTAAGATCCTCTGTAGGGCTGAATTGGTAGATAGATACATTTGAATTTAGTTTTTTCCTGGAATATTTTGGTTTCTCCATCTACGTTGATTGAGAGTTTTGGGGAAATAGTAGCCTGGGCTGGCATTTGTGTTCTCTTAAGAGAGTGACCTCTGACCAGGCTCTTCTGGCTTTCATAGTCTCTGTTGAGAAGTTTGGTGTAATTTTGATAGGTCTACTTTGTATGTTACTTGGTCCTTTTCCCTTGCAGCTTTTAATATCCTTTCTTTGTTCTGTGCATTTAGTGTTTTGATTATTATGTGATGAGAGGAATTTCTTTTCTGGTCCCATTTATTTAGTATTCTATAGGCTTCTTGTACCTTTATGACCATCTCTTTCTTTAGGTTGGGGAAGTTTTCTTCTATGATTTTGTTGAAGAAATTTTCAGCTCCTTTGAGCTGGGAATCTTCATTCTCCTCTATTCTGATTACTTTTAGATTTGTTCTTTCCATTGTGTCCTGAATTTCCTGGATGCTTTGGGTTAGGAATTTTTTATATTTTGAATTTTCTTTGATAGTTATGTCAATCTTTTCTAAGGTATCTTCTACACCTGAGATTCTCTCTTCTATCACTTGTATTTTGTTGGTGATGCTTAAATCTGTAATTTACGACCTCTTTCCTAGGTTTTCTATTTTCAAATTTGTCTCCATTTGTGTTTTCTTTATTGTTTCTACTTCCACTTTTAAGTCTTGGATCGCTTTGTTCAACTCCTTCACCTGTTTGCCTGTTTTTTCCTGTATTTCTTTCAGTGAGTTATGGATATCCTCCTTAAAGGACTCTATTATCTTCATGAGATAGTGTTGGTGTGTTGGTGTATTCAGGGCTTGCTGTTGTGGAAGAACTGGGTTCTCATGATGCCCATGTATATTGACTTCTGTTGATTATGGTCTTGGGCTTGCCTTTTACCATCTGGATATCCCTGCTGTTTGTTGGTCTGGGTGACATTCTGGAGTCTTCCTCTTTTGACCCTGGGTTGCTTCAGGTCTTCTGGTAGGCCTGTGGCCCTGACTGTAGCAGACCACCTGAGGGGCCTTCCAACTTGGTGGCTCTTTACCAGGGCAGAGAAGCTGCTGATCTGTTGTCCTGGCTGTAGTAGATCTCCTGGGCGACTTTGAGACTGTTGAGTCTTCAGTGGAGTAGTCAAGCTGTTGTCCAACTGCTCTGAGTGCAGTGGATCCTCAACTGCTCTGAGTACAGCAGGTCCACTAGGATGGGTCAGGATATGGTATATTCACTGGAACAGAAATGATTTTGAATGTAAATAAAAATAAACTTAGAAAATAAAAATAAAAAAGAAGGTACAGAACAAAAACAAAAACAACAACAACAAAAAACAACAACAACAAAAAAAAGGAGTCTGCTCCATAAGAAAGGGCTGAATGGATGGAACCATGTGACTCTTAACAATGAATCAAGCCTACATTTTAAATTTTAACTGTGTTGCTTTAGAATTAACACATAGAAAATGCAAACATAGTAGAGACTGTCACTAATAAAATTGGTTATGAGATGAGGTAGAAGAATAGAAAGTTCCATATTGTATTTTAAAAGAAGAGAATTAGCAATATAGCTCATTATTAAGTTGTAAGCCAAACATGCACAAAGTCTGAGATTTGTTCCCAAGAACCAAAAACAAAGAAGAGCATAAAATGTCATAGTACTTTTCTATTTCTGTATAAACATAGTTCTTTTCTATATCCTGGGATATAGATAAATATAAAATAAAGACTTATTATATTAAATTTAGGTCACTAAAAGTAAGAGTGTATCATGAACCTAATCAGCAAATACAATTCTGTATTGTAAGTACTTCTAGCACTATTAGGAAAAAATAGCTGTGTGAATGTTCTTGACAGCTGTACATGACTTAAAATTCTCTGTAATATTCCCCATACTTCTAAATTGCCAAATAGGATCTACTTTTATTTTTATTTTTTTTATTTTCTATATTTTTATTTGCATTCCAAATGATTTCCCCTTTCCCGCCTCCTCCCTCACTGAAGTCCCATAAGCCCCCTTCCTTCCCACTGTTCCCCATTCAACCCCCTCTTGCTTCTCTGTACTGGTATTCCCCTACATCCAGTCTTTCCAGGACCAGGGGTCTCTCCTTCCATCTTCTTGCAAATCTATTGATATGTAAATTGTGTCTTGGGTATTTCGAGATTCTGGGTTAATATCCCTTTATTAGTGACTGCATACCATGTGTGTTCTTTTGTGATTGGTTTACCTAACTAATGATAATATTTTCCAGTTCTAACCATTTGCCTAAGAATTTCATGAATTAATTGTTTTTAATTGCAGAGTAGTATTCCATTGTGTAAGTATACCACATCTTCTGAATCCATTCCTCCGTTGAGTGACATCTGGGTTATTTCCAGCTTCTGGTTATTATAAATAAGGCTGCTAGAAACATAGTGGAGCATGTGTCCTTACTGCATGCAGGGGAAGCCTCTGGGTATATGCCCAGGAGTGGTATAGCCCGATCCTCCAGGAGTGTCATGCCCAGTATCTTGAGGAACTGCCAGACTGCTTTCCAGAGTGATTGTAAGACCTTGCAATCCCACCAGGAGTGGAGGAGTGTTCCTCTTTCTCCACATCCTCACCGACAACTGCTGTCTCCTGTGTTTTTGATCTTAGCCATTCTGACTGGTGTGAGATGGAATCTCAGGGTAGTTTTGATTTGCATTTCCCTAATGACTAAGGATGTTGAACATTTCTTTTGGTGCTTCTCAGCCATTAGATATTCTTCAGGTGAGAACTCTTTGTTTAGCTCTGTACCTCATTTTTAATGGGGTTATTTGACTCTCTGGAGTCTAACTTCTTGACTTCTTTGTATATATTGGATATTAGCCCTCTGTCGGATGTAGGGTTGGTAAAGATCTTTTCCCAGTTTCTTGGTTGCTGCTTTGTCCTTTTGACAGTGTCCTTTGCCTTACAGAAATTTTGCAATTTTATGAGGTTCCATTTGTCAATTCTTGATCTTAGAGCATAAGGTATTGGTGTTCTGTTCAGGAAATTCTCCCCTGTGCCCCTATGTTCAAGGTTCTTCCCCAGTTTCCTTTCTATTAGTTTCAGTGTGTCTGGTTTTATGTGGAGATCTTTGATCCACTTAGAATTGAGCTTAGTGCAAGGAGATAAGAATGGGTCAATTTGCATTCTTCTGCATGTTGACCTCCAGTTGAGCTAGCACCATTTGTTGAAAAGGCTATCTTTTTTCCACTGGATGTTTTTAGCTCCTTTGTCAAAGATCAAGTGACCATAGGAGTGTTGATTCATTTCTGGGTCTTCAATTCTGTTCCATTGATCTACATGCCTGTCACTGTACCAATACCATGCGGGTTTTAACACTATTGCTCTGTAGTACAGCTTGAGGTCTGGGATACTGATTCCCCCAGAAGTTCTTTTACTGTTGAGAATAGTTTTAGCTCTCCTGGGTTTTTTGTTATTCCAGATGAATTTTTGAATTGCTCTTTCTAACTCTATGATGAATTGTGTTGGGATTTTGATGGAGATTGCATTGAATCTGTGTATTGCTTTTGACAAGATGGTTAATTCTACCATATTAGTCCTGCCAATCCATGAGCATGGAAGATTTTTCCATCTTCTGAGGTCTTCTTCAATTTCTTTCTTCAGAGACTTGAAGTTCTTATCATACAGATCTTTCACTTGTTTGGTTAGAGTCACACCAAGGTACTTTATATTGTTTGTGGCTATCGTGAAGGGTATCATTTCTCTTATTTCTTTCTCAGCCTGCTTACCCTTTGAGTATAGGGAGGCTACTGACTTGCTTGAGTTGATTTTATATCCAGCCACTTTGCTGAAGTTGTTTATCAGCTGTAGGAGTTCTCTGGTGGAGTTCTTTGGGTCACTTAATTATACTATCATATCGTCTGCAAATCGTGATATTTTGACTTCTTCCTTTCCAATTTGTATCCCTTTGACCTCCTTTTGTTTTCTAATTGCTCTAGCTAGAACTTCAAGTACTATATTGGAAAGATATGGAGAGAGAGGGCAGCCTTGTCTAGTCCCTGATTTTAGTGGGATTGCTTCAAGTTTTTCTCCATTTAGATTGATGTTGGTTACCAGTTTGCTGTAAATTGCTTTTACTATATTTAGATATGGGCCTCGAATTCCTGATCTTTCCAAGACTTTTAACATGAAAGGATGCTGAATTTTGTCAAATGCTTTTCCAGCATCTAATGAAATGACCATGTGATTTTTTTGTTGAGTTTGTTTATGTAGTGGATTACATTGATGGACTTCCTTATATTGAACTATCCCTGCTTCCCTTGGATATTTTAGTGCAGAATTCTATCAGACCTTCAAAGAACACCTAACACCAATACTCTTTGAATTATTCCTCAAAATAGAAACAGAAGGCGCACTACCCAACTCAATCTATGAAGCCACAATTACGCTAATACCAAAATCACACAAAGATCCGACAAATAAAGAGAATCTCAGGCCAATTTCTCTTATGAATATCGATGCAAAAATACTCAATAAAATTCTTGCCACCCGAATCCAAGAACACATCAAAACGATCATTCACCAAGATCAAGGAACTACTTTTATATTCACATATTTCTTTCTATCATTCTTTCTGCTTTTGTTTGTGTGGTTTTAGTAGTGAGGATAGGCTTATGCATTTACACTTTGGGTCTATATCTAAAACTATGTATAGTATTTTATGCATCAAAATATAATATTTTGAAATACTGTACTTTAGAGAATACCAACTACATGGGCATACATATTTTGGAAAGTGTAATTTAATTCTTTAATTAGTGATACATTCTAAACACATTGAATTTGTTCGCAGTTTCAAACAATACACTTACAAATACAGTTCATATGTTTAAAACATCTGAAACAGTATTCAAATTTTGATTATTCCAATACCTCTTCTAGAAATAGTGAGCATTAAACATGTACTAAACTTAATAATTTATAAAAGACATAGTTTAGTAAAAGTTTTTATTTTAATATTAAGCAGCTCAAAGTGAAATCATTACTGATTTTGTAATAAAGTGGTCATTAAACTGTGATTCATGAAATTAATAATTTTATTAAGCATTCATAAGGTAATACATACAAGAATGTATAGAATCCTGCTTTATAGCTAACATGTAGAAAATTTTCTATTTACATAACTGTTGTGGGAAATATTAAAAAAAAAAAAAAAGGAAGCAGCACGTTCCCATATGCCTCTAACTCTCGGCTCTGGCCTGGCCAGCCATGCACTGGGAGACAATGGCCAACCTATCTTTATCTCATGGAGACTCTGACTCAGAACTCCACAATGTCTATACCTAGCTCGATAGGTTCCCACTGGCAGGTAGCCCCATGCCAACCCTGTGCTTCAAATCCCCCATGGCATTTGTGGTGTACATCTGGCAAACCCATGCTTTGCCATAGAACCTTTTCTCTCTTGAACCCAGATGAGCTGCTGCCTGAAGGAAAATGCAACACAAACCCAAGTTCAGGAACAATGGTAATGCAATCTCTTTTCATCGTGTCCCAAATTTCCTGGATGTTTTATGTTAGGAAATTTTTATACTTGGCATTTCTTCTACATCTGAGATTCTGTCTTCCATCTCTTATATTCTATTGGTGATGCTTGTGTCTGAAGCTCCTTTTCATTTTCCTAGGTTTTTCATCTTCAGGGTTACCTCCACTTGTGACTGCTTTATTGTTTCTATTTCCATTTTCGTGGCCTGTTTTGTTCATTTCATTCATATTTGATTGTATTTTCCCATATTTTTTGAAGCATATTCTCTTTTCCTCTTTAAGGGCTTTCTATCCAGTTGTCTGTGTTTTCCTGTATATCTTTTTTTTATTATTTATTTTATTTTATTTTTTTAATTTACATTCCAAATCACTTCCCCTTTACCGTTTCCTCCCTCCCTGAAAGTCCCATAAACCCCTTCCCTCACTCTTTTCTCCATTCAACCCCCTCTGGTTACTCTGTCCTGGCCTTCCCCTACATCCAGTCTTTATAGGACCAGGGGTCTCTCCTACCATCTTTTTAGAAATCTATTGATATGCGGATTGTGTCTATGGTATTCCGAGATTCTGGGTCAATATCCCCTTATCAGTGACTGCATACCATGTGTGTTCTTTTGTGATTGAGTTACCTCACTAAGGATGATATTTTCAAGTTCTGACCATTTGCCTAGGAATTTCGTGAATTCATTGTTTTTAATTGCAGAGTAGTATTCCATTGTGTAGATATACCACATCTTCTGAATCCATTCCTCCGTTGAGGGACATCTGGGTTCTTTCCAGCTTCTGGCTATTATAAATAAGGCTGCTATGAACATAGTGGAGCATGTGTCCTTATTGCATGGAGGTAAAGTCTCTGGGTATATGCCCAGGAGTGGTATAGCCGGATCCTCCAGGAGTGTCATGCCCAGTTTTCTGAGGAACCGCCAGACTGCTTTCCAGAGTGGTTGTACCAGCTTGCAATTCCACCAGCAGTGGAGTGTTCCTCTTTCTCCACATCCTCGCCAACAACTGCTGTCTCCTGTGTTTTTGATCTTAGCCATCCTGACTTGTGTGAGATGGAATCTCAGGGTTGTTTTGATTTGCATTTCCCTAATGACTAAGGATGATGAACATCTCTTTAGGTGCTTCTCAGCCATTAGATATTCTTCAGGTGAGAAGTCTTTGTGTAGCTCTGTACCCCATTTTTTAATAGGGTTATTTGCCTCTCTGGAGTTTAACTTCTTGAGTTCTTTGTATATATTGGATATTAGCCCTCTGTCGGATGTAAGGTTGGTAAAGATCATTTCCCAGTTAGTTGGTTGCCGCTTTGTCTTTTTGACAGTGTCTTTTGCCTTGCAAAAACTTTGTAATTTAATGAGGTCCCATTTGTCTATTCTTGATCTTAGAGCATAAGCTATTGGAGTTCTGTTCAGGAAATTCTCCCCTGTGCCCATATGTTCAAGGTTCTTCCCTAGTTTCCCTTCTATTAGTTTCAGTGTGTCTGGTTTTATGTGGAGATCTTTGATCCACTTAGAATTGAGCTTAGTGCAAGGAGATAAGAATGGGTCAATTTGCATTCTTCTGCATGTTGACCTCCAGCTGAGCCAGCACCATTTGTTGAAAAGGCTATCTTTTTTCCACTGGATGGTTTTAGCTCCTTTGTCAAAGATCAAGTGACCATAGGAGTGTGGATTCATTTCTGGGTCTTCAATTCTGTTCCATTGATCTACATGTCTGTTACTGTACCAATACCATGCAGTTTTTAACACTATTGCTCTGTAGTACAGCTTGAGGTCCGGGATACCGATTCCCCCAGAGGTTCTTTTACTCTTGAGAATAGTTTTAGCTATTCTGGGTTTTCTGTTATTCCAGATGAATTTTTGAATTGCTCTTTCTAACTCTATGAAGAATTGAGTTGGGATTTTGATGGGGATTGCATTGAATCTGTGTATTACTTTTGGTAAGATGCTCATTTTTACTATATTAATCCTGCCAATCCATGAGCATGGCAGATTTTTCCATCTTCTGAGGTCTTCTTCAATTTCTTTCTTCAGAGACTTGAAGTTCTTGTCATACAGATCTTTCACTTGTTTGGTTAGAGTCACGCCAAGATACTTAATATGGTTTGTGGCTATTGTGAAGGGTATTATTTCTCTTACTTCTTTCTCAGCTTGCTTATCCTTTGAGTATAGGAAGGCTTCTGACTTGCTTGAGTTGATTTTATATCCGGCCACTTTGCTGAAGTCGTTTATCAGCTGTAGGAGTTCTCTGGTGGAGTTCTTTGGGTCGCTTATGTATCTATCATATCGTCTGCAAATAGTGATAGTTTGACTTCTTCCTTTCCAATTTGTATCCCTTTGACCTCTTTTTGTTGTCTAACTGCTCTAGCTAGAACTTCAAGTACTATATTGAAAAGATATGGAGAGAGAGGGCAGCCTGTCTAGTCCCTGATTTTAGTGGGATTGCTTCAAGTTTCTCTCCATTTAGATTGATGCTGGCTACAGGTTTGCTGTAAATTGCTTCTACTATGTTTAGATATGGGCCTTGAATTCCTGATCTTTCCAAGACCTTTAGCATGAAAGGATGCTGAATTTTGTCAAATGCTTTCTCAGCATCTAATGAGATGGCCTTGTGGTTTTTTTTCTTTGAGATTGTTTATATAGTGGATTACATTGATGGATTTCCTTATATTGAACCCTGGATTTCCTTATATTGATCCCTGCATCCCTGGGATGAAGCCTACTTGATCGTGGTGGATGATCGTTTTGATGTGTTCTTGGATTCGGTTGGCAAGAATTTTATTGAGTATTTTTGCATCGATATTCATAAGAGAGATTGGCCTGAGATTCTCTTTCTTTGTCGGATCTTTGTGTGCTTTTGGTATTAGTGTAATTGTGGCTTCATAGAATGAGTTGGGTAGTGTTCCTTCTGTTTCTATTTTGTGGAACAGTTTGAAGAGTATTGGTGTTAGGTCTTCTTTGAAGGTCTGATAGAATTCCGCACTAAAACCATCTGGACCTGTGCTTTTTTTGGTTGGAAGACTTCCAGTGACAACTTCTATTTCTTCAGGGGTTATAGGACGGTTTAGATGGTCTATTTGATCCTGATTTAATTTTGGTATTTGGTATCTGTCAAGGAAATTGTCCATTTCCTCAAGATTTTCTTTTTTTGGTTTTTCGAGACAGGGTTTCTCTGTGTAGCCCTGGCTGTCCTGGAACTCACACTTCATATTCTCCATTAGTAAAAATCCTCACTAGGATCACCTTTATAGATTCCAGGAAGTTTGCACTGTACTAAGTTGCCTTACACAACACCTAAAGCTGTCAAATCCCAGCTATCTCTCCTTGCATTATTTCCCTCCATCACTCCCATGGATGAAACGTTGGGTATATGCCAGGAGTGACCAAGCTGGGTCTTGAGGTAGATTTCACATATTTTTCAGGAACCACCATATTCATTTCCATAGTGGCTATACAAGTTTACACTCCAACCAGCAATGGATGAGTGTTCCACATCATTGCCAGTATGAGCTGTCAATTGTGTTACAGATATTAGTTATTCTGATAGGTGTAAAATGGGATCTCAAAGTAGTCTTGATTTTCATTTCCCTAATAGCTAAGAATGTTAAATATTTCTTTAACTGTTTCTCAGTCAAGTAAAAGTCCTCCATTGAGGATTCTCTGTTTAGATCTGTACCCCATTTTAAGATTGTATTATTTGGATTTTTAGTCTCTAGTTTCTTGAGTTCTTAATCTGATGTGACATTGGTAAAAGTTGTTTCCCATTCTGTAGGCTTTTGCTTTGTGCTATTGACTGTGTCTTTTGCCTTATAGAATCTTTTCAGTTTCATGGGTGTTAATTTATTAATTGATATTTTCCTGTGTTTATTCTGTTTAGAAAATTTTTTCCTGTGCCAATGCATTCAAGGCTAATGGACACATTCTCTTCTCTAAGGTTCATTGTATATGATTTTCCATTGAGAACTTTGATACACATGGATTTGATTTTTATGCAGGGTAATAAATATGGATCTATTTACATTCTTCTATTATGTAGGCATCCAGTTGAATGAGCATTTTTAAAAACATACTTTCTTTTTTTCATTGTGTCTTTCTGATTTCATCATCAGGTGTTCATTATTGTGCATATTTTGTCTGGGACTTCAATTCCATTCCACTGATCTACCTGTCTTTTAATGCCTATCCTTTTTATGCCAATACCATGAAGTTTTCATTACTATCATTCTGTAGTATAACTTGAAATCAGGAATGATGGGACCTCCTTCAGGTCTTTTGCTGTTCAGGATTGTTTTAGCTATCCTGTTTTTGTTTGTTTGTTTGTTTGTTGTTTTTCAATATCAAATTGAGAATTGTCCTTTCAAGGTCTGTAAAAATTGTGTTGGAATATAGATGAGGATTGTATTGAATGTATAGATTGCCTCAGATAGGATGTCTATTTTTACTATATAAATCCTACCAATCCATGAATATAGGAGGTCTTTCCCTCTTCTATATCTTCTTCAGTTTTTTTCTCCAAATCCTTGTAGCTATTGTCATATTAGTCTTTCACATGATTAGAGTTGCCCTAAGATATATTAAATTATTTGAGGTGATTGTAAAGGGTATTGTTTCCCTGACAAAATCTGTTTGTCATTTGTGTATAGGTGGGCATCCGATTTCATTTTTAGCATATCTTGTATCCAGCCACTTTGCTGAATGTGTTTATCAGCTGTACAATTTCCTTAGTAAAGTTTTTATGGTTACATATGTATACTATCATATCATCTTCAAACACAGACACTTTGACTTCTTCATTTCTAATTTGTAACCCCTTGATCTTTGTCAATTGTCTTCTTACTCTACCTGAAACTTCAAATACTATATTGAATAGATTGAAAAAGAGTGGACAATATTGCTTTGTTCCTGATTTTAGTGGAATTGCTTTGAGGTTCTCTTTATTGATTTCATAGTGATTATACACTTGTTATAAATTGCCTGTAATGTGTTTAAGTATGTCACATTTATCCCAAATATCTCCAGGAATTTTATCATGAAAGAATATTAGATTTGTCATTTTTTGTTTTACACATGAAGAAGGAAAATGTCCTGTCAGCATCTTATGAATATAACTAGAGATGTTTCAAACTATCCTGTAAGAGAAAGCAGTGCCCCACTAACTAGAAGTGAGTGGCAAATTTACAGAACCTTCTATATAGTGACTCAGTATGCATAATCTGTGTGAGATAACCCTGTGTTTACAACTCAGATCCACCATTTCGTAGCTTGTATCATAGACAAGATTTCTAAACTTTTGTGACTCTAGGTTTTATATCCAACTAATGACGCTAATCTGTCCTGTCTTTGTAGTAAAGATTGACTCCTATTAATTTAAATGATTTATGTTAGGTATATAGTGAGGTGTTTGCATTTAGTAAGATTTCAACAAATTAAAGCAGTTAGTATTAACTTTGCATATGTTTAATCATATGGTCCTAATTAAATTTCAAGATCTTGGTCTCTTCCAAATTTTCTCTAACATACTACTGATTAAAGTATGCATAATTATTCTACTTGTCACTAAGAACAGAGTGCTATCAATTGGATCATGACAAGTAGCCATTTATAAAATGTGCCCTATAATCAGAAATAAAATGTAAGACTGAGCAGTGATTGTTGCAAAGTATACCAGTAAGTTTTCCTTGCTTTGGTACAACTACAATACTACCACTGACCATATTCAGTATCAAATCTAATTTGAGATAGGACCATCTGTTATCAGGGCAGCCAACATTGCACATCTTTTGCAGTGGGATTCTGATGTGCAGTAGTTTGCGCAGCATCTATTTTCATCCAAGATCAACTTACTTTTTAGGAAATAGATGTTCTCACATGGCTGTTCAGGTGCAAAGGAAGGTGTTTCATAGATATTATGGGGCAATGTTAGCATAGGAAACCTCATGTATCGTATAACCAATGTTTTATATCACAGGAAGAAACTGCAAAGTGCATATAAAAAGACTTAATGCAGTTACAGGAATTACTGAACTTAGAGAATAGACAAGTCAGCTGAAGGTTGTTCACTTGAGAGTCATTCTTTATATGTCATAAAAACATACAAAAACTCTTGTGATTTGCCAATCTGAGCCATTTATGTAAACATTAAAACCTATAAATACATTTTCTATCCCAACTTTGTTGACTGTTTAGGCAGAATAGAGCTAGAATCGTGATAAAATGTTCAAATGGCTGTGTGCAAGGATAATCAAAAGATATAGTTATCCCTAGTCTTATTTCTTCAACTTTCCTGTAATATATTGAGATTGGGGATCATGAGGCAAGAAATACTGGTCAGTGTTGATGAACACTTAACTATTCTTGCAGTGGACCTGGGTTCAGTTCCTGGCACAGACATCTCAGCTCACAAACAACTATACCTCCATTTCCAGGTCATTCTTCAGATAATTGCACACATATGGTACACATATGTAAACTCAGGAATAAAATAAAATTAGAAGGAAATAGAAAAGGAATCTCAAAATGTGTGGTACAAATTCAACATTCCAACTTTAAATAAAATTTCAGTGGCAAAGGTTTACTTGCTCATCCATTGTTTCTTTCTGTGTTGATGATGTGTGGTTATAAAAAAGAAAACATCACAAATTTAAAGTATTTATGGATCTGGCTTTATAAAGGATATGTATTTTTTCATATATATACATATATATATGAAAAGGATATATAGGATATGCATATATTATAAATGATATATAAATATGTAAACAATTGTCTTAGGCTGCAGAGATGTCTTGGTAGTTAAGAACAATTGACGTTCTTGTAGGAGATTCAGGTTTAGTACCCATGTGGCAGCTCACAGCCGTCTGTATCTCCAGTTATAGGAGGGTAGAGGCCCTCTTCTACTTTCTCCAAGAACCAGGCACATACATGATGCATATATATAAAAGCAGGCAAACACTCATATACGTGAAAAATATGAGAAAATAAGTAAATCTTTTAAAATGTTTGCAGAACCCCTCATTCAAAAAATAATTATAAAATGTTTGACCATGTTTATAAACCTAATTGGAGTAAGAAAACAAAATGCTCAATTCTAATGTTTGCTTGATAAAAATAGCTACCTTAAGCCACCTGTTACTACAATTCTAGGAGATCTGAAGTGCTCTTTTGACCTCCACAATCACACACACACACACACACACACACACACACACACACGAGTGGGGATGAGAAATCTTTAGAGTATGAATCTCCTATGAGTGGATTCCTATGTTCATTGTTTCGTTGTTCTTGAACTTTCTTAACTATGTAGCTTAGTAGATTGTGTCTTCTTAGCTTTATAGCACCTAGTACTTTAAAAATCAATACTGCATTATACGTTGTATATTTGAACAGATTGCTTTGGAAATCTATAAATCTCTAAATCAGAAAGAAAATCCTCCCTTTGGTGGGTTGCCCTTGATTAGTCCAAAATGAAAAGAGAGAATCTGTCATTCTTCGTCAATCAGTTGGCACATACTTGACAGCATGCATTTATAGTGAAAGACAGCTGTGTTGTCATGGTCCAGGAAACCTAATTGTAAATAAATAAAAGAACAGTCATGCAGCATGAGTGGAAAGAAAAAGAAACTCAACTGTACAATGTCGTGTTTTTCCATCCATCAACTTTCATTTGTCAAAGTCTGCCTGACAATATAGGCCAGAGAAGTCAAGCTCTTACACAATATTGATTCCATTTCATTTTTTCTAATACTCTTTTTAGCAAATAGTTTGTATGTAGAATGATAGATAGTCTAGTCAATATCTATGGCCAGGATAAATATATTATAGAGTCATACTTTGCTGGTTTTATCTAGAGAATCATACAATTGGTTAGTTAATTTAGTTTATTATAATAATATAATTGTCAATTCTTGCTACTGTAACAATCACCAAATTTTGGTGGCATGTTCTAAAGCCCCTTTAATGATTTTAACCTACTTGTTGGCTGATCAGCTGGAGATTTGTTCTACATTCTTTAGGAATCAGGTTAAGATAACTTTATAATCATATAAACAGAGAATGCTCCAAATGCCTTCCCATGAAGGGACTTAAGCTTTAAGAATCTTTTGAAGTGTATTCTATATAAATGTTTATCATATAATATATTTGAATCATGAATTCTTCTTCCCCATTTCTGTCCATAATCTTCTCCCTAATATAACTCCATGCATTCCTTCTCTTTTTCTTTAGAAAATAACTCTGCAAACAAAAAAAAGGAACAAATAAGAAAGAAAAACACCACAACATTAACATCAACATAAGACTCATAAAAAAAAAATTGGAAACTATAACTCAATGCCCAGGAGTAGATGGCCAACAGAAATTTTACTCAATGGTGTTTTTGTTGATTTTTAGGTCTCATATTGCTTTGTTTAAGATTTATTTTTGATTGCTGACATTTGGTTGTATATCTCCACCCTCTTAGAAGCAAAGGGGAGGTGGGTTTGCAGAGAGAAGACAACATTTGAAATGTAAATAAAATAACCGCGGAATACCCTAGACACAATCAGCATATCAATAGATTTCTAAAAAGATGGAAGGAGAGACCCCTGGTCCTGGAAAGACTGAATGTAGGGGAACACCAGGACAGAGTAACGAGAGGGGGTTGAATGGAGAAAAGAGGGAGGGAAGGGGGCTTATGGGACTTTCGGGGAGGGAGGAAACGGGAAATGGGAAGTGATTTGGAATGTAAATTAAAAAAATAAAATAAAAAAAAATAAAATAAAATAACCAATTAATTAAAAATAATCTATATGATGAAAGGCAAAAGCAGAAGTAACCTACACAGTTTGAACTGCCTTTAAAGATCTGTCTCAGAATAAAATGTACAAATTTCTGTTCACAGCACATTGATCAAAATAGGACACTATGCCAAATTAATATTCAGTGAGGTCAGCCATATTAAAAGAATAAATGAATAATGAACCAAACCGATGATAGCATTTACATTCATGAGATTTTCAATGACTATATAGCAATTCACTATATAAACCACATAGTCTAGAACTCACAATCCTCTTGTATCGAAATACTGAATATGGAAGGTTTGTGCCTACACTACAGTCTGGCTCTTTGCGCTCTTCCCCTCTATTTCTGCATGATTTCCTCCCATTTCCTTTTATAGCATCAGCTTACTGATTATGTAACACATTTTACATTGGAATTTGCTCTATCATATATTTACTTGCAAAATAGATACATGAACTAGGTTTCAGGAAAGCCGTTTCTCAGGCTTTCTGCCCTGACCCTCTGTCCATGAAATACAGAACTGATCAGTTACTGTTCTGTGCTCCATTACATACTACACTTTGCTGCTATTTTTTCTTTTTTGCTTGTATTGCCTTAGAAATTTGAAATATGTATTTTTATCTGTTTGCTTGTATTTCTAGTTCCTAGGCCAACACTGTAATACTGTAAACATTTAATAAATATTTGTAAAATGAACAAGGAAAAGCTTTAAAAAGGTGACAGGCTGTTTAAATTTCCTGTACATATGCTTGAGTTTTATAGTCATTATGAATATGTATGCATTCAAATATTAAGAGGTTAGCCATAAGTAAAATAGCAATGGCTTAAATACACTGTAATAAAAAAAAAAACAGAAAAGTTAACAAGGCAATATCTCTCACTGTTGTACTATAATCAGAAGCATCAAATTTCTATTTTAGTGTGTACGTATACTGTACAAACTTAATGTTTGATTAAGATATAGTTTTAAAATTAGAGACATATACCATGTTTTAGATGAAAAAGAATCTCAGCTTGTACTGTTTTACACTGCTCCTCAGAAGAAATAAATATAAGTCAAAGTGCAAAATGAGGTTCAATAAATATATTCATACACAAGTAAATTTCCATTTAATTTTATCAAATTTCCTAGTGCCACTCCATAGGTTTTCTTTGCCCATTTTTAGAGTCAGTAATCTTTGCTTCACTGTCAGATCAGCAACTGCACAATTGTAGTGACGTCTTTTGCTAAAATCTATGCAAACTCAATGTAAAAATAGACCAGGCTAGAGTCTATTTTCTCGGGAGCATTAATTAAGAGTTATTCCCTATTACCTAATTAATGTCTTAAAATTATACTGGAAATTGTAGCAAATTTCAAATACTTTGATGAAAGTAAAATACTTAGACCACAATCTTTTAAACTCCTGTTGCATAATTTTGCATTACAAAGGACATCAGGAATTAAAGGGAAGAAAACATTGATGTAAATGTTCTATCATTACAAATGAGGTTTTTGTTGGTATCGAAATTCTGTAAAGACTTTGTCTGAATGCTCTTTGAAGTTGAACACTTTCTACTGACAAAATCTGACCACAATAATTAGCCGTTTGCAGTTTAGCTGTGGCCTTCATGCACTTCTCTTAAATCACAAGTTTTAAAAAATTACATCATTTCACGAAAAAATAAAATTAGATTTATTTATACCCACTTCTGACAGAGTCAAAGTTTGAAAAAACATAGTCTCACAAAGAAGAACCATTGAAGCATGTTTTTTCACTTTCTTTTTTTTTTATTATTATTTTATTTATATTTCAAATCTTGTCCATCTTCCTGGTCCCCCTTCTATATGTACCCCACCGAATCCCCCCACCCCTTCACATCTAAGAGGGTGCTCCTCCACCCACCCAACTGCTCCCACCTCACCCCTCTAGCATCCCCCTTCTCTGGGGCATCAAGTCTCCACAGGACCAAACGCACACCCTCCTACCGAGGCCAGACAAATCCTCTGCTACATATAAAGCAGAAGCCACAGACCAGCTGATGTATGCTCTTTAGTTGGTGGCTTAGTTCCTGGGAGGTCTGAGCGAGGTCCAGTTAGTTGATACTGTTGTTATTCCTATGGGATTATAATTCCCTTCAGCTCCTTTAGTCCTTCTGTAGGGGTCCCCGGGCTCGGTCCAATAGTTGACTGTATCTGTTTCAGTGAGGTGCTGGTAGAGACTCTCAGAGAATAGCCATCCCAGGCTACTTGGCATCAGCAATAGAATCCGGGCTTGGTGTCTGCACGTGGGCTGGATCCCAAGTTGAGGCGTTCTCTGGATGGCCTTTCCTTCAGTCTCCGCTCCACTTTTTTGTCTTTGCATTTCCTTTAGACAGGAACAATTCTGGGTCAAAATTTTCGAACTGAGTGAATGGCCTGATCCCTGAAGTGGGGGTCATGTCTATCTACTGTAAGTAGTCTCTTTAAGTTCCACATTCTCACTGATGGGCATTTTGGCTGATGTCATTCCCATTGGGTCCTGGAAGCCTCTCATATCCCTGGTGTCTGAGACTTTCTAGTAGTTTCCCCCATCTTCAGTTGCATATTTCTATTCATTCTACTGGTCCTCTGGGATGCTCTCCTGTCTCGCCCATACCTGATCTTGCCCCACTCTTTTTCATTCCCCCTACCCTCTCAGGCCCAGGTCCCTCCCTACCTCTGCCTCCTGTTATAATTTTGTTCCCCCTTCTAAGTGGGATGAAGACGTCTACACTTGGGCCTTCCTTCTTGTTAAGCTTCCTATGCTCTATGAGTTGTACCATGGGTATTCTGAACTTTTTGGCTAATAGCCACATATTAGTGAGTACATACCATGTGTATTCTTTTGAGTTTGGATTACCTCACTCAGGATAATATTTTCTAGTTTCATCACTTGCCTGCAAAACTTGTGATATCCTTGTTTTTACAAGCTGAGTAGTATTCCACTGTGTAAATGTACACATTTTCTGTTTCCATTCTTTGGTTGAGGGACATCTGGGTTGTTTCCAGCTTCTGGCTATTATAAATAAGGCTGCTATGAACATAGTGGAGTATATGCCCTTGTGATATGGTGGAACATCTTTTGGGTGTATTCCCAGGAGTGGTATAACTAGGTCTTCAGGTAAAACTATTTACAGTTTTCTGAGGAACTGCCAAACTGATTTTCAAAGTGGTTGTTTCAGCTTGCAATCCCCCAGCAATGGAGGAGTGTTCCTCTTTCTCCATATCTAGAAAGTATCTGTTGTAGTGTGACTTTTTGATCTTAGCCATTCTGACTGGTGTAAGATAGAACTTCAGGGTCATTTTGATTTTCATTTCCCTGATGATTAAGAATGTTGAACATTTCTTTTGGTGCTTCTGCCCTTGGAGCATTTTGAAAGGTATGTAGGAATATATTCCCCGGTCACGAAAAGATGACACAGAAGTTCAGACCATGACTTGTTATGCATCCATAGGACTCATGTTTGAATCCCAGCACTCTGGATCTTAACCTAGCAGCAAAACTCATCTGTAACTCCAATCATAAGCAATCTTTTGCTCTCTTCTGGTCTTTTTAGCCACAGAAAACACATGGTGCACAAAGATGTACATGTAGACAATACACCCATATATATTTTAAGCAAATCTATACCCTTTGCTGCTTGAAGAGATAGAATTGTTTTTGTGTCCTATAATAAATATTTCAGGAATTATTGGTATTAAAGAAGAGTAGAATAAATTAATGTAGGAAGACCTATCACAGCAAGTGGTACTGCAAGCTTTTAATTGCAGCACTCCCAGCATTCAGGGGTAGAGAAAGGTGCATCTATATTGTCTATTTACTGAGTTCCAGGACAGCCAATGCTATAGAGAGGGAGACTCTGTCTCTGTCTGTTTGCCTGTCTTTGTCTCTCTGGATACACACACACACACACACAGAGGTGTGGTTGCAACCAGGGATCATACCTCTAAAGAAAACTGATATTCCCTTTCTTAACTGCCATAAACTGTAGATAGCTTTTCAGTTAGGGGTCAGGGTTTTGATCCCCTCCCCATCCATGCTGGACTGTTGATGGCTTGATCTTTTTTTAGGTCTTGTATGTGAATCTATAGTTATGGTGAGTTAAGAAGGCAGAAGTTCAGTCATGTCATTCATCCCCAACCTCCAGTTCTCACAAATTATCCATGCATTCTTCCTTTTTTCTTGAAGCTTTAGATGTAGATTGTGAGATAAATATCTCATTTAAGACTATTATTCTATAAACATTATTCTCTGCCCTTTGCCCAGTTGTGAATATTTGTATGAACCACTATCCTTGCACAAAAGAAAAGCCTCTCTGATGAGGACTAAACTGCTATACTAACCTCTTGGTACATAGTTATTTATTTTTGAACAAAGTTTGATATTATGGTCATGTAGCAAAATAATAGCAGTAAGTTCATTCCTAAATCCTATGAGCTCCTTAGCCTGTGTTCATGGTCAGATTTTCACTGATAAGCATGAATTTACTCCTGTAGAGCAGCTCTTCAATCCAATAGGAAAGTATTTGGTTATCCTCCAACAGTTATGGAAAAGTTCACAGAGACAAGATTGCTGATGACTTTTCTCCCCATGCATCCTGCACAGCATGTTCTGATACTATAAAATCTAGGAGGGAGGAAGGTTCTAGGTCAATATAAAACTCACTTCGCAGACTATGATGACCTCAAATTCAGTGTTCTGACTCTCCCCCAGAAGTGCTGGGTATAAGGGTAAGTGTCACTGTTTCCAGATTCTGCATAGGGTCTTAACTACAAGTTCTAGTGGGCAACCAATAGAAATGGCAGTGTCCTTCAGTGTTTGTGGCTAGAGTTTCTGCAACCTTTACTGACTGACAAATTGAATTAAAGTATCCCCCATCTGGCTCTGAACTTTCTATTTCTAATTCTTTGGCTTCTGGGAGAAATATTGTTCCTTGTAATAAGGTAACTGTTTTAAACGAGTGTGTATGAGTGTGTGTGTGTGTGTGTGTATGTGTGTGTGTGTGTATGTATTGGTGTATATGAAGTATATAAAATAGGAGGTTATGATGTGGCTTTTTCAAACTTGCTTATGGCTAGTAATCCCTTCCCTGAGATTTTTTTATTCATCATTTTGTTTGTTCAGCTCTTGCATAGCAAGTTTTATTTACATGAAAGTATATCAGAATTTGAATTTTTCATTTAATCTATTATTCGCCTTTCAAGATTATGATCAGCTTCTTGTATGTTTTTCCTAAAGTTACTTAAGAAATATATTAAATAATATTTAAGATAATTTGGTTTTATATATATATATATTTGATTCTTCAATGAATAATAACTTTTCCAAAATAACTGACCTGCCTTTTAACTAGTAAATGCACACTATAAGTAAATAGATTATAGAAATTCTGCAATTTATCAAAAGTGAATATAATTGCATATTCATTCCAACAATGTGCAAAGGAGAAGGCCATACAGAACTGAGATCTATTTGTGATTCCTCTTGCTCCTAGTTTCCTTTCTAGAAAACCACTACTAATGTTCTCAGGGCATTTGAGTACTTTGTTATTTTATGGAAAGGTGAAGAGGTGGGAGTAGTCATGACAGAAGGCAATGCTAGACAATGGACACTATGGCATTGGGAGCATGTCTAGAGAAGGAAAGGCTGTAATGAAAATGTTCATCCACTAGAAGACTAAATCAGTAATTACTTTGGTGACCTGTAAAGGGAAAGTACAGATATCCTTTTTGCATCATCTAGAAGGGATTGATTCTGAGGCACTAAAATCCATGTGTGTATAAACATTCCTTTTATAAATTTCTGTAGTGATTGCACATAACCTAACCTCATCCTCCTGTATACTTTACAGTATCCCATATAAAACAACTGCTACTGTAAAGAGTTGTATTATATTGCTTAGAGGAGAACAAGAAAAAAATCTGAGCATGTTCAATACACTTACATTAAAAATATGGTCAATTCATGGTTGAATTGATGAACAAATAGTATTCTGTGGAAACAGAAGGACTATGTTCTTTCTCTTTTTGTAGTTGCTAAACCTGAGTCCCTTGGAATGTTGGAAGTAGGGAATGGATTTGATTAAGATAATTAGTATACTTGTATTGACATTTGCAAAGATAAATTGAATCATGATATTAAAAAACTCCTGAAACTGTAACAAATACACATTTAAGTTGCCTTTTATTCCTTTAAAATAATTCTTGTTTTTGTGATTTACTCATTAATAGTCACCATTGTCACAATTTGATTTGGCATGTCATCTTTTCCTCTATCTAGCAAAACACCTGCTTGGGACTCAAAATTACAAATGTGCTACACTGATGCTGGCCTTGCTGGTCTTTCTGTTTATTTGCAAGTGAAACTTTCACTAATTAAAATATGCATTTCTTCAGACAATTCCTTATAATATAAAATTCAGTATCCAGCTCTTAAGTATCTCTGCTTCATATAGTAAGTGGCTCCTATTCTTTGTGATCCTTCAAATTCAGTATAGTTTATATATATATAAACTATATATATAGAATATAGTTTATATATATAAACTATACTGAATATATATATAAATATAGTATATATATATATATATATATAGAGAGAGAGAGAGAGAGCGAGAGAGAGAGAGAGAGAGAGAGAGAGAGAGAGAGAATAGGGAGAGGATGTTAATCATGTGACTATAAACTAACAATTTTGGTAAGTTTTTCATAAATTATAATCATTTTTTGAAGGTATGAATTTATATAAGATTTCATTTAAAGAGAAGAAAATACAGAACATAGAGTAAGATAGGTGTGGATATGTGGAGGATTTGGGAAGAATTAGAGGAGAGGAAATCATAAACAGAATATATTGTATGCTTTTTTTTTTTTTGATAAAAGTAGATCAAAGAAAAGAAAGTTCCAAAGTGTTTAACACTGGTGACTATTAACGAGTAAATCACAAAAACAAGAATTATTTTAAAGGAATGAAAGGCAACTTAAATGTGTATTTGTTACAGTTTCAGGAGTTTTTTAATATCATGATTCAATTTATCTTTCTTTGAAAATGTCAATACAAGTATACAAAGTATCTTAATCAAGTCCATCCCCTACCTCCAACATTCCAAGGGACTTTATTTTCATAAAGATGTTTGATGCACTTACCCTGTTTCCAAGAGTCTGTGGGACTTATAAGAATGGAGTCAATAAATAAGGCAGACTAAAGTATCATACAATAAAAAAGCTCTATTCAGAACATCAGACAATCTATACCATAAGGGTTAAGGAAGGTCACTTGTATAAAGTTCTCATAAGTTAAATTTGTATATAATCACAGAAACAAGCTGCTTATGGCAAAACATGTTTTTCTATAGAGGCATATAAATATAAAAATATCCAGTTGTAATGAACAATCTAAAGCAAACTTGCTCTTATTTGCTATACCTAGGAAATGCAGAAAAGCACATTACAAGAATAATTCCATGCTTTTTAAGAAACTGGGGTCCCAAAATAATGCCTTATTTTCTTGGAGTATTCTTACAAGCACTCAGAAACCCCTCTTATGACTCCATCCTTAGACCATGTTCTGACATTGTTCCTGTCCCCATTTTACTTTTTTTAAAGGTATTGTTTTTGTTATTGAATATATTTTTCATTTACATTTCAAATGTTATACCCCTTCCCGGCTTACCCCCTCCTGGAAAACCCCCAACCCATACTCCCACCTCCTGTCTCCAAGAATATGCTCCTTCACCCAACCCACTCCCACGACCCCCACTCGATTTCCCCACACTGGGGCCTCTATTGAGCCTTCACAGAACCAAGAACCTCTCCTCCTGCTGATGCCCAAAAAGGCATTCCTCTGCTAATATTTTGGCTGGAATCACGTGTACCCCTTGGTTGAGAGCTTAGTCCCTGGGAACCCTGGGGTGTCTGGTTGGCCAACATTGTTGTTCTTCCCATGGGACTGCAACCCCCCCCCCCAGCTCCTCCAGTCTGCCCTCCAACTCCTCCATGTGGACCCTGTGCTCAGTCCAATGGTTGGCTGCTGGTCGCCTCTGTATCTGTAAGACTCTGGCAGGTCCCCTCCAAAAGGACCCATTTTACTTTTTGATAGTGGGATACACAGAGTGGTTTTGATTTGAGATGCTGTAGATAAATCTAATTGCTATTTGATGTGTGAGTTTCCTATAAGCATGCAAATTATAATATTTTAACAGTGAAATCATTGCATATAATACTTTGCCACCAAGAACGTAGATCACAAACTATGTCCAATATTATCAGTTACATTTTTATATTGATCAGAAAGATCTACAAAATATCTTAAAATAGACACAGACGATTAATAGTTCTGGTATCTTTTATAAAGTAAACCCTTATTTTCCATTTAATAGAAATAAAAATTTTATAGTGCCCTATGCAAATAGGAAGTAATTTAAATCCCAACGAAAACTTAAATCAGTCTACTTTTCAGATGAATGAATGAGTCTATTACATATCCAAGGTCCAGTTATAAACATAGAGTCATTTTTAAAGGTAACAGGAGCTGGATAAATCCAATATATGAGTTGAAATCAAAAGAAGATGAAGAATATAACACATGTTCAGAGGCACTCACTGAAGATGCATAGGTCAAAGCAACTAGCATCACCAGAAAAAAAATAAAAGGTTCTCAGGGGATATAAGTGTTTCATAGACTAACTTCTTCATTGATGCATAGGTCCTTAGTTTGCACCCAAGTGGGCAGACTTGATTTCTGATAATATATATAATTCTCCTTTTGTCCTTTAGATAGAGGTTTTCTATTGTTTTCTGGTGACTTACAGTTTCTCCTCACCCTATGCCATTGTTCTTGATGTCCTTGGGCTTAAGGAGCCAAAGAGGAATCTATGATGTTTCAGTGGATCCATCAGCAATAACAGAGGCATACCCCTTCCCAATTTTCATCTGGAGATGTAAAAATGAGGAAGGTTAATGCATCAACTTTCTTATTTCCTTCTGCAATAAAACCAGGGAGTTTAGAGGATATCATGCCTGTGAGTAACAAAAGAAAAAGGATTTGTGTGGATTTTTAACAGATGTTGTAGTTCTTGTAGTAATGGAAACAACAGAATGTGAAGACAAAATGAAAGTATTCTCTATTGCTGGAAATAATCCTGCAACATAAGTATAATCTAAAATGATATTTAATGGTTCATGAATTAATTGTGCCAAATGAACTGAAACAGACAGTTCCACCTGTTATGCTGAGGAAAATGAAGTATTAATAGACTGATAAGTATGGGGTCAAGAATCTCCTGTACCCCTAGATAAGCCATCAATAAAATAAATATCTGCCTGTAAAATGGGATAAGAGTGGACAATGTTTTGTAATCACAAATTCAGTTCATAAGAGAAAATCCAATAGCTTGTCAGCTGAATGATTTCCTATCCTTCCATAATAATCTGTAAATGATGTTTGAAAATCCATAGAGTTCTATAATGCTCTTAAAACCTGATTGTTAGTTAAAGGTGATATAATACAGCAAGGATCAAAATTCATGTAATTTTGACATCTGGCACTCCCCCAACTTACAAATTGAGCAAGGAGAGTAAATAGGCAGTTAGTATTTTCTCTCCCCTATGGTGTAAATAAATCCATTTCAAAGGTTTATCCTATTGTGCTATAATACCTCTAGGAAACAATTTAGTGGAGAAAATAAGTAAATTTAAAGGAAGTGAAGGATCTACATGATACCTAAATGCCTTTTTTAGTCTGGATTCAAATAGCTGTAGATCTTTTCTTACCTCTCAAGATAATATGCAAGTACTATATAACACCATCTTTCATTCTAGAGTTTTAAATAGATTGGTTAGCACATTGGAAATATGAAGCACATTTCAGGAAGCTGGGGAAGATTGCAAAAATGCATTCATATTCCTTGCTGGGACTTAGCTTACCTAGGTTGTAAAGTTAGCTTTTACATAGGCACTACTAAGTCCTCATCAAAAAGTAGAGAGAATTCAAGATGAGAGTGAAGGCCAAATTCCACATTCTACACTTCAGGATCATCTTCAGGCAATGGAAGATATGTATTTAAAGGAGCCTCCAATAATGGAGCTAACATAATTTTTACCTGCATAGTTATGGGTGGCACCATTTTTACTTTCGATTTTGCCTGGACTGAGAAAATAGTTATTGGCCTCTTTTTAGCAATTTTAAGGCTTGATCATTCAGTTTATATTCATTTAAATAATTATATAGCTCTTCCTCATGATTAATATACTAATCTTTGTTAAGCGTTTCTATAACAGTCCAAATTAATGTCCAAGGGACTCAATATTGAACAGGGATCTTTTGCTTTTGTTTGAGTACCTTTTCAAACAATATTCTTTTAGACTCTGCTCCCATATGTTTTCATCTAAATTTTCATATTCCAAAAACTAGGGATTATAGTCACAAACAACCTGCAAACAATTTGATAGTTGTGATTTTGACACTTGTGTTCCTACTTTTTTTAAAAATCATGCACAAACTCAAAATAAGGCAAATCCTTCCATGGTTTATGCCCCATTATTCTCAACTCATGTGAGGGACACCTTTTTTATTGCATAGCTGACTTCAGGTCCCTGATTTATGAGACCACTTGTTTACTTTTCTAGAGGTGGTAGGACATTGGAAAATGAGGTCAATAAATGAGGGAGACTGAAGTCCCATACAGTAGCCAACTTTATTCAGAACAATTGATAATCTACAGCCTGATGATTAAGAAAGGTCACTTCTGTAAAGTTCTCATGAATTCAAGCTCTATATAATAACATGAACAAGCTCCTCATGACAAAAAAAAAGCCATATATTTTGCATAGAGGTATATAAACAAATAACAATAGCAGTTGTACACTCACTCCTATTCAATATACTTGGGAGGGGCACAAAAGCACATTTCAAGAATAATCCCATGCTTTTGAAGAAACTGAGGTCCCAAGACTCTTGTCTTATTTACTTGGAGTTCTCTCACAAGTACCCAGAAATCTCCTCACATGACTCCACTCTTGGACCATTTCCAATATACTTCACCTCTTATGTTCTCCCCTTGCCGTCTACCATTCCTTCCAACAAGTATCTTTTCCACTTTGTCTTTATGTATGTATGTATGTATGTATGTATGTATGTATGTATGTATGTGTATTGTGTGTGTGTATTTTGTGTGTGCATGTACGTGTGCATGCATGTTCTTGTGTGTGTGTGTGTGTGTGTGTGTGTGTGTGTTGTGGCCCAATACGTTTGACTAGTGCCTCCTGCATGTGAACCGGTGTGGAACTACCGACTTGAGCATGAACTCCTTACCAGTAGCAATGTAGACTATGATTCTCCATCACCTAGAAACCATGAATGTCTAACAACTCCCTGGGGGAGGATCAGAACCCCAGAGCCCCTCTCCCATTCATGATGGAATGTCACAGACCTACTATTAAACAGATTATATTCAAGTAACATTTTATTAAATATTTAATTAAAAGTAATATTTTATTTATTAAAATAAATATTATTAGTGTGAACAATACAAGAAATTTGGTGTCCAGTACAAAACTCTATAAATATTATGAGATTAAAATTGTTTTAAATAATAATTGTTTAAATACCAACTTTTTTCTTCTCTGTATGATGGGATATATATATTTCCATGGAATTTGAGATTGATCCTGTTATTCTTGGCTTAATGAGTGAAGAAAAGAGAAATGAGAGTGTCTGAAAGAAAGGAGGAATCTCTTTGCTTTTTAGCTAAAGGGGTCCAGGTTTGGGTATATATTAGAACTTGCTAGTTTTAGGGGAATTATAGTCCTCCATCTACTCCAAGTTTAGTGTCTATTAAACTCACATTAAGAACTACCTTTCCTCTGCAAAGTGTAACAAGAGGAACATGACTCTGGTTCAAGACAATTACTTTCAAATGTAAAATGTCCATGTAATTTAGATTAGGATGCTGTTGATGCAAAAACCACAGGTCTCCTTTCAAAGGGAGTGAGACATCTTTATTGTGTAGCCAAATTTGAGTGACCATGGGCCAGGAAATACAGAGCTACATAGGTTATCTCTCTGGTTCCATGTTTCCACATGGAAGCTGTTTCATAAAGTATTATAGTATCAGGACAAGGAAAGTCATAAATCAAGGCAATATTAAAATACATTGATAGGTACATCTGGTAAGTAGGTTGTAACAAGATAAGGTAGTCTCCTCTATAGGGCTCAGATGCTATCTTGATGGGTTTAGCTTTTAGAGTTGTTGGAAAATAGTGGTCTGCTAAGTTAAAAGATTATAAAATGTTTTTATATCTATTAATCACAGGATGTTAGTTCTGACACAGAGGTGAGTGAGGGATGGATATTTAGGTGGCTAAAAGTAGCACACCATGAGATAATTAGGCTCTTAACCTGCAGCCTTGCACCCTCTTCACATCACTGCAGTTCTAATCAGTTAATCAGTCTTTGCAGACACAGCTTCTTTCCAGAAATGCTCTTTCACAGTACATAGACTTATATTGGTAATGCATGGCATCGTGTACAAGTAATATATGTACAGATGAAAAAGGCACTGTTCTACTTGTAAAGTAATTATACCTTGCTAAACATATGCTCTTTCTTTACTTTGAGGAAATTTTTTTCTCATTATTTATTTTACAAAGTATGATCATTCACTACACCAAAATGTTTTGCAGTTGACCCACTTAAGGGAGAATGGGTAGTTATCAGAGTCCTATAAGGAAACCAGGTCCTGTAAATAGATGTGTCTTGTTCTGATCTGAGATGGGAACTATTCATTCTACTTTTATCAAAGAATTATTGTCATGCCAGGTAATATAGTTGAAGGCACAATACCTTTCTGGCCGTGGTCACGAAGATCACTGATCAGCTGTTCTATGAAAGTAAAACAGGTAGTTTCTAATTTTATTAATATACAGTATAAACTCTTAATGATAGGAACACTTTTGACCAAAGCACCCACCTCACACTTGTAGCTATTTTAATAATGAGGTAAATAGTCGCTCTCAAGAACAGGTGCTGAGCACTCATATATTTCAAGACATCCTGCTGTGCATGATCAGATTATAGTAACTTAAGTTCACCGGTTCCCACCTTTGTAGACTGAGGGCAAACAGGTGAGAACACAGTGAATAGAGGAAACTAAATCTGGACAACATGTACACACTCCAGTGCCTGGAGGTACCAGGATAAGAAAAGGGAGACAAGAATGTGGGCTAATCAAAAGCAACTCTGAGAAAAGGATGTTCAGGCCCTGCCTGATGCATGACATTGATTAATCGATACTCCATCCCAGTGTTTATCAAGCCTTCTATCCAAAACGTCTACTGTAATATTTAACTTTGCTTCCTTCTGTTTCAATTTATACACATTGCTTTTGTTCTTTCTCCGAGAGCTAGACAGCAGTCAGTAACAAAACACTTTATATTCATAGACCTAAAGGGGTGTTTGCTTTTCTGTCATGCTTTAGTCTTCCCCAGGCAATGGAAAAGCAAACAGTAAAAAAAAAAAAATCTAATCGCTCCTCAAAAGGCCTGTTTAATTTGACTGCTTAATAAATAATAAGCATTGGTACTGTGCTGTAAGTGTTTATTCTTCAGAAAGACACTTAATTTCAATAGTGATTTGTAAAGAATTATTTGCTTTGTCTTACATATACACTTACAGCTAGAGAGAGTGTACAAGTGTGTGTGTGTGTGTGTGTGTGTGTGTGTGTGTGTGTGTGTGGTGTGAGACAAGGAGAGAGAAAATTTAGATCTGTAGCTCAAAATAGAAACCTATAAAATAAAGAGTCTGTAAGGTACAGCAAATATTAGATTATTGGTGTTACTGATGTTAAATCTGTTGTTTATATGTATTAATTATACCTTTCATCATTGCAGTTTGCTTTTTTATAAAAATGTATAATGTCTCTATCTACAATATTATCATGATATAATTCAAGAGATTTTGGATTGTTTTAGTGTTAGTGTATTTCACAGGAACCTATATTTATTTTCTCTGCATCAAAAGCTACATTTTTGTGCCCCTGTGTACCATGCAGAAATTGATCTGCAATACATGTGGAGTCTCTAAGTGTATATTTAAATTTTGTAATTTTATTGCTAACTGTGAAGTTAATCTGCACTGTATGCATTCTTTTCCCCAGGAAACTGAAGTAACAGTTCAAGCTAAACAACCGGATGTGGAAAGGCTTTTGTCTAAAGGGCAGCATTTGTATAAGGAAAAACCAAGCACTCAGCCAGTGAAGGTAATGAAGCAACCTCTAGCAATATCTTTTACCTCATAACAGGCTATGCTTCCCAGGTTGTACGCTTGCCATTGCCATTGTCTGTTTATAATCTTGGAAATAACTTGTAAGGAGATACTGGCCATACTATAGTTACAGAGCTAAAGCTGTCTTTTTGATCAACATATCCTATTTATATCTAGGGATCTTAAGTATATTAACAGGTTATTGCATTAAAGGACTCATTTCTGTCCTGGTGTGGTACTATCAATACAAAAAGTAGTACCACCTTCATGGTAGATTAAATTCTTTGGGGCTTGAATATTTTGCTTGCCAATCCTGATACTCTTCATGTTGTTTGGCTTAATTCAAATGAAGCCATTGTAGCCCGTTGTCTTCAACAGCGGTTAAAAAAAAAAATCACAATATGGTCGATGACTTTTTCTTGCTCTGTTGCTTTTTTCTTATGAAAGGGAAAACCCTGTATTTAGGATTCAGTACTTTATTAGGTCAGAAATTTTTGATGAAATATAATATAATTGCATCATTCTTCAGTAAAAAGCTGTCCTGGGTGAAAGTTTTCTACTTCCTTCCTTTCTGTTTTTATCTTTTGTTTTGTTTTGTTTTGTTTTTGTTTTCTTGTTTTTGTTTTTCGAGACAGGGTTTCTCTGTGTAGCCCTGGCTGTCCTGGAACTCACTTTGTAGACCAGGCTGGCCTCGAACTCAGAAATCCTCCTGCCTCTGCCTCCCAAGTGCTGGGATTAAAGGCGTGCGCCACCACCGCCCGGCTTGTTTTTCTCTTTTGAAGTCCAGGTTACATTTATTCATAGGATCTTACCTGAGGAGAGAAATAGAAAGCCAGTTCAATTACAAAAAAACAAACTCCCACTCAGTGGCTTCCATTTGCAATTGACAAGCCACTGATAAAATGATAAATAGATGTTAGGTAGAGTTTATCTTGTTCTCCATACCTGGCCAAAATTTTAACAGCTTCCACTGTGATAAAGGTTTCTGAGAGCCTGTAATGGTGGCTATTTATTGATCAGTTTTGGTTTCTTAGCTAATGTTGCTAGCTGAGATTTAAGGAGCCTGACTCTTATGTTCAAAACCATTCTAAAACAGTGCAGGTCAATAACCTCATTATACAAAATCTGTTTGTCTTTGCAAATAACATTACCAGAATTTAGACTATGCAAAGTTATTGCTTAGTTTCCATGTACTTGGGTCAAGATTTACTTCTACAAAATTGTTTGTTTTTCTCAAAGTTTATATGGGAGTTTTCATCATGTAAATTTTAAGTTGGATTTTGAACATAATGGTAAAACACCAATGGCAAAAGGCACAACTTTCTCTGGAAATATTAAAAGTCCCTCATTCAAAATTCAAGTTATCGCTAAACCTGAAGCACAGAAAAATAATTTACATACAACTTGAGGTTTCATTTGATCCTTTTAAAAATAAAATAAATATTTTTGGTGTTTGAACTGCCGACATGGGGCCAGTACTGACAGCAGCAAATTTCAGAGTTGCTGTGCATAAAAGTATAAAGATTAGTTACCAGAGTGATAAAGTACGGAGAGTAATTATTGCAAAGGCCCTCATTCTAGTGAACTACAAAATGAACAAATGGACTAATGGATAAGTCCATTCTATTTATTCTTGTTGCACCCTCCAGAGTTTAATGACATATGGGTATGACAAAGAGTTGGAACTTAAAACCCTTTCTTATAGTTCACAAAAGTGCATTTAATTTTGCATTACTTCCTGCTTTTGTGTAAAAGATAGAAAAATTCTTCCTTCAAAATGTAGGCAGTTTTGCTTTCCTCATATATAAACTAATCAAACCTAATGCTTAACTTAATCTCACTTCCACCTATACACTCAATCCCAACGCTGCTTTGACATGTGAACTGAACTCCACCCACCTCCACATTTTGTTTCCAAAGAAGAATTGTCTGGCTCAATGTCCAACTTCCTAGTCCCCTCTTCCCTCAATCCTTCTCACCATCACCTCTTCCTCTTCTCTGAGAGAATGGAGCCCCATGGGTATCCCCTCACTCTGGTACATCAAGTTTCTTTGAGGCTAGGCACATTCTCTCACACTAAGACCAGACAAGGCAGACCAGTTAGAACAACATATTCCACAGACAAGCAACTCCATTTGGGCTAGCCCCTCTCCATATGTTCAGGACCCACATGAAGACTATCTGTTACATATGTGGGGGGAGGCCTAGGACCAGCCCTTGTATGTTCTTTGGTTAGTGATTCAGTCTCTGAGAACCCCAAGGGTTCAGGTTAGTTGTCTCTGTTGGTCTTCCTATGGAATTCCTATCCTCTTTATGCATGTAATCTTTCCCCCTATTTTTCCATGAGACCCCAAGCTTCATCCACTCATTGGCTATGGTTGTCTGCATCCAACTGAGTCAGCTGTGGGGTGAGTCTCTCATAGGACAGCCATGCTAGACTCTTGTCTACGAGCATAACAGAATATAATTAATAGTATCTGAGCTTGGAGCTTGCCCATGGGATAGGTCTCAAGTTGGGCCAGTTATTGGTTGGTCATTCCATTCCCTCAATCTCTGCTCAACCCCCAGTTCCTGCATTTATACAGACAGAATAAATTTTGGGTTGAAAGTTTGGTATCCCTATCCAACTCTAATGGGGTTCCTGCCTGGCTACAGGAGTGGCCACCTCAGGTTCCATATCCCCAGTGCTATGAGTCATAGTTAAGTTCACCCCCATTGATTCTAGGGTTCCTCTCTCATCCCAGGTCTCTGTCAGGTCCTGTAGCTGCCCCCATTTCCCCCGACCTCATGTCAGTTGCTGATTTACATTTATTCTCATGGCCGTCTGTCCATCTACTATGTGTGCTCCGAGCCTTCTGCTAGATGAGTAGTAAGTGCTCTTACCTTCAGAGCCCTCTCTCCAATCCCTTTAACATTCTTATACATTAGAATTTATATATTTGTTTCTGGTACTCATACCCACTTTAAATGTAGCTTTCTCTTAATTTTCATTTAAATGTGTATATGTATTTGAAATGTTAATGTTAATGTTGCCTCCTTTACATCCAAGAAAACTATTGGGATTTTCTTTCTCTTTTTTTTAATTAGATATTTTCTTTATTTACATTTCAAATGTTATCCCCTTTCCTGTTCCCCTCCCCAAAACACCCTATCCCATCCCCTCTCCCCCTGCTCACCAATCCACCCACTCCCACTTCCCTGTCCTGGCATTCCCCTATACAGGGGCATTGAGCCTTCTCAGGACCAAGGGCCTCTCCTCCCTTTGATGTCCAACAAGTCTATCCTCTGCCATAGGAGAAACAACTATAGGGATTTTAAACACTGTAGTTCTTGGCTGGAATAAGATAAGGCAAATTTGATTTCCTAATTTTTTATATTATCAAAGATATTGCTTAATCAAACCTTATATTGTATGTAACTTACTCTTCAAAATATACTTTAATGAAAAAATCTAAAAGTAAGGTGTGACAAGTTTTATATAATTGGCCAAAGGGTTATATCACAAGCTTTCACTCAAAATAATTGCTGTGGACAAATGGTCAAGATGGCAAATATATACCTCTGGACATCCTATCCTCAAATATAACCTACTGATAGTATCATTAATCATTTCAATTACAGTTAATCACATCTAGGAAGTTTTCTTTCCCCAGCTGTTTTGTTGTTAATAACTACATTAAGCTGTGTTTTTTCTTATACCAACATGTTTATTCTACTGCATATCGTCTTACCAACATTCCAAAGAACTGTTTGAAGGCTTATTTTTCCTAACAGTAGTTAATAAATTATAATAGATGTATGTTTCAAGATTTGTATATGATGCACTAGGTTGAGTTGTACAATATTGATCAAAATGTTATGTATTTAAATATGATAATTATACAATATGTGGTGTGTGGGCATATGACTTCATAGATAACATGCTTGCCATTCAAGCATGAAGACTTGAATTTAGATTCCCAGACTTGCCTTTAGTCCCAACACTTGAAATGGCTCAATCTCATCCCCAAATATTTCATGAGTTCCAGGCAAGCCATGGCTACATGAGACCCTGTGTGAAAAAAAGTAAATTAAATGTAAAAAAAAATCTAATCAATCCCTTCACATTAACATTACAGAATCATTTTACTTGCATTTTTTTGTTATTTATTGTACAGTCGGGTTGTCCATATGACTGCAAAATCCCTCAGATGAGAGTGTAGCATAGTGGAGAGTACTTTCTTATTAAGAACATAGGTTCTACTACTTGAACACGTAAACAAAACAGCTCTCCAACCAGCGACTACTGGGAATACACCAGTAGTGAAAATTAAAACTATTTAGCTTATTAGGACAGGAGAAAATACTTGAAAAGGACTGGGTGCCATTTTTTCAGGAACTTTTGGTTTTAAGAGGGATGAGGAAAGTAGAATCCATGTTCTCATTGCATGCTGTCAAGAAGCAGTCAAGTCAACAAAGTTAACGTAGCATTTCAGAAGTACTGAGTAGGGCTAAATCATATTGTTGTTCAAGGAACAGCACTGCATATTAGTCAGTTCTATAATAGCATAGTGCCCTTGTCTTTCTTTTAAGTCTGGTCATGGGTCTCCTTTTCTCCACCAAGCTAGTTTTCTCTAAGTGTTTTGGTCTGTGTGTCTGTGTGTCTGTTTAACTGGGATCATCATGACCTAGCTGCCTATTAGCTACCAGCAACACTTATTTTTCATATTCCCAAAGCTATCACTGAAAGCTTTATTCCTAAGCATCCGCACCTATTTACAATATATTAGAAACAAATGGTGCTGGCTCAACTGGAGGTCAACATGCAGAAGAATGCAAATTGACCCATTCTTATCTCCTTGCACTAAGCTCAATTTCAAGTGGATCAAGGACCTCCACATAAAACCAGACACACTGAAACTAATAGAAAGGAAACTAGGGAAGAACCTTGAACATATGGGCACAGGGGAGAATTTCCTGAACAGAACTCCAATAGTTTATGCTCTAAGATCAAGAATAGACAAATGGGACCTCATTAAATTACAAAGTTTTTGCAAGGCAATAGACACTGTCAAAAAGACAAAGCAACAACCAACTAACTGGGAAATGATCTTTACCAACCCTACATCTGACAGAGGGCTAATATCAAATATATACAAAGAAATCAAGAAGTGAAACTCCAGAGAGGCAAGTAACCCTATTAAAAAATGGGGTAAAGAGCTAAACAAAGAGTTCTCACCTGAAGATTATCTAATGGCTGAGAAGCACCTAAAGAGATGTTCATCATCCTTAGTCATTAGGGAAATACAAATCAAAACAACCCTGAGATTCCATCTCACACCAGTCATAATGGCTAAGATCAAAAACACAGGAGACAGCAGTTGTTGGCGAGGATGTGGAGAAAGAGGAACACTCCTCCACTGCTGGTGGAATTGCAAGCTGGTACAACCACTCTGGAAAGCAGTCTGGCGGTTCCTCAGAAAACTGGGCATGACACTCCCGGAGGATCCAGCTATACCACTCCTGGGCATATATCCAGAGGCTTTACCTGCATGCAATAAGGACACATGCTCCACTATGTTCATAGCAGCCTTATTTATAATAGCCAGAAGCTGGAAAGAACCCAGATGTCCCTCAATGGAGGAATGGATTCAGAAGATGTGGTATATCTACACAATGGAATACTACTCTGCAATTAAAAACAATGAATTCACGAAATTCCTAGGCAAATGGTCAGATCTTGAAAATATCATCCTTAGTGAGGTAACCCAATCACAAAAGAACACACATGGTATGCAGTCACTGATAAGGGGATATTGACCCAGAATCTCGGAATATCCTAGACACAATCCGCATATCAATAGATTTCTAAGAAGATGGAAGGAGAGACCCCTGGTCCTGGAAAGACTGGATGTAGGGGAACGCCAGGACAGAGTAACGAGAGGGGGTTGAATGGAGAAAAGAGGGAGGGAAGGGGGCTTATGGGACTTTCGGGGAGGGAGGAAACGGGAAAGGGGAAATGATTTGGAATGTAAATTAAAAAAATAAAATAAAATAAATAATAAAAAAAAAGAAAACTGGGCATGACACTCCCGGAGGATCCGGCTATACCACTCCTGGGCATATACCCAGAGGCTTTACCTGCATGCAATAAGGACACATGCTCCACTATGTTCATAGCAACCTTATTTATAATAGCCGGAAGCTGGAAAGAACCCAGATGTCCCTCAATGGAGGAATGGATTCAGAAGATGTGTTATATTTACACAATGGAATACTACTCTGCAATTAAAAACAATGAATTCATGAAATTCCTAGGCAAATGGTCAGAACTTGAAAATATCATCCTTAGTGAGGTAACCCAATCACAAAAGAACACACATGGTATGCAATCACTGATAAGGGGATATTAACCCAGAATCTCGGAATACCCTAGACACAATTCGCATATCAATAGATTTCTAAGAAGATGGAAGGAGATACCCCTGGTCCTGGAAAGACTGAATGTAGGGGAACACCAGGACAGAGAAATGAGAGGGGGTTGAATGAGGAAAAGAGGGAGTGAAGGGGGCTTATGGGACTTTCAGGGAGGGAGGAAACGGGAAAGGGGAAATGATTTGGAATGTAAATTAAAAAAAACCTTAGAAAATAAAAAAAAAAGAAAAGCTGAGGTTTTTATTTTTCTTAACTAGTTTTGATAAGAACAGCTCAAATGAATTTTGACAGTTACTGTTTACCCCTGGTTATACACTAAGAATAATTGCTAATGGCTTATGAACTATGTTTATTTAACCAAATTCTCTTAGACTACTTCTAGAAACCTCCCCAAAGTAATCCTAAGAGATGTCTCTTATTATTTGAGGATATTCTTCAAATTCATTTGCAATTCAAAATAAACAATTGAAAGAAAAACTGTTATAAAGGCTCAAACATGAGCTGAGTCGATTCTAAGGAAATATTTGAGTAGAGAGTATCAGTTTAAGTTTATTCCATTGTTCTTACTACAATTAATCAAGAATTTTTGAGATTTGAATATCATCTCTAGGCCTCACATATACTGGATACATTTACAGAGGGAGACATAGGATAAAATTGTTCAGGTACCATACCCACATGCATGGCTGTGTATATACAGTCATAGTTTATATACACTAAGAATTCTTACAAGTCATGACTTTAAAGTTTTAAAATCTTAAGCCCAAAGAGTTTAGAATCACAATGCATTTATATTTGTATGTGTTTATATGTATGTGCCTGCTTGCTTGTGTGTGGATGCTCACATTCATATATGCACACGTGGAAGACAATGGTCAATATTGACTGTCTACTCTGTCACTTATCCATCATCGTTTTTGGGACAGGGTCTTTCACTGAATCAGAAGCTTATAGATTGACTGGAATGATGCCCAAGTATCTTTTAGGATCCACCTAGCACCCATGATCACAGGTGAAAGCTGCCTCACCCGGTTTTTTTCTATTTAACAAGGTAGCTTAGTTAAGGTCCCCATTTTGCACAGCAAGCACTTTCAGTTTCCACTGAGCCATCTCCCATGACCTCCCTTTAAAATTTTAAATTAAAATTTTTAAAAAGTCTATTTGGAAATCTCTCTTTTCCTGTAATTATTCAAGTTCTTCATAAAGAATATACTCAGAAAATGATAGTAAAATGATGAGTTAAGTTATATTGGCAATGTTTGTAAAATCAGTAACGCATATGCTTTTCTATTAAAGAGGAAGTTAGAAGATCTGAGGTCTGAGTGGGAGGCTGTAAACCACTTACTTCGGGAGCTGAGGACAAAGCAGCCTGACTGTGCCCCTGGACTGAGCGCTACTGGAACCTGTAAGTACATTTTGTCCCAGGTGTTCTCTTTTGCTTTAGCTGTTTGTTCAAGAGCATGGCTGGGAGGTTATCTCTGAGTGAAAGGAAAATTGGTTTCTGATTCTGCATAAAGGAGTAAACATTTATGTTATTTATTATGCAAAAGGTCTTTGAGTGGGTTCCTTGGATACTGAGAGCATTACAAGCTGTATTTTCTGAAGATTCAACTGCAAGGAAAAGAGGGCAGATGAGGAGAAGCCATAATGGTTTCAACTGATACTTTAGCTTGCTCCTTAGCATTAAAACTGAATGGCTTTTTGGAGGCACACTGAGTCTCTAGGAGAAGGTGTCTCCTCTGAATATATGCTTCACTGGAAGCAGAATATTCGTGGCAGTAGTTTTAAACTAAAATTAAAGGTGGTTTTTGTTAAGGAAACCCAAAAAGTCAGAACATCCCTAGCATCTAAACACAGACATCAAGGTGAAAGTTCAGGGACACTGGATACTTCAAAAACATGTGCAAGATTGTGGGGATTTTTTTGTCAATATTGTACACTGAAATTTCTATATCAAGTTTCTAGTGAATAAGTTATGTCCAGTCTATTTTCTTTCATGATCTCTAATTTTTGGTTCTCTCAGCACATATGCACAGTTGTGCATATACAGTCCTTTATTGATGTTTATTCTCTAGATGTCATTGGTATGTTCAACCTCAATCTGTAATGCTGGGAAGAAATTTTTGTGCCAATGATTTTTTTATAAGCTTGTGGATTAGAACTTAAGGGTTTATACTCCCATATAAGGTACTCTGGATATTACTGAAACAATCAAAGCTGGGGAACAGAAATCTATTTAAAATGCAGTGTTCCTAAATGTTATGTTTCTAACTGGAAATATATTCTAAGTTTTTGTTTAAGTACATATATAATTCATCTATTTAATCACTCTACATGGAGCAACTTCTGTGCATTAGGCATCAGACTGAGTGCTGAAAATTCATCATAAAATATGTTAGTCTCTCCTTTTATGAAGCATAGTCAAAGTAGAAGAGAGAGATGATTAAACAATAAAAAGGAAAGGCATTTTCTCAATTATAAGTGCCATAAGGTACAGTCTACTGTACTGCCAACTGTCCTGGGACAGAATGGCAGAAAGTTAAGACCTGCCCTTAGCCCTTGCAAACTTATCTACATTTTAATGGACTCTGCAGGTGATTCCAACACACACTGGAGTATAAGAAACAATAGTTACAGAGAAAATGAGAAGGGGAGGAAGTGGGGAAATGAGTGGTCATGAGGGCATTATTTTCTGAAGTAGAGCCAGGTAAACTTCTCTAGTCTGAGAACTTCAGAATGTGATGCAAAACAGTGAGCATTGTGTATGCATGGACAGAAATGATAATAGGCAGAATCCAAACCCACAACTGCAACACCAAGGAAGGTACTGGAGTGGGAGTAGGGTGATAATCACCACGGCCAGTGAGCCTGCAACAGAGGCTACACAAAGAACAAGCACCCTGAAGGAAGCCAATATTGTCAGATACCCCCTCCATTGCTCTTCTCCCTCAGTGAGTACTTCATCACCATCTATGACTCCTTGTGTTGCCCCATTATTCCTGCTATGTTGCTGCTAGTGGAGAGTATGGGAGTGTCATCAGGTCTGAGCCACTGGGGAGAGTAGGCAGCATGACAGCCAAAGTTGGAAAAGTGGGAGACTTTTCTCAAAAAGAAGATTGGTACCTCCTTTGGCAAACTGACTGAAAACTGGACATAAGCTCAGCCTACTAAACACACAAATGCAGTAGGAAAAGAATAAACAAGAAGTCAGAATTATCTTGCTTTTATTCCAAGACATTTTTCTTGTGTGGTGGTTTAAGGAACAGAATTAAAGATTCTTTGTATTCTTGGTTTTCTAACACATAGTAATTTAATCTAAACTAAATTCACTATTTAAAAGTCTAATTCATAACATTATTTGGTTATATGATTCTTATTCCCTAGATTATAGTGTATGATTTCCCATGATAGTTTTCCAAAGTACCACTCTTACTTGCATAGCTTCCTTTATACTTTGATATATATTCCCGAAATAATTGCAAAGTAAATAAGGTTAGACACAACTCCTTTTAAGTTAAGAAACCTAAGGCATAGAAAGAATATTGCTAGACTAAGGCCACAAAACAAGAGAAGATTCTAATCCAATTATGTCAAGTAGTGTTTGTTTTGCTGCTGTGCCTGACACTATCTATCTGTCCCACAACACAATGGAAATTCTAAATAGATGCAGAGAGCAAACAGTTAATGCTAATTTAGCACAGCCTTACATTTCTATGCAATAAATAGTAATCTGTATTGTTATGTCTTAAAACTCAGTTTTCTTTGAATTTCCTAGAAACAAAATGCCGAGCCTGTAATAATCATTGGAGTTTTCATCTGGTTGAATATTTTTCTTTTAACATGAGTAGAGACTTGGGTTCAAAGTGGCTTTCTATTTGAATTGATTTTATGTTTTTCAAAGTAGCCTTTTAAAAAACACTAAAGCAAGCATCCCTGTAGCTGTTTACTTCTATTATATAATATGATGCAGTGGTCTTGTCTGAGCTGTACAAATTGTTCAGATTTACAAGATAAGTGGTCATGCTCTCAAAACTGATTTATTTTGATGATCCTAAGTGTATTGGTGTCTCAGTTACCTATTATTGCATATAACACCCTAAAACTTAGTGGCCTAAAGCAATTTTGCTTTTGATTCTGTGACTCACGTTTGTCCCATTATCAGCTGGATGATTATTTTGATTGTTCCACTTAGTGTGAATGCAATTATTCAGCATCCAATGAGCTAGAAATTCTAAAACTATCTAATTAAATGTCTTAGAGGGGGCTGTGCTCTAGAGATCCTCATTCCTTCATACAGCCTGCATCTTCTGGTAGGCCAGACTATGGCTTCATTCTGTGATGCTCTCAAGGCAATCTTCCTCTAAGACAGGGAGATAGAAGCTTGAAGACCTCATGATGCTTAGACTTTGACATTTATATAATACTTCCACTATTCTCTATTTGTCAATGCAACTTGAAGGTTTAGTCCATATAAGGGGTATCCTAATGACAATCTCTTGAAATAAGAGTTATATTGTTACATGTCTGTTTGGGCAGGAGGCTTGATGGTAACCATCTTTATATACAAACTTCCACAATAGGGAAAAAAACAAAAGACACTTGGTTTATGCCCAGTGCCCTATGTCTGTGGTTTTCAAATTTCAGCATGCAAGAAGAAAACATCAGTTTCTTACAAAAGTGGAGAATACGAGACTTTTACCTTAGAGGTTTTGTTCCAGTAAGTTTGAGTCAAAGGCAGTATCTCTAAAAGGTTTAAAGGAGAGTCCAGTGCTGGTTGCTGATCTTGGGAATGCAGTTTAAACACTGATATACCAGGTCTTGGTTGCTTCTGAGAATTTATCTTGCCATCTACTGCTTTATGTTACTCATTGGGGCTTCTGGTGAAATTCAGTGTTGTGACTAACAAAGAAACTCCCTTATAGTTCCAGCATTTTCTATCTCTATCCTTATTTGATGAAGGACATTTCAGCTTAAAAGTTCAAGGAGTGAAAAAGCACATACAACAGGTGATAGTTATCTAGCAGAGTGTTTCTGTGTCCCTAACAGACACTTATTAGGAGAATAGCTATACTTGTATGAAGTTTCTTTGGAGAAGCTAAGGGACATTTTTAGCCAGCCAGCCAGGACTTAGCATTGATCTGAAGGCCTGTGTGGCAGATGGAAGCAAAGAGCCAGCAAATCTGGTGGTAAATGTCACTGTGAACCGTTTCTTATCCACAAGCTGCTGGGCCTGAGAACACTCGTGTTCTACAGCACTCCACTTAGCATTTTCAAAATAAATCTCTCAGAAAACATTCTTAGCATCCATACTCCAAGTGAGGAGATTTAATGCCACTATGTCAGGACAAGTGCTATGAAGTGAATTGAATGTTGTATAGAGACATACCAAAAAAGCCAGTTGATAGAGGTTTGCTGTTGATTAAATACTAGTAAAACAATTCTTCCTGTAGTTAATTTTAGAGATAGCAGAACTCCAAGAGCAATCTTGAATGTATAGTATCAAATATAAAATAGCCTACATTCTGCTATGAATAAACCCTTCAGATAAAGCAAAGCAGTGCCCATGGAGTCAAATCCATTGGCTCTTCATTGATGATGATTACAGGTTGAGGACAGGAGCTCAGTGGTATAATGCTTAGCATGCACAAGGCACTGGGTTCTATCTCAAGTACTATACGCGAAATGTGATTTCTATACTGACAATATTAAAGGCCACATTGATGTTGATTTTGTAGCTACACTATATTAATTTTGAAACCTATCCCCAAATACATACACTAGGAGGAGAATTTTATACTTAACATATGGAGACCCTTAATGAATTATTTTAGCAGAGTAAGAAATCATTGTAGATCATCTCAATGTCTTTCAAAGCCTTGAGCAACTACAGAATCCATTCAGTTTTTTCATTAATGAACTCATTTAAAAATTGTATTCGAGTACATCAGAGAGGTGAGGCTTTTTGAAATGTAATGAGATGTATCGCACTGTATAAAATGTGACAATGGCTTCCTAGGACAGTCCCCAGGATTGTTCCCATTTATTAGAAGCAAATCATTCTATTTTCTTTGTGGAGGATCCTGGTGTCAGGCCAGGTTTTTCAAAGATGCTCTGTGCTTAAGTGACTGGAAAGACGCAGCAGAGACATCATTGTTAGCGTCCTAGACAGTGAGAGGCTGTGAAAGCCTCAGAATTTGCATGGTAATTATCCAGTTTGTGATGATAAAGTTGCCCTTTTCTCCCTCTATAAATCTTCTGGCTCAGTTACTAGCTCTCCATTAGGGCTGTACTTTTAGGTATAAGCTGGTAGAGGAAGAACAATCCTAATTCTTCAAATGATTACAGTAAAATTACCTTAACATTCTTAGACAGTTTAACATCCTCCAAGAAAAGATCAGAGCTTGAACAGCTCAAGGTTGAAGGCTTGAACACAAATTCCTCATGTTGCCTAAAATTTCACTGAATAGTTTTAAAAGAAAATATGACTTTACCCTCTAAGAAAGGAGATTCCAAAAGGAATCTGTAGCACATGCATACTTAAATTATAGGTTTAAAAACTATAGACTGGTTTGTTTTCTAATGCGAGACATAAAGAGTTGTGAGGTAGAGAGGAGCTGGGTGGTAGAGGGAAGGAAAAGTATGATCAGAATATATTATATGAGAAAAAAATCCATTTTCGTTAAAGGGAAAAAAGGGTTCTCAGATATGTGTAGGAGATTAGCTTTACTTCACTGAACAAAATAACTAATCTCATTGTTTTGGTTTGACTCATAAAGGAGAAGTGTAATTCAATTATTTTTTGTTAATATGGCAACGAGCACTGTAGCACAAAATTGCCAGACAGAGAGCTTTTCTTTAGGGTACCCAGGTTAAAAATAAAAAGTGAACATCTGGATTAAAAAAAAAATCCTTCAAAATGAAATCCATTATTACTTATTATAATTACTCTGTGGATTTAACAAATCAAATTTTGATATAAGAGAAAAAAACATTATAGTCTGAATTATATCTGAGAGGCCATTTCTTCTTCACCACTAACTCAGGAAGCCACTAAAGGCATGCTCATTTGCTGTAGTTCTCTCTCTCTCTCTGTCTCTCTCTCTGTCTTTCTCTCTCTCTGTCTTTCTCTCTCTCTGTCTCTGTCTCTCTGTCTCTCTGTCTCTGTCTCTCTGTCTCTCTGTCTCTCTCTCTCTCTCTCTCTCTCTCTTTCTCTCTCTGTCTGTCTCTCTGTTTCTGTTTCTCTCTGTGTGTCTCTCCTCTATGCCTCTCTCTCTCTGTCTTTCACTGTATCTCGCATGTGTGCTCTCTCTGTCTCTCTGTCACTCTCTTTCTGTATCTCTCCTCTATGTCTCTCTTTCCCTCTCTCTGTCTCTCGTTCTCTCGCTGTATCTCTATCTATCTATCTATCTATCTATCTATCTATCTATCTATCTCCTTTGTTCTGGTGTTCAATGATACCACTACTCAAATTCAGTATTACAATGTTGTTTAATTCCAGTTGCTCTCTAATTGTTTGAGTAAAAACGGAATACTTTTTTTTTTCTTCACTGTTGACTTAGCCATTATTCATTGAAGTATGTTTTTTAAACTTTTTTCTTTGAAATGCAAACCAGGCATGCCTCTACAGACTATGAATAAAATAGCTGCTTCTAAAGACTTTAAAGAGTCTAATCTCCTATCCTTGCCTGCCTTGTATGTTTTCTATATAGTTTTACTGTTAAGAACTTTAGACATTGTTGATTATTGATGACCTATTCATGACTAAGTCACTTATAAAGTCTATATAATATACCCTTTTCCTGCAACTATATATTATTACCATGTATAAGCATGTAACATGCTATGTCCTCAAAAACTTCACAAGTACATTTATTTAGATTTTAAATCAGCTTCTATGTGATTATAATACTAGATATATTAAACAATCACAACTTCGAGCTGTTTAGAGGTCTATTCTGAACCTAAAACTCCAGCCCATGGCTTTGATTTTAGTACTTCCCAATGTATTGATAGATTTTACTTTACTTTTTCCTCTTAAAAAAGTTTCATCTTCAGAATAACAATGCTACATATATCCTATTTTGTTAAGACAATAATGTATATGTAGGTATCTTGCATAGGATCCAGATTCAGTTCCTAATACCCACATTGAGTTGCTCAGAACCACCTACAACTCCAACTCCACAGAGTCCATCACCCTCTTCTGATCTTTGTGGGCACCTGCACTCAGAAGCACACACCCCATACAGAAGCCCATACATACACAGAATTAAAATATAATTTATAAAAACATACATTACTCTTCAAATGGGGATGTTCTCTGATTTTGGTGCAATTCTCCAGACCACATATAACCATTTCATTCCTTAACTCACTTTCTTTTTTTTAAAAAGATGTATTTATTTATTATATGTAAGTACACTGTAGCTGTCTTCAGACATACCAGAAGAGGGCATCAGATCTCATTACAGATGGTTGTGAGCTACCATGTGGTTGCTGGGATTTGAACTCAGGACCTTTGGAAGAACAGACAGTGCTCTTAACCACTGAGCCACCTCTTCAGCCTTTTAACTCACTTTCATGAATGTGTCTTGACATCCAACTTGAGAACTTCTTTGTCATCTTCTAAAAATTCATATAACTATCCTCTCAATTTTATTATTTGTAAGAAAATATTTATTTTATTTTAATACGTTGCCAGCCCAGAATGAATTCATTATATACTCAGCATAAGTACCATAATATTTAGGTTCCGTTGAAATAATATTAACTATACCAGTGCCCAAATAATAGTATGGACCTGCCTGCAATAAAAAAAAAATAGTAAAAATAATGGTATCTCAGGTCCTGCTTCAGTAAGAATTTATCATACCTTCAAATAACTAAATGCTTTCCAACATTACAGAAGGAGGAAGCAAATAGTATGCCACTATATAATTCAATTCTTTACACCTTATATGTTTTCAGAATTATTCTTTATTATCATATAAATTTATGGAAACGGGGTTATAAATAAACATTCTATAATGTTCACTGTAGATTAAGAGTAGAAAAGATGATTTTCTATCTCATAGTAATAAGAGTGAGGAAATTCATCTTCTTAACCAATCTAATCCAATACTGTGGTTTTGATGATAAACATTTTGCTTAATAAGACCAGTATGATCAAAAGAGAAGTTGCACTCTTCATCTTGCTCATTCTTATTTGTTTAAGATAAAATGTGACATTCTTTTCTGAACCCAGTACTCTATGTTTAATAAATAAGGACATGACTCAGAATTGAATGGTACACTTAGATTTAAGATTTTTTTTTCAAGGTCAGTCCCCAGTTTGCAGATAGATAGATAGATAGATAGATAGATAGATAGATAGATAGATAGATAGATAGATAGATAAAATGTATGGTTTCCAGTGCAATTGACATTCACTCCCAGTAGCTGAAAGACAAACGTGTCTAATAAAGCATTCAGATTCAATTTGCTGTCTGCATACAGCTTGAGGAATCTCTGGAGGCCACTCACAGCATGTGCTACAACCTCAACACGGAGAAGTAATGAAAAGATTCTGGTTTAAAAGCTGACACTACCCCTTTCAAGCTCTTTGAATGTGAATATAATAAGCAAGTTTATAGACACAAATCTCTGTGATTCTATGGATTTCCATCTTGATCTCTGAGTTTGAGGAACATTTAAATGTGTGGATTTGTGCTTATTATCTGGATGAATAAATGCATCATATGGGGTATTTTGACAAAACTGTGCTTTACCAACAAAGGTCTCATGTAAATCAGGCAAAACAACATTGTCACTTCATCTTTAACTCTGTTAGAGGGTCTCTACAATCATACTGTCTCATTCAATCCCAGTATTAAATAGGTAGATCATACTGTTTTCAAAAATAATGCCTACTTTCATTTCAATTATCTCCCTGGTCTTTCCATTGACCCAAATGTACCTAATATTTATCTTAGAGCTACTATGCATTAATATCTTACTCTCCAGCAGACATTGGCTAAATACTCTTTGTGTGTTGTTCTGTTTAATCTTAAACCTCCTTACTATTTTTTGTTTTTCATAGGTGGAAAGTAAAGCAGATACTAAATGGTTATCCCCAAGAAACTTAGATATTAAGTGCACACAAGCAAGTCCCTGAATCATTAAATTCTTCTCTTCTAAAAATTATACCTGTCTTTGACCTTTATGTTAAATATACTGGGTCTTGGCCACATAATCTTTGAACATAGCCTAGATATATAGAGCAAGTATGATATTATCCATGCTTATACGAGTGAATTTTCCAGACAAAGATTGAAAAGAGTACTCTGTCTTCCTCATCCCTCTTTCTATCACAGCATCTAAATCTTAAAATTAAAGCATCTTGGGGTGATTTAGGTCTTAAAGCTTACAACCAACCTCAGGGGATCGAAGTGATTTTTGTAAAAAGACATGCATTCTTTCTGTGTATTTATCCTTTCTCTTCTGGAATTTAAGAGGTCACAGAGATTATAAAAGCATTGAGATTATAAGCCTGCTTCTCCCTCCGTGTTGCTATTTAGTTCTATTTATTCTCCCTGTTTTCTGTGCTAGTCTAAGTTCAGTCAGTACAGCAGTTGAACTACACAAGCCAATTTGGTAAACTGTTATCTTGTGTATGTGCTATGTTGAGACCTGATATTCTAAAACATGCCTAGTAGGGTTTTTTTTGTTGTTGTTGTTGAGTAATTATAGTAAATATGCAAACTCCATTGGATAGCAAAGCCATATAACAAAGATAGAAATGAATATTGGCTAGAATTTCTTCCAATCAACATACAGACCAGAAACTTAATGTTTGTTATTAATTCTAGGAAACCAGCCCTGCTGTTTTATATCCTATGTCCCTGCCAACCTACTTACTTAGCCTTTTATCTCTAACTTCAACCAGTTAGTTCCTTCCAATAATTACTTCTTTGTATTTCTATGTTCCAAAAGTATGAAAAGGCACTAGGCTATTATTTATCTCTACTAGCTAGTGTTCCAATAACAGAAGGAACACTACCCAACTCGTTCTATGAAGCCACAATTACACTAATACCAAAAGCACACAAAGATCCGACAAAGAAAGAGAATCTCAGGCCAATCTCTCTTATGAATATCGATGCAAAAATACTCAATAAAATTCTTGCCAACCGAATCCAAGAACACATCAAAACGATCATCCACCACGATCAAGTAGGCTTCATCCCAGGGATGCAGGGATGGTTCAATATAAGGAAATCCATCAATGTAATCCACTACATAAACAATCTCAAAGAAAAAAACCACATGGTCATCTCATTAGATGCTGAGAAAGCATTTGACAAAATTCAGCATCCTTTCATGCTAAAGGTCTTGGAAAGATCAGGAATTCAAGGCCCATATCTAAACATAGTAAAAGCAATCTACAGCAAACCGGTAGCCAGCATCAATCTAAATGGAGAGAAACTTGAAGCAATCCCACTAAAATCAGGGACTAGACAAGGCTGCCCTCTCTCTCCATATCTTTTCAATATAGTACTTGAAGTTCTAGCTAGAGCAATTAGACAACAAAAAGAGGTCAAAGGGATACAAATTGGAAAGGAAGAAGTCAAACTATCACTATTTGCAGACGATATGATAGTATACTTAAGCGACCCAAAGAACTCCACCAGAGAACTCCTACAGCTGATAAACGACTTCAGCAAAGTGGCCGGATATAAAATCAACTCAAGCAAGTCAGAAGCCTTCCTATATTCAAAGGATAAGCAGGCTGAGAAAGAAGTAAGAGAAATAATACCCTTCACAATAGCCACAAACCATATTAAGTATCTTGGCGTGACTCTAACCAAACAAGTGAAAGATCTGTATGACAAGAACTTCAAGTCTCTGAAGAAAGAAATTGAAGAAGACCTCAGAAGATGGAAAAATCTGCCATGCTCATGGATTGGCAGAATTAATATAGTAAAAATGAGCATCTTACCAAAAGTAATACACAGATTCAATGCAATCCCCATCAAAATCCCAACTCAATTCTTCATAGAGTTAGAAAGAGCAATTCAAAAATTCATCTGGAATAACAGAAAACCCAGAATAGCTAAAACTATTCTCAAGAGTAAAAGAACCTCTGGGGGAATCAGTATCCCGGACCTCAAGCTGTACTACAGAGCAATAGTGTTAAAAACTGCATGGTATTGGTACAGTAACAGACATGTAGATCAATGGAACAGAATTGAAGACCCAGAAATGAATCCACACTCCTATGGTCACTTGATCTTTGACAAAGGAGCTAAAACCATCCAGTGGAAAAAAGATAGCCTTTTCAACAAATGGTGCTGGCTCAGCTGGAGGTCAACATGCAGAAGAATGCAAATTGACCCATTCTTATCTCCTTGCACTAAGCTCAATTCTAAGTGGATCAAAGATCTCCACATAAAACCAGACACACTGAAACTAATAGAAGGGAAACTAGGGAAGAACCTTGAACATATGGGCACAGGGGAGAATTTCCTGAACAGAACTCCAATAGCTTATGCTCTAAGATCAAGAATAGACAAATGGGACCTCATTAAATTACAAAGTTTTTGCAAGGCAAAAGACACTGTCAAAAAGACAAAGCGGCAACCAACTAACTGGGAAATGATCTTTACCAACCTTACATCCGACAGAGGGCTAATATCCAAGATATACAAAGAACTCAAGAAGTTAAACTCCAGAGAGGCAAGTAACCCTATTAAAAAATGGGGTACAGAGCTACACAAAGAGTTCTCACCTGAAGAATATCTAATGGCTGAGAAGCACCTAAAGAGATGTTCATCATCCTTAGTCATTAGGGAAATGCAAATCAAAACAACCCTGAGATTCCATCTCACACCAGTCAGGATGGCTAAGATCAAAAACACAGGAGACAGCAGTTGTTGGAGAGGATGTGGAGAAAGAGGAACACTCCTCCACTGCTGGTGGAATTGCAAGCTGGTACAACCACTCTGGAAAGCAGTCTGGCGGTTCCTCAGAAAACTGGGCATGACATTCCCGGAGGATCCGGCTATACCACTCCTGGGCATATACCTAGAGACTTTACCTGCATGCAATAAGGACACATGCTCCACTATGTTCATAGCAGCCTTATTTATAATAGCCAGAAGCTGGAAAGAACCCAGATGTCCCTCAACGGAGGAATGGATTCAGAAGATGTGGTGTATCTACACAATGGAATACTACTCTGCAATTAAAAACAATGAATTCACGAAATTCCTAGGCAAATGGTCAGATCTTGAAAATATCATCCTTAGTGAGGTAACCCAATCACAAAAGAACACACATGGTATGCAGTCACTGATAAGGGGATATTGACCCAGAATCTCGGAATACCCTAGACACAATCTGCATATCAATAGATTTCTAAAAAGATGGTAGGAGAGACCCCTGGTCCTGGAAAGACTGGATGTAGGGGAACTCCAGGACAGAGTAACGAGAGGGGGTTGAATGGAGAAAAGAGGGAGGGAAGGGGGCTTATGGGACTTTCGGGGAGGGAGGAAACGGGAAAGGGGAAGTGATTTGGAATGTAAATTAAAAAAATAAAATAAAATAAATAATAAAAAAAACATACAGGCACAACAGTTAGCCTTGAATTGACAGGATTTTTTTCTTAACAAAAAGAAGTTAAGAAATAAGCAACTCCGTTGAGGGACATATAGCAGCCTTATTTATAATAGCCAGAAGCTGGAAAGAACCCAGATGTCCCTCAACGGAGGAATGGATTCAGAAGATGTGGTATATTTACACAATGGAATACTACTCTGCAATTAAAAACAATGAATTCACGAAATTCCTAGGCAAATGGTCAGAACTTGAAAATATCATCCTTAGTGAGGTAACCCAATCACAAAAGATCACACATGGTATGAAGTCACTGATAAGGGGATATTGACCCAGAATCTCAGAATACCCTAGACACAATCAGCATATCAATAGATTTCTAAAAAGATGGAAGGAGAGACCCCTGGTCCTGGAAAGACTGGATGTAGGGGAACGCCAGGACAGAGTAATGAGAGGGGGTTGAACGGAGAAAAGAGGGAGGGAAGGGGGCTTATGGGACTTTCGGGGAGGGAGGAAACGGGAAAGGGGAAGTGATTTGGAATGTAAATTAAAAAAATAAAATTAAATTAATTTAAAAAAAATAAAACCCAACAAAATAAAAAAAAAAGAAATAAGCAACTCTACAACAGCATGGCTTCACAGATCTTTCTGAACAAACAAAGTAGTCTGTGTTCCTATTTCAGAAACCATAAAGTGTAGGCTAACAGCTTCCCCAGACTCCCTTTATATTGTTAAATTTAGACCATTTGTCAAAAGAATTAAGACAATGAGATTCAAGTCTGAAGCCATAGGAAACATGTGCTTTCCAAACTGGCATGCTGGTGCTCCTGCAAGCAATGCCATTTAAAAGCGTGATCTGCAATCATTGAAACAATGTGGTTTTATTCATGAGTGCTGCTCCTCCTTTCTAAAGGATTTGGTGATGATTTTACATGTGTACCTTAAAGAAACAAACATGAACATATTACTCATTTATTTTAGTGTGCAACAAACACTTTGGGCTATTTAAATTTTACTAGTATGTATCTTTCATTTTACCTTTTGTGGTCTCATTGATATTCACTGAGGACAAGGTGTGCTTTTCTACAAGCTAAATAAAAACATAAGTTGACTTTTTATCTTGCTAGTTCTACTACCTCAGCTGATGTGTATTTCATTCCTGCAGTACATAATGGGTGAACTGACCCAGAACATTCAAAGACAAGCCTAGCCCAACACAATCACTTCAAACCAGTAAATGTAAGAAGTTACATTTCCAGTGTCATGGTGGAAACAGAGTTCATGACTTTAGTTCATGAAATTGTCAAACACTGGTGTTTTGCCTGCAGGATGTGTTCTGATTTCACTTAAAAAGAAGCACCTGAATTGGTAAATTGAAACCCATGTGTAAGCAAGGATTATGTAACTGCTTTGTAAACCCTTCAACATAAATATGTCACCAAATTTGTATGTCATTTTGAAACTTTCCAATCATTCAACTCAATTAGGTAAGAAGTTATACTAGAAAGTAATTAATTGCTAATAGTATTATTCCAGGATATGATTACTTATGTAAACAAAGAATAAGGGTGTTTGAGATAAGCTTCCTATTATGTTTATTGGGAATTGCTTTTGGTATATTAACCCCTAAGGAAGTTAGAGAGGTAGTACTGGACAGTCTAAGAGGTGGGCCAACAATCTTGTTACTGTCAATTTGACCCCTCTCATAGTCCTGTAACTCCCACTCCACCTCCAGGGATCCTTTGCTCTCCGCTGGCCTCCATGTGCAAATGCACGCACATGATACACTTTTTTTTTTTAGATATTTTATTTATTTACATTTCAAATGTTATCCCCTTTTCTGGTTTCCCCTCCAAAAACACCCTATCCCATCTGTCCTCCCCCTGCTCACTAACTCACCCACTCCCACTTCCCTGTCCTGGAATTCCCCTATAGTGGGGCATCCAGCCTTCTCAGGACCAAGGGCATCTCCTCCCTTTCATGACCAACAAAGCCATTCTCTGCTTGAGCTTCATTTGGTCTGTGAATTGTATCTTGGATATTCCAAGCTTCTGGACTAATATCCACTTATCAGTGAGTGCATACCATGTGTGTTCTTTTGTGATTGAGTTACCTCACTCAGGATGATATTTTCCAGTTCCACACATTTGCCTAAGAATTTAATGAATTCATTGTTTTTAAATAGCTGAGTAGTATTCCATTGTGTAAATATACCACAATTTCTGTATCCGTTCCTCTGTTGAGGGACATCTGAATTCTTTCTAGCTTCTGGCTATTATAAATAGGGCTGCTATGAACATAGTGGAGCATGTGTCCTTATTACATGCTGGAGAATCCTCTGGGTATATGCCCAGGAGTGGTATAACAGGGTCCTTCAGTAGTATTACACCCAATTTTCTGAGGAACTGCCAAACTGATTTCCAGAGTGGTTGTACCAGCTTGTGATCCTATGGTCACTTGATTTAGACAAAGGAGCTAAAACAATCCAGTGGAAAAAAGATAGCCTTTTCAACAAATGGTGCTGGTTCAACTGGAGGTCAACATGCAGAAGAATGAAAATTGATCCATTCTTATCTCCTTGCACTAAGCTCAATTCCAAGTGGATCAAGGACCTCCACATAAAACCAGACACACTGAAACTAATAGAAAGGAAACTAGGGAAGAACCTTGAACATATGGGCACAGGGGAGAATTTCCTGAACAGAACTCCAATAGCTTATGCTCTACGATCAAGAATTGGCAAATGGGACCTCATAAAATTACAAAGTTTCTGTAAGGCAAAAGACACTGTCAAAAGGACAAAGCGGCAACCAACTAACTGGGAAATGATCTTTACCAACCCTACATCCGACAGAGGGCTAATATCCAATATATACAAAGAACTCAAGAAGTTAGACTCCAGAGAGCCAAGTAGCCCTATTAAAAAGTTCTCACCTGAAGAATATCTAATGGCTAAGAAGCACCTAAAGAGATGTTCATCATCCTTAGTTATTAGGGAAATGCAAATCAAAACAACCCTGAGATTCCATCTCACACCAGTCAGAATGGCTAAGATCAAAAACACAGGAGACAGCAGTTGTTGGCGAGGATGTGGAGAAAGAGGAACACTCCTCCACTGCTGGTGGGATTGCAAGATGATACAACCACTCTGGAAAGCAGTCTGGTGGTTCCTCAGAAAACTGGGCATGACACTCCCGGAGGATCCGGCTATACCACTCCTGGGCATATACCCAGAGGCTTTACCTGCATGCAATAAGGCCACATGCTCCACTATGTTCATAGCAGCCTTATTTATAATAGCCAGAAGCTGGAAAGAACCCAGATGTCCCTCAATGGAGGAATGGATTCAGAAGATGTGCTATATTTACACAATGGAATACTACTCTGCAATTAAAAACAATGAACTCACGAAATTCCTAGGCAAATGGTTAGAACTTGAAAATATCATCCTTAGTGAGGTAACCCAATCACATAAGAATACACATGGTATGCAGTCACTGATAAGGGGATATTAACCCAGAATCTCGGAATACCCTAGACACAATCCGCATATCAATAGATTTCCAAGAAGATGGAAGGAGAGACCCCTGGTCCTGGAAAGACTGGATGTATGGGAATGCCAGGACAGAGAAGAGAGAGGGGGTTGAATGGGGAAAAGAGGGAGGGAAGGGGGCTTATGGGACTTTCTGGAAGGGAGGAAACAGGAAAGGGGAAATGATTTGGAATGTAAATAAAAAATTTTGAAAATAAAAAATAAATAAAAATAAAACCAGACACACTGAAACTAATAGAAAAGAAACTGGGGAAGAGCCTTGAACACATGGGCACAGGGGAAAATTTCCTGAACTGAACACCAATAGACTATGCCCTAAGATCAAGAATTGACAAATGGGACCTCATAAAATTACAAAGTTTCTGTAAGGCAAAAGACACTGTCAATAGGACAAAACAGCAACCAACAAATTGGGAAAAGATCTTTACCAAGCCTATATCAGACAGAGGGCTAATATCCAATATATACAAAGTTAGACTCCACAGAGAACCAAATAACCCTATTAAAAATGGGGTACAGAGCTAAACAAAGAGTTCTCACCTGAAGACTATCTAATGGCTGAAAATCACCTAAAGAAATGTTCAACATCTTTAGTCATTAGGGAAATGCGAATCAAAACAACCCTGAGATTCCTCCTCACACCAGTCAGAATGGCTAAGATCAAAAACTCAGGAGATAGCAAATGCTGGCGAGGATGTGGAGAAAGAGGAGCATGCATACCCTTACACACCTGTATTTATGTATGTAAAAATGCCTATGATCTGTGACCTGCCTAATAAAGCTCAGGAGAAGATTTCTGTGGAGCTTGACTGAACCTGCTGCTGAGAGTTATTGGCAAATTATGACTGCTTCCCAGAGGATTTCAGAGAAATACAAACTAGTGCTAGAAGCAACAAATAACAGACATTTTCCACTGGGTCTTACTATAGCAGAACAATTGTAATGCATAAGATGATGTTTGTTTCTGTATTCAATTAAATCTTTCTTACCCAAAATGGAGAGTGAAAATACTAATATTCTCATACGTAAATCCTTTATAGTTAAATATGTGTGATAAAATTTATCATTTTGGGTTTGGGAAGATGGCTGAGAGGTTAAGAGTATGTGGTGCTCTTGCATAGGCTCCAAGTTCAATTCTCAGTACCCAAATGAGGCTATTCACAAGGATTTTTAATTTCAGTTCTAAAGAATATGATATTCTCATCTAGTCTTGGCAGGTACACACACACACATACACACACACACACACAGACACATGCACATGTATACAATTAAGAATAAAATAAATCTTTAACATTTACCATATTAGCATTTTTAAGTATATAGGACAGTGCTCTTAACTATATCTGCCCCGTTGTATAAAATGTAGCTAGATAATTCATGAGGTTCTGATGTTGTGTAATATCAATAGACTCCCTAAAAAAGTTAATAATATCTATTATATCTACATATAATATATTGCTATATACATATCTCATATTTATTTCATTTAGCCTTCAACAGATATTTTTTATCTTCAATTCTAAGCTACCAGGAATAATGCTAAAATTAATGTTCTATACAATGTCCTAGTTTTAGTTCCTTTGAATATATTCAGAATTGCTAACTCATGTTACCTTCAAATTTAATGTTTTGAGAAAGCACCAATAGTGCATATAGATTAAGTATTTCCACATAGTCATCAATAACAATTATTATTTTTATATCTCATTATTTCGTATTTTATTGTGGATTTGGGTTCCACCCGAGGATGACATAGTAAGGAACCAGTACTGCAAATGACAATATTAAAATTGTTCAAAGTTCAGTTTAAATATCATTTTGTCCAAAAGAGTCTGCATTATAGACTATTTACTATTCTTTTGTTCATCTAGCAGTTAATGATTCTTCTCTTTAGTCTTCCTTATAGATCCCTAGATCATAACTGTGATAAAAGTCTAGACATATACACATTTATAGAAATAGATAAAATATGTATTATGCTTAAATACTCTGGTTAATACATTATTTATCTTTCCATTCCATGCAACAAAAACAAAATGTTTGTTGAAATCCTATGATATTGAAGTTTTGTTAAAGATGACTTTACTGTTTACACCAAGTGGTTTATCATCTCATATTCTGCATGAGGAATCTGGGCTTCTGACATTTGGTAGGGGATCTTATTTGACATATAACAGTCTTTAAAATGTTTGTCAGTATGTTAATAATTCTGTGTTAAAATGTAGTTTATCCAAATAAATACAAGCCTCATTTACACTGAATTTTAATTTTGGGGGGTAGACTATATATTATTACATTTCCTCTAATGAGTTATGTACACATTCTTCACGTAAGTCAAGTGGTTACACTCATTTTATTCTGATACCACTTGAGGATTTGATGACCATCTTTCATAAATATCTCTTGCTTTACTTGGCTTTTCTCCCTTCTTCTATACTGAATAGTATTGTTTTTTTGACTATACTTCTAATGTGCTGTGATTTTTTTTACTAAAAATTTGTCTTCAAATCTTCCAATTTGGAAGTAAAATTATAATGTCTGTGTGAATATTCAACCCTGTGCATTTGTAGACATTTTCTACTTGGTGTAACACATTGATTTCTAATTTTCTGCACAGACTACTGATACTCACAAAAGACCTGAGGTTCTTCCTCAAATGAAATATATTTTTCTTTCTTGGACTTCAGAAATTATTTTTACTTTTCATACTCAGTACTCTTGAATTGCTATGTATTTAAATATACCAAACGTCATCCTACTAAATATCCAGTAAGAAAATATTGCAGTGTTGCTTCCTGCTCTTTAATTCAATGGTAGTGACAATATTTCCTATTTTCCTCAGTGCTAAACAGAAACACATTAGTTTCTTAGATTTATTTTCTTTATGTGGTGAGGTAAAGTAGATGAGGATGGGGGTATACACATTCCATAACATATATGTGCAGGTCAGATGAAACTTGTGAGAACTGGTTGTCTATTTCTACCAAGTGGGTTTCAGGTTTTCAGGCTTGGTAGCAAGTATCCTTACCCACTGAGCCATCTCAACATTGACCACATGTGTCATTGCCACCTTCTGCTGACATAGAATGGAAATGAATGCGATATATAATAGCACTTTACATCTATACCTCACATAGCAATTAGTATGTGTTCAATCACATCAGTAAGTTGACTTATTTTCAAATGGAAACCTGAAGGAAATATAGTCACACAGTAAATCTACAAACACAATATGTTCTTCTTGTATCAATCAAAGAAGACATATGAATTATAGGAAAATTGTGTGTGAACACTTCAAAAGAAATGCATCAAATACATTGTGTGTGTGCATGTGTGTGCATGTGTGTGTGTGTGTGTGTGTGTTTTAAGCTCAAAGCAAAGCTAATAGTTTGAAACTTTAAAACCAATTAAAAATTTAGACTAGAGAAATGTTCTTGAAATACTTTGCGGAAATACAAGTTCCTTCTTAAACCCAACACCTTTTAATTAACAAAGTACTCAAGACACAGCTCTGTTTTTCAATAGTATATTACACCTACTGTTATTTCTGTTATACAAAAGTCAATTCATTTTAGCTTTTTAAAACTTGTCAGTTTGTTTAACTATGAAAGAAAAGCCATAGGTGTTGGTAAAACTATTTTCACTTTCTAATGATATGCATATGTACACTAGAATTATTAATATTCAGACTATTTAAGGGCATAATCTTTTGCATATGCATGCCCACATATGTATATTCCCATATATGTATATATAATGTTTATATCTCTGTAAATTAATAAGGTAGACAGTAGTATCTATGTTTCTAGAGTAAAGTGATAGAACAGGAAAGATTTCAACATATTTTTGTACAGCAGTGGTTCTCAACCTTCCTAATTCTGAGATTCCATAAAAGACTTCCACCTTGTTGTGGTGACCCCAGTGATAAAATTATTCTCATTGCTACCTCATAACTGTAATTTTGCTACTATTATGTGTAGTAATGCAAATATCTGTGTTTACTGATTGTCTTAGGCAGTCCCTGTGAAAGGATCATTCAATGCCCCCAAAGGGGTCATGACCCACAGGTTGAGAACTTCTTGTTTAGGTAATTGAATGGGGCATAGAAAAGATGTTTTATACCACCAGCCCGGGAAAACACATTTCTCATGTTCTTTAAGAAGAATAAGAATTGGGGCTGGAGAGATGGCTCACGGATTAAGATCACTGGCTGCTCTTTCAGAGGTTATGATTTCAATTCCCAGCAACTGATGGTCATTTCATCTGTAATTGGGTCCAATGCTCTCTTCTGGTGTGTCATATACATTAAATAAATAAATAAATCTTCAAAAACGAATAAGGATCATTTCAGGAAATGTTCTTAGAAATTTCATGCAATAACTGATATACTCTAAGTTCTTATTTAACTGAACTTACATATGCAAGTACTATCACAAACGTCTCTATCATTTCCAGTATGTGTAGAACAGCCCCACCACCACCATCAGAATAACTCTGCCTAACCTTTTGAGGTAGGGATCTCTTGTTCAGACAGCAAAATGACTTGCCCCACCTTCCAAGCATAACTGATCACTCTACACTTTACCTAATGAAGTGATTTCAATGTTTTAGTAAGATGAAAGTGGACAAAGGATCCTTACTCTTTTTCCCTTCGTAGAAATGCTGATGGTGGCTGCCCATGCCTGAAATCTCACATTCTAGAGATCTATGGAATAGAGAAGAGCTATGATGTCCCTCAAACTTCCATTTTAAAAAGTTTTACTTGAAATAATATATATGTAACCTAGTGGCAAGTCATTTTAAGAAAGTTAAAATATTTCAAATATAGTTCCAAATGAAATTAGCACTAATGAAGTGTGTGAAGATTAGCTCATTCCTGCTTAATGCTCTAGTTACTCTTTAAGACCCAGTGTTTCTAAAGTCAGATTAATTTGTCTGTCACTATGAGCTAACCCTTGGACACATACAAAACAAACAATGGAGAAAGAATATTCTTTCTAATTCTCTCTAATTACATAGGCAAACTAGATTTCCATACGTAAAAAGAAGTTAGGCCCTTATTATGTAGTATATATGATATCACTATGAACTACGTCTGTTCTATTAGAATGACTATGATTTGTTTTATAAACAATACAAAATAAAACAATCATTAACAAAGATGTTCAAAAAACACATGCACACTCTTGGAGAAAAGTCTGACTTGTATAGTCATTATAAAAAATAATAGAAAATTTCCTGAAAAAAAGGATAAAAATAGGCCAGAGAGAGAACTTAGCCAGTTAAGTGCTTGTTCTGCAAGCATCGGGACTTGAGTTCAGATCCCTGGTACCTAGAGTAGAAGCCAGATATCTACTGTGTTTGTGGATTCCTACTGCTAGGGCAGTAGACAGAGGAAGATCCTGGGACTTACTGGCCAACCAGTATAGCAAAAAGAGAGATTGAAGAAGACATTCCACATACATTGACATCTGGCTTTTACATGTGTCTGTTCACAGATATCCCCCCCACACACATATACATAAGTACACACGAAGTTAAAAATAGAATAACATGATTCAAGAAGAGGTTTTTATTGAAAAGAAACTTAATTAAGTTACTATGTCACAGAGACAAGTGTAGTCCTATGTTCAGTACAGTACTAGTAACAATGGTAACAATAGCCTAAAAATGGAAGCAACCTAGTAACTATTGATGGGCAATAGATAAAAGAAAATATTGTGCTTGTATACAAGTATATATTGTTAAAACCTAAAAATAAATAATATACTGTTATTTTTGTTTTTAAAAGTTTTATTTTGAGAATTTCATGTATTTTTTCCTCTCCCTCAACTCCTCCCAGGATTTCTACTCCTCCTTAATCAAACAAATTTATATTCTTATTCTCTTTTTAAAAAAAACCAAAACAGTAAAAAAGCACAAAAGAAACATGGAGTCTATGTTATGTAGTCCAACTTCTCCTGAGCATAAAGCCCATGCTGAAGTGTGCTTTATGTATCTAATGTCATTGCATTGAAGAAAAATGATTTTTCTCTCTTCTAGCATGTATCAGTTGCAAATAGCTTCTTGGTTAGGGGTTGGACTTTGTGCCCACTTCTCCTTCTCTGTGCTGAGATTTTGTCTAGTATGAGCTTTTGCAGATCTTAAGTACACTAACACAGTTGCTGTGAGTTCATATGTGCATCTCCTCCACTGTGCCTGGCCAACTCTGTTTCCTTGGAGCCATGTACCATATATGACTCTTAAAATCTTCCTGCCTCCTCCTCCACATAGATTCTTAACCCGTAAAGGATGAAGTATGACAAAACATTCCGTTTGAGACTACTTCAAAATCACTTACTTATTTTCTATGCATTGCCCAGTTATGGGTCTTGGTGTTAATTACGATCTTGCTTCTCTGATGAGGGGGCATCAACCTATTTGCTACTAGTTATATTGAAAGCTTGCACTGCCAGTATAGAAATCAGTATAGAGTGTCCTTCCTCCAGAAACTATAAATTAATCTACCACAAGATCCAGCTTATGCTGGCAGGACACCACATCTTACTACAGAGGTACTTGCCCATCTGTATTCATAAAGTCAGGTATTGGAAACAGCCTAGAGGGCCACCAACAAATGAATGGCTAATGCAAATGTAGCACACTTACATGATGGAATGCTACTCAGGTGTTAAATAAAAATGAAATTTGTAGGTAAATAGATAGAGCTAGGAAAAATAAAAATCTTCCAGAGTGAGATAACCCAAGAACCAAAAAGATGAAAAGAATGATAAGATTTTTGTGTTGAATATTTTTAAATTAATTATATGAAAGTAAAGAACAAAACAAGGCAGAGGAATGAGAAATGAGAGAATTTGGACATGCAGCACAAAAGGTACAAAGTAGAAGGGTCTACTTCCAATATGACAAAATTGACTGCACAACATAAAGACTTATAATAATACATATATAACATTTGTACTGCAATTAGGATTGCTTAAATAAGAAAATATTAAGTGCTGCAAGATGATTATGATCCGAGAGTGCCTTATGGAGATGGTTTTTGTTACATATTTATCCTGATTTTCCCAAACAAAACACATTTAACTTTGATATTGGAAGAGGAAATGAAGTTTTGTGTGCAAATGGGAAAGAACAGTTTAAAGGGAGACATGTGGACAGCCACACCAGTGTCTAATGACTTGTGTTAATTGGATGATACATACTCAGGTGCAGAGGAACATAAACATAATGGAGAAGGGATCTGAGGCTGCAGTTTCAAGAGAAGTTCAGAGAATAGATTCCAGAGAATGCTGCTGCTGTAGAACCAATAAACACTGGTAAGGGAACACATCAATGCGGGCAGAGAGTAGGTGTCCTACTTCGAACCCGTGGGTTCCGGAGATCAAACTGAGGTAATGCATCTCAGTGAGAACTGCCTTTAGTCACTGAGATATCTCACTGACTTTCATTTGAGCTAGTTTCCGAAGAATAAAAACTGTTGACAGAGCCACTACTTGGAGTAGCCTCAAATACAAATATGAGAAAATGAAGCTAGTCAGTTCAGTTGCTGCCCCTTCCCACTTTTGTAATCAAAGGAGAAGAAAAAAAAGCTAGAAAATGAAAACCACCTTGGTTCAGAAACCACAATATCAGAAACATTTGAAGCCTACATTCTTGGAGTTAAACACTTATTCTGCCATATCTTAGCTATATAACCTTAGGTAAATTATTTAAACCCTCTTCAGGTCAGCTACACCATGTGCCTATGATAACACATCTTTATTATGAAGAATTGGCCTCACCATTTATTCAAACACAGCATTGGATAGGTAATCTATATTATTCTAGGCATGATGAGGTAAGATACTCTAGTATTTTTTCTAAACTGAAGACACTACTGACTTATAGAATTGACATAGGGGGTTAATGTTATAATACACAATAAAACAAATTCTATTATTTTTCCAACAGTTACTTTATATGTCATGTGAGATTGTTTTCTCTGTACTTTCCTTTGCTGTAGCAGATTTGAAAGTCATGTAACACATGCAGATACAAGTTAAAAACACAGTAAATATTTTTAACAAATAGGTAAAAATAATCTAAATAGCAAAAACCTTAGAAGTACTCTACATTTACCCATCTAGAAACTTATTGAGTCAGGAAGAGATCAGTCTGAGTAGAAGTATTTCATCATTTCATCCTCACTGACAGTATTTCATCATTTCTTCAGTGTTAAGTTTTCATTTACTACTTTTGCATCATGTTTCAATTCTGACATCTCCAACACTTTTCATTCTGCCTTACTCTTCAATATGTGGAAGTGTTGGGTGTTCCCAGGAGGTTAGAAAGAGAAGCATCCGCCATCTCTCCAATCTTCTTAATGATGAGACCACATAAAAAGTATGAACAGTAATGCAGCAGCTCAAATAAGTGCATTGTCACCTCCCAGTATAAATGTGCAAATATTGATTTTATTTTATTTGTATTCTTTCTTTTATTTTACAATCCAGATATTATTTCTTTCCCTGTCAACCCTCTGACTTTTCCACATCCCATACCTACTTCCCACTCCCTGTCTCCATGAGGATGTCTCCACCCCCGACCCCACCAGACCTCTAAACTACCTGGGGTCTCCATTCTCTTGAGGATTAGGTGCATCTTCTCTGATTAAACCCAGACCCAGCAGTCCTCTGCTGTATATGTGTTAGGGTCCTCATAAAAACTGGTGTATGCTACCTGGTTGGCAGTCCAGTGTTTGAGAGATCTCCAGGGTCCAAATTAATTGAGACTGCTGGTCCTCCTGCAGGGTTGCCTTCCTTCTCAGCTTCTTCCATCTTTTCCATAATTCAATCACAGGGGTCAGCATCTTCTGTACATTGATTGGGTGTAAATATCTGTATCTGATTCTTTCAGCTGCTTGTTTGGTCTTTCTGAGGACAGTAATGATAGGCCCCTTTTTGTGAGCACTCCATAGCCTCAGGAATAGTGTCAGGTCTTGGGACCTCCCCTTGAGCTGGATCCCTCTTTGGGACTGTTGCTTGGCCTTCTTTTCCTCAAGCACTTCTCCATTTCCATCCCTGCACTTCTTTCAGACAGGAACAATTCGGGGTCAGAGTTTTGACTGTGGGATGGCAACCCCATCCCTTACTTGATGCCCTGTCTTTCTGTTGGAGGTAGGCTCCACAAGTTCCCTATCCCTACTATAGGCCATTTCATCTAAGGTCCCTCCCTTTCAGTCCTGAGAGTCTTTCCCCTCCCAGGTCTCTGGTAGATTCTGGAGGGTCACCCCAACATCCTATCTCCCAAGGTTGCCTGTTACCATTCTTTCTGCTGGCCATCAGGGCTTCAGTCCTTCCCACCCCCACCTAATACCAGATCATGTTCCCCTCTTCCACCCACCCAATCTCCTTTCCCTCCCAGATTCCTCCCTCCCTTCCTCCTTGTGGTTGCTTTCTTCTCCCTCCCAAGTGGGACTAAGGCGTCCTCACTTGGGTCCTTCAGCTTGTTGACCTTTTTGAGTTCTGTGGACTGTATCTTGGGTATTCTGTACTTTTTTGGCTAATATCCATTTAGTGACTATATACCATGCATGTCCTTTTGGGTCTTTGTTACCTCACTCAGGATGATATTCTTTAGTTCCATTCGTTTGCCTGCAAAACTTAGGATGTCCTCATTCTTAATAGCTGAGTAGTATTCCACTGTGTAAATGAACCATATTTTCTGTATCTATTCTTCTGTCATGGGACATCTGGGTTGTTTCCAGTTTCTGGCTGTCACAAATAACTCCACTATGAACATAGTGGAGCATGTGCCCCTGTAGCATGGTGGGACATCTTTTGGGTATATTCCCAAGAGTATTATTGCTGGGTCTTCAGGTAGATCTGTTTCCAATTTTCTGAGGAACCTCCAGAAAGATTTCTAGAGTGGTTGTACCTGTTTACAATTACACCAGCAATGGAGGATTGTTCCTCTTTCTTTACAGCCCCATCAACAAGTGATGTCACCTGAGTTTTTGATTGTAGTCATTCTGATTGGTGTAAGGTGGAATCTCGGGGTTACTTTGATTTGCATTTCCCTTAAGACTAAGGACTTTGAACATTTCTTCAGGTGCTTCTCGGCCATTCGAGATTCTCCTGTTGTGAATTCTCGGTTTAGTTCTATACTCCGTTTTTTTGATTGGGTTGTTTGGTTTTTGGTGGTTAGCGTCTTGAGTTCTTTTTCTTTTTTAGTGTAGAATAGAGTTTATTTAGGGCATGGGGAGGGGAGTTAAGAGAGTAGTTGAGGCAGAGAAAGGGGAGAGAGAGAGGGAAGGGGAGAGAGAGAGAGAGAGAGCAGGGGAGGGGAGGGGGGGGAAGGGAGGGGAGGGGAGGGGAGGGGAGGGGAGGGGAGGGGAGGGGAGGGGAGGGGAGGGAAGGGAAGGGAAGGGAAGGGAAGGGAAGGGAAGGGAAGGGAAGGGAAGGGAAGGGAAGGGAAGGGAAGGGAAGGGAAGGGAAGGAGAGACTGGCCATGAGCACATGGAGAGAGGGAGAAAGGAATGGGGTTAGAGGGGGTAAGGGAAAGTAAGAGAAAGCAAGAGAGCAATAGCACTTGAGTTCTTTATATATTCTGGATATTAGCCCTCTATTGGATGCGGTTTTAGTGAAGATTTTTTTTTCTCAATCTGTAGGTTGCCTATTTGTCCTATTGACTATGTCCTTTGCTTTCCAGTTTCATGCAGTCCCATTTATCAGTTCTTGATCATAGAGCATGAGCTATTGGAGTTCTGTTTAGGAAATTTCCCCCTGTACCAATGAATTTAAGGTCCTTTCCCACTTTCTCTTCTATTAGATTGAATGTATCTGGTTTTATGTTGAGGTCCTTGATCTACTTGGACTTTTTTTTTTTTGTGCAAGGTGACAAGTATGGGTCTGTTTTCATTTTTCTACATACAGACTGCCACTTAGACCAGCACCATTTATTGAAGATGCTTTCTTTTTTCCATTGTATAGTTTCATATTCCTTGAAAAGCTCCAATGAGTGGATACTCCTATGAGATCTTCCACTGAGTTGTCTTTTCTAGCTTTTTCAGAATGTTTCCCTACTGAACCATATCGTCCAGGTTTCATTGCTGCTAGCCTCCTGGCTGTGATGCTGTTGTCACTCTTGTCTATAAAGGAGATTAACTGTTGCTTCTTTCTGTCACTGACTTCTGATCACCACCCTGTGTGTTGTTTCTAGATTTCATTTCCTACCTGCAAACTCAACAGGGCACGCTTCAGTCCATAGAGAGAAGCACACAGACTGCAGATAGAGTTTCCCTCAATTTTCCATATTTTCAATCTTCATGTTGCACTTGTCACCATATTTTAAAAAGTATTTTTAATCAACCAAGTTTTTATAAAATGGTAATACTTAACATTAATGACTAGATATTGGTACTTTCCAAATATCATGATGTTGACGATGATGATGCTAATCACGATCATGACAACAATAATATTGTTCTATGGCATTTCTGTGTACATTGCTTAAATTGTCATTGAGTCTACACAACTTTCCCTGTGACATTTACTTTGTTACTTGGGAAGAAAAGCTGAAGCTTAAAGAGGTTGAATAACTTAAGCAAGGTCTCAGAGTTCCTAAGGCAGACAGCAGGATTCTTACCCATGTGCCTTGCCCTAAGACTTCATATCTTACCCATTAAAGTATTCAACACTATTAACTTTAATTTAGGATTTAATCACTTTGAAATAGTGTTTCTTATATAAAAGAAAAGCTTAACTACCTCTCAGTTTTAAAAAAAAATAATATGCTTTGCTTTTTCTTCACTATTATCTGCTTTATTGCCAAACAGAAGGTAAAATGTGAAGCTTTTCCACGGTAAAGTGCAGAGAGATTCTATTACATATATTCTTATTCAAGGAACTTAGAAGTCACAAATATGATCTTATATATTTTGTAGTTTTTCTTTTCATTCCTTGAATGGACAATATATAGATAAAGCTTACCTGGAAATTCCTCAATACCTGTGCTTATAAACTTCACACTCTATGATTTTTACTGAAAGCTATTTAAATTATTTTTAAGGTATGAAGATAAGATAAAATATCTTTAATGATTATTAAACATGCTTGAATGTTCTATGGTGCCCTGCCTTATCAAATATATACATTGTTAAATAGTTTGTCCGAAATCTTACCTCAAACTGTTGCGCCTCAATGAATATTCATTGATTGTTACCAAAATGGCTCTTTTGCCTGTGTTTCTCAAGTTTCCTTTCTTCTTTTCTTCTTTCTTTCAAAAACACTAGCTGCCAGTCAGACTGTTACTCTAGTAACACAACCTGTGGTTACCAAGGAAACTGTCATCTCCAAACTAGAAATGCCATCTTCTTTGCTGTTGGAGGTCCCTGCACTGGCGGACTTCAACCGAGCTTGGACAGAACTTACAGACTGGCTATCTCTCCTTGATCGAGTTATAAAATCACAGACAGTGATGGTGGCTGATCTGGAAGACATCAATGAAATGATCATCAAACAGAAGGTATAGATAAAACAATAATATTTGGTCTGTCAGAGATTTTCCTACAAGGCATATTTTCACTTGCCACTTCCCTCTCCTTTATGATTTACTAACAGTTTTTAGGCTATCTTTTCTCTGTTAACACACTATCCACTCTAATCTGGTGAACCTAAATACAGTCAAGGACATACATAACATTATTAAGTGAAGCAATAATCATATAAAAAGGGATGAAAAGTTAGGGTGGAACACATAAAACTTACAAGTATAGGTGGCTCAGATAAATTCAGTAAATAACTGTTCTTTTTAAAATTGTCTTTGATACAAAATAATTAGCTCAATTGAGCTGATTTCATTTACACTGTTTGTTTTGGCATTATGCAGCCAAAACATATTACAAAGGCAAGGATAATAATCTGGGATTTGTTTATTATCTACTCTTCTGTGTTGTCTGTGCCAGTTTTCTGCCTCAAGTGATAAGGATAATTGAGAGTTAGGAATAAATAAGACAAGTAACAAAATGGAACTTGTTTTAAATAGCCCAATCTCAATATTATGTTTTATGCCTTAGATTGGCCAAATGAACATATTTTAATAATACATCTTATTTTTCACCCTCATTGAAATCCTTTTGTGGAAATTATCTGATCAACTAGAAACTCAAGAATTTATTGTTCTAAATGTGGTTTACCTAGATGCTACAATTATACTATGTGGAGTTTTTGTTTGTTTGTTTGTTTGTTTTATATTTCTCCATGCATAAGAAATCTAATTTTGAAAGCTTTATACATAGTAGTCACTTCACTTGTTAAAACATTGAATAAGTATCTAAATAAATAATAAATTATTTTGAACATCTGTCTTAGGGTTTTACTACTATGAAGAGACACTATGATCATGGCAAATCTTATAAAGGAAAACAGTTAATTAGGGCTGGCTAACAGTTCAGAGGTTCAGTCCATTATCATCATGGTGGGAAGCATAACATTATGCAGGCAGACTTGCTGGAGAAGGAGCTGAGAGTTCTACATCTTGATCTGTAAACAGTGGAAGAAGACTTCCATTCTAGATGTAGCTTGAGCAAATGAGACCTCCCACCCCCACAGTGACCCACTAATTCCAACAAGGCCACAACTCCAAATAGTGCCAGTGCCTATAGGCCTAGCATTCAAGCACATGAGCCTATGGTAGTCATTCCTATTCAACCTATCAAAACGTGCTTGAATGTTATAGAATTTACTTTTCTTTGTTTTTCCTTTTCTTTTTTGATTTTGAAAGTCAAGGAAGAAGGGAGTCAGAGCTAGGGGTTTTACAGCAATGCAGTGGCATCAGTAGCAGTAGATGATTCCAAAACAAATAGCATTTAACTACCTTGAAGCTGCTATGGTGTACAGTGACCCCAGGAAGATTTGAGTTCAAGGCCATATTCTGTTGTACAGAAGAACACCATGTCTATATCAAAACAAAACAATTTTTAGAGTGCATCTTGTACTCTTAATAACCAAATGTAGTGGGGCTTTGTAATTAATTACAACTGTCATGATCATGCTCAAGTCACTCTTCTAATCTTTGTGACTGTAAAGCACACAAAAGACCTAACTATTCACATTTACCATATGATGATAGATATATCTACATTAAAAGATTTAAATTCAAGGAATATATAGAAAAACATGTTAAAACTGACTATTTCTTTGAAAATTATACAGATAAAATGGAAGGTATAAAAATGTTCCTAAGTTGATTGAAAGTAAAATTATAGACATTGTCTGATAAAATTGAAGATTTACATGGAAAATATTTCTGATAAAATTGAAGAAAAATATAGAAAAATGTTAAAATTAAAGATTATCATGGAAAATAATATAGTTAAAATGGTAGACATAAAAAACATTACTAAATTGAAAGAGGAATCACAAACATTTTCTGATAAAATTAAAGATTTACATGAAAAATATTTCTGTTAGACTGTTTTTTGTTGGGGAATTGAGTCCTTTGATGTTATAAGATATTAAAGAATAGTGATTGTTGCTTCCTGTTATTTTTGATGTTCTTTTTATGTTTGTGTGGTTACTTTCTTTTGGGTTTGTTGGAAAAAGATTACTTTCTTGCTTTTTCTAGGGTGCAGTTTCCCTCTGCCTGTTGGCGTTTCCCATCTATTATCCTTTGTAGGGCTGGATTTGTGGAAAGATATTGTATAAATTTGGTTTCATCATGGAATATCTTGTTTTCTCCATCCTTGTAGATCTTCAATTTTATCAGAAAATGTTTATAATTCCACTTTCAAAAAAATTAGGAATATTTTTATCCCTACCATTTTATCTGTATAATTTTTCCATGAAATACTCAATCTTAATGTGTTTTTCTATATATTTCTTCAATTATATCAGAGATATTTTCCATGTAAATCTTCAATTTTATTAGAAAATGTTTATAATTCTATTTTCAATCAACTTAGGAATATTTTTATTTCTACCAATTTATTTATATAATTTTCCATGAAATAGTCAATTTTAACATGTTTTTCTCTATATTTCTTGAATTTTATCAGAAATATTTTCCTTGTAGATCTCCAATTTTATCAGAAAATGTTTATAATTCCACTTTCAATCAACTTAGAAATATTTTTATGCCTACCATTTTATCTGTAATTGTCCATGATAATCTTCAATTTTAATGTTATTTTATATTTTTCTACAATTTTATTAGAAATATATCCCATGTAAATCCTTAGTTCTATCATAAAATGTTTCTACTTCCTTTTTTAATTAATTTAGTAATTTTTTTTGTGTCTACCATTTTACTTGTTATTTTTCCATGAAAATTGTCAATCTTAATGTGTTTTTCTATATGCTTCTTCAATTTTGTCAGAAACATTTTCCATGTAAATCTTTAATTTTATCATAAAATGTTTTAATTCCTTTTTCATTAAAAAAATTTAAAAAATATTTAAATATTATACACATTAATCTTTTCCATACTTTTTTATAACATGCATTTGTAGCCACATTTCTTTTTCAGGAAAGCATCTGGGGCTCATAGATGCCCCATCAATTTAGTAGATACCAGAAGAAGTATTCTGATTCTTACATGAATCTTAAATCTATATTTCTCATTGCTATGTATATCATCTGTAGTGATAATTGTAACTGTATTCATCATTTAGTGATGTATTTGAGTACATAGTCTAGGTCATGGACTTTACTGATCATTTTACATTTATACTGGAATGATGCAGAAATATCATCTTATCAGCACTCATAGCATCATAACAGCACTTTCAGAAATTTCATTTACTAGAGGAGGCAGAATGTTATAACTCTTAAAGTGTAGGCTTTAGATCTTTGACTTCAGTCTAAAAGCTATAAAATCTTGGATGAGTTATTCCAGCTTACTAAACTTTAGATTGCCTATCTGTAGGATACAGACTTAACTATGAGCCTTACAGGTTACTATGAGAATTGTATAGTGTGCTGTATTATTTTTTTTCTTCCTTACATTGCTTACTGTGAGTACTCAACCAATGTTAGGAATTAATATTAGGTTCCAAGCAATCCCTAGAAAGCTACATACTCATAGTATTTGAATCATGTTCCTGACACTATAGCTTTGTACAAAAGTCTGTTTTGTTGTGATCATGGAAAAGAGATAGTCTAGTCATTTGTGATAGATTTGTGAGCCCAACATGCAGAGTTCTGAAGATTAATTAGTTTTTTACAAAATGTCTCTTAACTCAGTACTCTTCAATATATATATATATATATATATATATATATATATATATATATATTTCCAAACTTTGCTTATAATAAATTAATTTATTACTCAAGAGCAATACTTAGGGCCACAAAAACATTATATATATATATATATATATATATATATATATATATATATATATATATATATTTGAAATGAGCTAGGAAAACAGTGTGAGGACATTGTTTTGCATCCTCAGTACCACATTTAAAAATCAGCCATGATGGTGCACATCTATAATTCTAACACTGAAGATCAGAGCCAGGATCCCTGGGCCTTTATAGCCAGCCAGTTTAGCTGACATGGTGAACTTCTGTTTCTGTGAGATATCCTGTTCTCTTAGAATAGAAGTAGGGGTGGGAGCATTAAGGAAGACTCTTCCTATTCACTTTCTCATGATAGTAAATATGTTTTTTCTTCTTCTTTCTCTTATATTAAAGTAATTCATAAAATCATTTTTCAGCTCAGGTTTTATAGGTTTAGTTGCTTTTAGTCAACAAAATGCCTCTAAATCAGTGGTTGTTTACATTTATTTATTTGTCTATCTATATACACACACTCATACACAAACATACAGAGAGAAAAGAGAGAGAGAGAGAGAGAGAGAGAGAGAGAGAGAAAGAGAATTCTGGCATTTTTACAAATAAAGAGTTCATATAGAATTTTAAAGACAAACATGTCCATCTTTAATAGTTAATTGTGAGAAATGGGGTAACATTCCATTAAATGTTTTAAACTATAATACTCTGTAGGCAAATATTTATTTATATACTACTTTAAGATGCTTTTATTGAACTGTTATCAGAGTACTCATACAATATAGGTAAACACACATTTAAAAGGGGTTGAATGGGGAACAGAAGGAGGGAAGGGGGCTTATGGGACTTTCGGGGAGGGAGGAAACGGGAAAGGGGAAATCATTTGGAATGTAAATAAAAAAACTTTGAAAATAATAAAAAAAGATTTGGAATGTGAGAAATAATAGTGTAGGAATACAGTCTTAGTTACTGTTCTACTGCAGTGAAGAGACACCTTAACTAAGTCAACTCTTATAAAAGGAAGCATTTAATTAGAGATCTACTTGCAGTTTCAAAGAGTTCATCCTTTTTTATCTTGAGGAAATGCAGACTGTCATGGGGTTGGAGCAATAGCTGTGAGCTTTCTATTCTGATCCATAGGTAGGGGCCAGAAAGAGAAACTAGGTCCCAATACCCATTTCCAGTGACACACTTTCCCTAACAAGACCACACTTACTCTAACAACACCACATCTCTTAATCATTCCAATCAGCCTACCAACTGGAAACCAAGCATTCAAATAAATAAATGAGCCTACTGGAGCTGATCCCATTCTAACCACCAATGTTATATTTTAGAATAATAGCTATAATATGTTTAATCATCCAAAATATGCCACTGATCTAAGTATGTCTTGCATAGTACTTAACATTTACAATAAATCAGGAAAAAAGGGATAAAAACACAGTTAATAGTGTGCCAAAGATCAAAGAAGACGAATACAATGACGGTATTTAAACTCAAGGAGTCTGGTTCGAGTTTCGACTGTTAAACATAGTTTTGTGCTTTCCTGGATTTATTGGCGTGATAATCTTAGGACTTACTCTACTGAAATTTTTAAGTAAGGGAACACAATTAGGAATAAGTTCTTGAAGCAGTTAAGCCAAACACTGAAGAAGAAGTTAAAAGTAATTTCAAATGGGGACAGCACAAACAGGAATGAATTATTCTTTACATGAAGATAGGTGAAAGCCTTTTGTTGAAGAAGTTGTGATTCAATGTCACTGAAGTTAAAGTTGTATTGTGAAAAGGATGATATGGCCTAATAGAGAAGAGTAGGGCTGAACAAGAGTGGGATCCTTGCCAAACAGACTTTTCTGAGAGCCTTGATGTGTGATGAATGTCCTTAAAGGATTTTAGACAGGAAAATAATGTCAGAAAATATAGTTTGTTTAGTTGTTTGTTGGGGTTTTGGAGTGCAGACAACAGAATTCATTATGTGGTTCAATGAAACAGTGGAAATATGAGCATTAGCATCAAAGCAAGAGATCAGGGAGGAGAAAAAGAGAACAACCTCAACACTCCTGGACACATGGCTAGCAGGAACTGCTTAAGTTTGTTTATGATACATTGTTGTCTTCATCCTTTGTAACTGAAGAAACTACAGCCAATGAGTTGGTCTAGGTGAGTTTCTTGAGCCATACCAGTCACTTAACCAAAGAAAAACATAGAACCTTAAAAGCCCAAAGTCTTTCACATTTAGCCTGAGATTATTTTGTATCGAGGAAATTGGGATCTATTGAAAGTAAACAAAGACAAAGATGCCAAGCATCCCATAAATAATCAACATTTTCTGTACATCTAGAGCAAGTCAAAGAACAAAGAAAATACAGTTTACTGAGAGATGGTTATCATTACATAAACAAAATTACTACCTCAACTGTGAACTCTTGCCATATAGGATAACTTCTATGCCATTAACCCACCTACAAATTTGCTGTAATTTAGTGATTTTGTTCTTAGTAAGTGTGAATTGATTGGTGGATAATGTGGATAAAATGTAGTAAGGAGGTTCCATTTTTACCATGGCAATTTAGAGGTAGATTGTGATTTGTAACTGCAAAGCAACAGAAGTTAGGTACAATGGTATAAGAAGACGTATCATGGTCCAAAGAGAAATTTGTATTAAATTTAATCTGCAGATAATAACTTAATAATTAAATAGAGTCATGTATTGGCCTCAGAAATGCTACAAGAATATAACATTTGAATGAGGTAGCATTTAGTGGTTTTAGACATTAAGCTTTGAAATTATATATTTTATACAAAGTTTTTGTTCTCCTTATCGTAAGTTTTTTAATTAAATTCTTATCTTTAGAAATGAGGAATAGCTAGAGTTTGAAATACAAATACTTTTAGTAAGTGAATTATATTAAGCAAATTAATATGAAAGTTAAAATTACAACTTTATTAAAAAAAGAAAATGTGGCCGTTTGAAAAATTAAGCAACTCTACTGATAATATTCAAACCAGGAAATAGGCTATTATGTTTCAGAAGAATAGAGACTCATTATATACAAATTAAGATGTTAAAAGTGTAACTTGAATGAAACTCAAACTATTTCCTAAACATTCAAAATATTAACATATATGAATCTTAATGTATATTTTAGTACCATAAAAATTTGCTTGAAAAATTCTGTTCATTAGATATTGCCTTTATTTACATTTCAAATGTTATCCCCTTTCCTCGTTTCTCCTCTGAAAACCCCCTATCCCATCTCCCCTCTGCCTGCTCACAACCCTCCCACTCCTGCTTCCCTGTCCTAGCACTCCCCTATACTGGGACAACAAACCTTCACAGGACCAAGGGCCTCTCCTCTCATTGATGTTCAACAAGGCTATCCTCTGCTACATATGTGGCTGGAGCCATGGGTCCCTCCATGTGTACTCTTTGTTTGATGGTTTAGTCCCTGGGAGTTCTGGGAGTACTGTTTGGTTCATAGTGTTGTTCCTCCTCTGGGGTTGCAAACCCCTTCAGCTCCTTGGGTCCTTTCTCTAGCTCCTCCATTACAGAACCTGTACACTGTCTATTGGTTGGCTGTGGGCCTCTACTTTTGTATTTGTCAGGCACTGGCAGAGCCTTTTAACACATGTCTAAGTAGAGTTGATTGGAAGCAAAATTCTTCTAGCAATAATTAATAATACCATCTTTCTTGTATGGCTGTAGATGAAAAAGAAGGTATATTTAGATAATTTTCCCTATAACTTATTATTCAATATGACAGTTAAAGGACAAGGAACAAGAAAGTGAATAAAAGTTTAAAGGAACAAAAATAAATGTAGGGAGGGAAAGAAAGAATATCGAAAGAGACAAAGAAAGGAAGAATGCATAAGACATTTAGAAAGAAAGGTCTAAAAATAAAAGCTAAGATTGCAATCAATAAATAAGATTTATGTGATGTAACTAACTGTCTTTTATGATGCTGATATCTGAGATTGTATTAATTATAGTCTTTTAAAGTCATTTTAGTCAGACTTTCAGGGTTATTCATGAATAAATCTAAAACACAGTTGAATTGCCAAAGGTGCTTTAGATTTTAATTGGGCCTCCAGTTTAGGTTTGAAACAAATTGGCCAATCTGGACAACATGATAATGGTACCATTCAAGATTTATTTTTTAACTACATATTCACACCATCACCTAGAGAGTTTCATTATATAAAAATTAGACAGTTTTGTGGGTTCAGTGTATAGCGAAGGGAAAATAATTACTTCTATGTGTTGGAAGTTTTGTTGTTAGTAAAAATCAAAATTGTCATTACTTTAAAACTCTGACCATATCTATACAGAAACCATTCAATGAGTGGTTCCATAACCATTTTTATATGTTTTGTTAAATACATTTAGCCAAAATTTGGTGACAAAAGATTTCTCCTGTTACTGTACATATATTGGTTGAATAAAGTAGGGCTATTGAAATAACGTTTTGTTTAAACTAAAATTAAAACATAACTAAATGGTGTTTTGAGTGTGTTTTAATGCTAAGATCCTGGCAGAAAATCTATGGTACACAGTTCACTACTGAACAACTGAAAAGAGTTATAGATAGTTTAGTTTAGTGGGTTGGCCTAAGGTGAACCATATTCAGTTTATATCTGTGGGTATCTGAGAGATTTCATATTCTGAATAGCAAGCATCTTAGGCAAGAAGATTGATTATTCAGCTCTTTGTATTTCTTTTAATGAAACAACCATCCATTCTTTGTCATCCAAGTTCATTTCTGTAAAACCTTATAAAACAATCTAACAAAGTATGCTATTGCATACGCAGAAGCTATAGTTTGCATTCTTCAAAAAATAGTGCCATTACTCTTCTGGCAAAAGAGATTTGCAAATTTTGTGCTTCAATTATCTTCCAACAAGTGAGCATGTTTCCAGTAGACAGCTTGCTTCCTGTGGATCACTGCTCTGCACTCACACAGTTTTATTTCCTTAGCTAGTGGAGCCAAATTATTATTTTCATTGAAGGTATAAAGATATGTTTGTGTCAGTAATGTAATGATGACAAAATTAGATTCTTTTTAAATAAAGAAAATGACAAGTTCCAAAAACACAGAAAAATGTGATTCTTAAGACTTTTATTATAAGATTTATATGAAGTAAGATATTTCAAAGTCACAAACACAAATGCATATATTTGTATATTTCAGTTGAATTCATTGTGAAATTTTCTGTCAAAATATAAAATATTGAATTGTGCTATGTAAATGAGTTCAGATAAAAGGTAATAAAACTTTGCTTTTATTAATAGTGAATTTTAGTTATAAATTTCTTTGCTTCAGTCAAGGATCTCTTTACAAAAAATACTTTATTATTTTCAAACATGAAGTATTCTCTAACTCATAAAAAAAGCAATAGGGACAATTTCCTGTTTTCTAATTTAATTTTAAAAGGAGTTATTATATCCTAAATTTTAGTACCTGCTATATGGGTTTTATGCCTCACCTTAAGTTTGAATTCTTATGATTATTATTGAAGTTATAAAGTCTTAGGTTGTAAGTGTATCTTTTTACTCTTAATGCTATGGTATCCAGTACTACTGTCATGTTAGGTACATGGTTATTTTATTCTTCATATATTCTATCAAGAAATGAAATTCCGTATTAGTAGAATTAGGTCAGAGCCTATTAGAAAAATACAGAAAACAGGAGCTATGGAAGAGTTTAGGTTTCGATTTTATTTCTTTTCATGTGGTAGTTAATCATTGCAAATTCAGTGATGCAGTAGTCATATATCATGATAAGCATAAATGTTTTACATATTTGTCCATACATTTATCTATACAGTTACTTGTGTGTGTATAAATATCCACACACATTCACCATTCAACATTTCGTTATCATTTCACAGAAAACATTACAATGAATTGAACTAAAATATACAAATTATGCATTTGTATTTATGACTTTGAAATACATGGTATCATATAGCTTATTTATCCTTAATCAAATAAATATATATAACATGAAATATATATTGGGCTTCAAACTAAGATAAATAGTGAGAGGAAGGAAGCTTGGCTGCAACTCAGTGGTAGGGTAGTTTCCTAACATGGAAAAGACCCTTAATTCTACCCAAACATCACAAAAAATATATTGACTACCTTTTAAGGTCTTATGATATGACTTTATTTGCATTCATCTGTTATTTATTGCACATTTAGTGACACAGTTCAGTATTTGCCTTCCTTAGGCATTCAAATTAAAAAGGCTATAAACTCTTTTTTTTTAATTTTTGAGATTTATAAGGATTTAATAGATTCTCTTAGTGATTAAATTTCATACATAACCATTTGAAATCAACTTTGTATTTCTACATGAGATCAATTGCTTTCTTTTTTTTTATTATTTTATTTTTTTAATTTACATTCCAAATCACTTCCCCTTTCCCGTTTCCTCCCTCCCCGAAAGTCCCATAAGCCCCCTTCCCTCCCTCTTTTCTCCATTCAACCCCCTCTCGTTACTCTGTCCTGGCGTTCCCCTACATCCAGTCTTTCCAGGACCAGGGGTCTCTCCTTCCATCTTTTTAGAAATCTATTGATATGCGGATTGTGTCTAGGGTATTCCGAGATTCTGGGTCAATATCCCCTTATCAGTGACTGCATACCATGTGTGTTCTTTTGTGATTGGGTTACCTCACTAAGGATGATATTTTCAAGATCTGACCATTTGCCTAGGAATTTCGTGAATTCATTGTTTTTAACTGCAGAGTAGTATTCGATTGTGTAGATATACCACATCTTCTGAATCCATTCCTCCGTTGAGGGACATCTGGGTTCTTTCCAGCTTCTGGCTATTATAAATAAGGCTGCTATGAACATAGTGGAGCATGTGTCCTTATTGCATGCAGGTAAAGTCTCTGGGTATATGCCCAGGAGTGGTATAGCCGGATCCTCCGGGAGTATCATGCCCAGTTTTCTGAGGAACCGCCAGACTGCTTTCCAGAGTGGTTGTACCAGCCTGCAATTCCACCAGCAGTGGAGGAGTTTTCCTCTTTCTCCACATCCTCGCCAACAACTGCTGTCTCCTGTGTTTTTGATCTTAGCCATCCTGACTGGAGTGAGATGGAATCACAGAGTTGTTTTGATTTGCATTTCCCTAATGACTAAGGATGATGAACATCTCTTTAGGTGCTTCTCAGCCATTAGATATTCTTCAGGTGAGAAGTCTTTGTGTAGCTCTGTACCCCATTTTTTAATAGGGTTACTTGCCTCTCTGGAGTTTAACTTCTTGAGTTCTTTGTATATCTTGGATATTAGCCCTCTGTCGGATGTAAGGTTGGTAAAGATCATTTCCCAGTTAGTTGGTTGCCGCTTTGTCTTTTTGACAGTGTCTTTTGCCTTGCAAAAACTTTGTAATTTAATGAGGTCCCATTTGTCTATTCTTGATCTTAGAGCATAAGCTATTGGAGTTCTGTTCAGGAAATTCTCCCCTGTGCCCATATGTTCAAGGTTCTTCCCTAGTTTCCCTTCTATTAGTTTCAGTGTGTCTGGTTTTATGTGGAGATCTTTGATCCACTTAGAATTGAGCTTAGTGCAAGGAGATAAGAATGGGTCAATTTGCATTCTTCTGCATGTTGACCTCCAGCTGAGCCAGCACCATTTGTTGAAAAGGCTATCTTTTTTCCACTGGATGGTTTTAGCTCCTTTGTCAAAGATCAAGTGACCATAGGAGTGTGGATTCATTTCTGGGTCTTCAATTCTGTTCCATTGATCTACATGTCTGTTACTGTACCAATACCATGCAGTTTTTAACACTATTGCTCTGTAGTACAGCTTGAGGTCCGGGATACTGATTCCCCCAGAGGTTCTTTTACTCTTGAGAATAGTTTTAGCTATTTTGGATTTTCTGTTATTCCAGATGAATTTTTGAATTGCTCTTTCTAACTCTATGAAGAATTGAGTTGGGATTTTGATGGGGATTGCATTGAATCTGTGTATTACTTTTGGTAAGATGCTCATTTTTACTATATTAATCCTGCCAATCCATGAGCATGGCAGATTTTTCCATCTTCTGAGGTCTTCTTCAATTTCTTTCTTCAGAGACTTGAAGTTCTTGTCATACAGATCTTTCACTTGTTTGGTTAGAGTCACGCCAAGATACTTAATATGGTTTGTGGCTATCGTGAAGGGTATTATTTCTCTTACTTCTTTCTCAGCCTGCTTATCCTTTGAGTATAGGAAGGCTTCTGACTTGCTTGAGTTGATGTTATATCCGGCCACTTTGCTGAAGTCGTTTATCAGCTGTAGGAGTTCTCTGGTGGAGTTCTTTGGGTCGCTTATGTATACTATCATATCGTCTGCAAATAGTGATAGTTTGACTTCTTCCTTTCCAATTTGTATCCCTTTGACCTCTTTTTGTTGTCTAATTGCTCTAGCTAGAACTTCAAGTACTATATTGAAAAGATATGGAGAGAGAGGGCATCCTTGTCTAGTCCCTGATTTTAGTGGGATTGCTTCAAGTTTCTCTCCATTTAGATTGATGCTGGCTACTGGTTTGCTGTAAATTGCTTTTACTATGTTTAGATATGGGCCTTGAATTCCTGATCTTTCCAAGACCTTTAGCATGAAAGGATGCTGAATTTTGTCAAATGCTTTCTCAGCATCTAATGAGATGACCATGTGGTTTTTTTCTTTGAGATTGTTTATGTAGTGGATTACATTGATGGATTTCCTTATATTGAACCATCCCTGCATCCCTGGGATGAAGCCTACTTGATCGTGGTGAATGATCGTTTTGATGTGTTCTTGGATTCGGTTGGCAAGAATTTTATTGAGTATTTTTGCATCGATATTCATAAGAGAGATTGGCCTGAGATTCTCTTTCTTCGTCGGATCTTTGTGTGCTTTTGGTATTAGTGTAATTGTGGCTTCATAGAACGAGTTGGGTAGTGTTCCTTCTGTTTCTATTTTGTGGAACAGTTTGAAGAGTATTGGTGTTAGGTCTTCTTTGAAGGTCTGATAGAATTCTGCACTAAAACCATCTGGACCTGTGCTTTTTTTGGTTGGAAGACTTCCAATGACAACTTCTATTTCTTCAGGGGTTATAGGACGGTTTAGATGGTCTATTTGATCCTGATTTAATTTTGGTCCTTGGTATCTGTCAAGGAAATTGTCCATTTCCTCCAGATTTTCTAGTTGTGTTGAATACAGGTTTTTGTAGTAGGATCTGATGATTTTTTGAATTTCCTCAGTTTCTGTTGTTATCTCTCCCTTTTCGTTTCTGATTTTATTAATTTGGATACTATCTCTGTGCCCTCTGGTTAGTCTGGCTAAGGGCTTATCTATCTTGTTGATTTTCTCAAAGAACCAACTCCTCGTTTTGTTGATTCTTTGTATGGTTTTGATACCTTGATCAAGGTGGAAATAAAGAAAGAAATCAAAGACTTTTTGAAAGTTAATGAAAATGAAGGCACAACATATCCTAATTTATGGGACACAATGAAAGCAGTGCTAAGAGGAAAATTCATAGCCCTGAGTGCCGCCAAAAAGAAACGGGAGACAGCATACACTAACAGCTTAATGGCACACCTGAAAGCCCTGGAACAAAAAGAAGCAAATACACCAAAGAGGAGTAGAAGGCAGGAAATCATCAAACTCAGGGCTGAAATCAATCAAGTAGAAACAAATAAAACCATACAAAGAATCAACAAAACAGCTATAAACTCTTATGTTTAGAATATAAAATTTTTAAAGGAAACAGAGTTAGAAAAGTGCCACAAAGAAAAAAAAAGAGAGAGACTATAGTAATTGTGATCAGATGCATCCTAAAACAAAAAAACTGCATGAATCAACCATTTAATTATTATTTATTTTCTTTTTCTAAATATATTCCTCCTTTTCTCATATAAGATAAGGTTGATTTGTATTTCTCTTCTCTGGTATCTGGATAATTTTCACTTTGTACTATGAGAGTGAGAATTACATTTCTGTTATGTGCAAATCACTTTACATATCAGTAACTTCAGTAATAGATCAATAATTTCCAATTGCTTTTATTTTGAAAAATAAACAGAAGGATGTAACTGTTTTCCTATAGCCTTTCATGAATGTATTTCAAACAATATTTGGCTTTTTAAATTATTAGGATTATTTTATTCAACTTATAACCTCAAATATAACCCTAATAATAAAGTTTCAGATCCTCCTTGTATTTTATATTCTGCACAAACAAGTAGCATAACATGTAAGAATTATGCATCCCCTATGATTTATTCAAAGAAAGAATATAGTATGTATTCTCTATCTCAAGATTCAAAAGGCTTTGATTGCAATTATGTATTTTCCATTTATTTATGGAAGCAGAATAAGCATTTCAGTGATTAATTTAATGACACTGTTCTAATTTTATGTATATCCAATGATAGTTTTATATGTAAACCCTCCAACTAGAAATAAGAAAAATAAAATTTGTAGAGAAATTTGGAGTAAGGGAAGATATGTTAGTACTTCTCCACCATAGTTTTAATTTAAATTTTTTATGTTACCTAATTTTTAAGTGGAAAATTTCAAAATTAAATTAATCATACCTTTCAATTAGTCAATGTTCTGTGTACCATTATTGCATATTCCCATGCTACATCCCTGTTGGCCTTTTATTACTATGTTGCTAACCAAATCCTCTGTTGATACCATAGTACTCATAGTACTTATCCTCATATGATCCCTCCATCAGTTGACTTAAACATTTTCCTAAGGTTCCTAAGGCAAGCAATTTCAACACGTCAACGTGAAGAAAAATGCTTCCATTTATTGAAAAGATGAACGTCATTTGCTGAAAACAAGATTGGTAGAATATCATAATGAGCTTATTATGGTTTACAGTAAGTACAAGATCTGTAGAATTGTCCAAAAATGAAATTAATCCCAGCTTTACTGTCTCACTTTCAACAACAATTGTGATAACCATAATACGTGATGAGTGCTTAGTCAAGGTGGATAAAAGCTATTAGTTTATAGAGCTTAAGTTATCTGCCGTTTTAGGCTGACATTGTGGGTCTTGGAACATGTTCCCTGTAGATAAGTGGATGGTACTAAAGGTAAACTAAGTTGAGTTTACTAAACAACACAGAAAAGAGAATAATCTTGACTCCTTGATGATTTTACCCTAAATTACGTACTAAATTGTGTGGAGAGGGGGCATAATCTGTGGCAACTTTACTGAAAAATAAGGTTTTGTCATTTTATAGCATAGGAAAAAAATAAAAGCTTCCAGAGATTGATTTGAGTGCCCTTTGAGCAAGGTGACAGATATACCAGACTGCCATTTTCCTATGCTCATACAAGTTTTTGTTTTTGTTTTTGTTTTTTTTTTTTTTTTTGAAATCACATAATAGGTGTTAGGCACAAGACGAGGATAGTTATTAGGGCCAGGTGACAGTATTTGGAGAGAATGGATGGAGGTAAGGAACTATCTATAAGGATCATTTTCAGTTAAAAGGTACTTTTTAAAAAAGGAGTATGTATTATTTTAAGATCAAGATACTTCTTAGATGAAAATCATGCTGCCATTTCAAGGTATGAATTTCTACAAGATCCAATTATGAAGTGATCACACCAAGGACAAAGTTCATATTCCTTCAAGTTGATTGTAAATTGAGGAGAAATATGGAGTAGACAAACTGCTCAGAACATTGAAATCTTTGAGATGAATTTCTGAGTTTTCTGTGAAATATATTTTAATCATTCTAATATTCATCTTTTAAATCAATAATGCTGTGAAAAGCAATTTTCTCCATTAACCACAGCTTCTTATGAAACTGCTCTTCTTTGCTTGACCTATTTTTTTCCGATGTTGACATTTGAATATGCTTTAATACTTGATATAAATTTAAACTTCCTTCAAAACAGAATGAAGACATTTATGTTTTGAAAATGTCTGGTATTTAGTTTTATAAACATAATAGTTTTACTTAGCAATTGGAGTCCAATAGTCTGCTATTGATGCATATTCATATCTATATTTTGATTGGTAAATTCAGCGTGGTTCATGTTTGGTCTTGGTCAGTGAATGAAAGATTCAGAGAATTAAATTTGCTACATTTAGAAAAAAATATTTATAAGTCTAAGCACTCTCTAAGTTTCAGAAACTACAGGGTTTCCCCCACTAATTAATACTCTTTATGTTTGCCTTTGACTTGTTGCATGTGACAACATGCTACAAGTGTCTTATCGAGACGGAATATTATTACTCCAAGTTAAAATAGCCAAAATGATGCACCCTAGGGTTGTGCAGATACCATAATACTATATACACCCAATTCTTTTCCTCCACTTTCAAGCACCTTCAGAATGTGGCTTTCTGCCCAGTGTCCTAAAGGCAGATATTCTGCTTGAAGATAGCATGTCTGTGCTTCGAAATGAAAGAGGGAGGAAATGAGCCAACTACGAATATATTCAAAATTAGCTTTGCTCTTTGTCTAAGGAAAGCAAAAGCTTCTGGCACCCTCACACAGAAGTCTACCTATTCCACACTGTCCCTAACTGCCAGAGATCCTGGGAGGACTGCATCTGTTCATAATTCATACTTCAAAATGAAAAAAATCAATGACCTACTCTTAAAACCTAGCTGTTCTGCATATTTGTTTTTTATTTATTTTGTTTCTTTTGGGTTTTTTGTTTATTTTTTGCTTAATAAAGAAAAATGGATGTTAGGTAACCAACTACCTATGCCTTCCCAAGATTATTTGAACTAATGGATATTCCTTTTCCTTTTGACTTCATATTAATTTAGCTAAATATTCTGATTCTCTCTGTCATCTTAGTTTTATCATAACAAAAATGCATGGAAGGATAAGTGTAAAGAGATCATACTACTATTAATGTTAAGGTTATACATTGGTTATTTTACAGAACAATGCTACCTTACAGAAGTAACTGAGAACACATACAACAGAGGCTAAAAGACATGCTAACTATAGTTATATTTTCTCTTATAGTATCAAGTAACATCCAAATAAAAGCACTACCAATCTATGTTGCCCAGTACAGTAGCCACTAGCCACATGTGGCTATTTGAACTTCAGTTAATTAAAGTTTCAAATCACTTCATTACTCATACTGGCCACATTTCAACTGTTCAATAGCCAGTGTCTACCATATTAGACAATATGGATATAGAACCTTCTCTTGATTTGAGAAATTATCACTGATCCTTAATATATTATCCAGTTAAATTCATTTCATATGTCAAAGTAAAATTGGGAAAGATCAATATGTCTGTTGTGTTGTACATGAATAATTTTTAAGTAGACAAAGAGAAAGCAATCACTTTTATAATGGCTTACATAGCCTAGCAGGATCTGAAAAGGTGCATTTGCCTCAATATATATGCTGAAGGCTCAACAGGTTGTATATTTTAAATTAATAAGACCCAAAAACATCTGCAAAATTTAGGGGATGATATAGGCTAATTAAAATAGCAATAAGAAAAACATGAAGAAGCAGTATTTCAGATAAAATATTTTAAGGACCAAGTTGGGTTTTTTTTATCATCTTTTCATGCCTCAAGACAGGCCTTCTGAATTCTCACCCTAAGTGCAGCAATTACTTAACCATCCTGATCATCCAAGAGCAAATGATTCTGGACTTTTCCTTCTTCCTCATCAATCATGCCAAAAATAATTATTGCTTCTTGAATTTCTATTGTATCCTGAAAAGACATGGAGTATAATAATACAATTTTTACTGTGTTTCAGTTAGCAAGGTGGATAAGTTCTACAGATCAACTAATACTAAATAATGTGAGAGAGCAGTAGATGTGGCTCAGTTAGTAGACTTCTAGCCTGTAATTCACAAAGTCCTGGGTTCAGTCTCCAGCTCAACATAAATCTTAATGTGATGCTATATGTCTACAAATCTGAACAAGCACTGAAGTACTATAAGCAGGGAGCTGAGAAGTTCATTGTGATTCTTAGCTCCAAGAAAGAGTTCAAGGCTAACCTGAGCTCCATGTGACTATCTCTCAAAAAAAAAAAAAAAAAAAAAAAAGAACAATTGAGAAAAATTGTTGGATGTGGTACATCATATTATGCATAGATTTTAAAGACATATTTGCGTGTGTGTGTGTGTGTGTGTGTGTGTGTGTACTCATGAACCGATTAAGTTCTATACATTAAATACATGTTTCCTACATCTTGATTGTTCCCCTTTGGTTTAGAAACATCTTAATAGGGAAGGTGTTACTATTGCTTGTTAATAGGCTTCTGCATTATCCAAAGAGTTCTGTTGAGTACTAGATCCATTAAATAGCGGTTGGTAGTCCAAGAGTCAAACAGACTGAAGAGCTGGCTTGGCCTTTGTCTTTCTTAGGGGTCTACCATGTACATCTCCATAGCAGACCCAGTCAAAAGTCTTATTGGAATGGAATTTTGTTGGCTTCAGCATTCAGGCCATTCCACTCTGGAAAGAAGTTATGCAAAACAACTTGAGGAAACACTCAGAGAATATTATTTTAATTGTGCATGTCTCAGCCACTTAGTTTCTTCTCATACATTTTTTATGATATTAATCTTTCAACTTTTTAAAATTTTTGTTGATTCTTTGTGAGTTTCACATCATGCACCCCAGTCCTGCTCAACTCCCTGCCCCTATTTCTCTGCTCTCTGCCCTGTAACTTCAACACCAAAAGGTGGGTTGGGGAGCACCCTCAGAAGCAGGGAGAAGGCGATGGGGTAGGGGCTTTGCCGGAGGGGGAAACTGGAAGAGGGGATAATGTTTGAAATGTAAATAAAGAAAATATCCAATAAAAGAGAAAATTAAAATAAGAAAAAGAAAGAAAACACAACATAGAAAACATCTCATCATGGAAGCTGTAGTATGTCAGTGTGTCTACATATCTTCACTTGCAAATGCTCATTGCAATGAGTTAGTAGTCTGGTTCAAGGGCTCTGGCTTGTTTCATACCATCTATTTTGGATCTTCAAGAGGACTCCTTATGGTTATCCTGTTGTTGCCCTGTGTAGTGGAGATCCTGAAGCTTTGGATAAGCCAGACTGGCCTTTTTGCTTGCTCCAACAAGTCACAGATATAGATTTTGGGGTGGGTCAGCTCAGAGCTCTGGATCTTGGAAACTGACCTGGTTGGCCCACTTTCTTTCCCATATCCAGCACTGCTTCAGGTATCTCAACAAATGCCTCAGCCAGCAAGGGGAAGGATAAACTCTCCTGCTCTCATGCCTTCAGGTCTGACTCACATGAACCCTTGTCACAAGTGGCAGCTCTACTGTGCTGTCCAATCAAAGCACAGGGTCCAGTCAAAGCACAGGGCCCACTCTCGACAGTGCTGCGGCAGGCAAGGTGCCAGCTCTCCTACTCTCATACCCTCAGGGTCTTGGGACTGGCTTACTTGTGCTTTTGCCAGCAGGACCAGCTATACTGTATACTGTGCTGCCCAGGAGAGGTGCAAGACCTGCTAAAGTCAGTGAAGGGTGGGGTAGGCTTCCCAACTGCCTCAAGTGGTGAGGGGATAGAGGCCATCACCCCTAGGCCTCACAGCAGACAAATGGAGGGAGCAGCTCTCACATGATCATGCCCTAGGAGCAGGCTCAGCTCGACTATGTAGCCCAGGCAAGGTGCAGAGCCCACTCTCCAGTAGAGTGCACACTACAGTAGACAAGGAGCAGGGCCAGCTTTCCCACTCTCCTGACCCCAGGGCCAGGTCTCCTGACTGCCACAGGTGGCAAAGGGCAAGAAATACTTTTTTCAGAAATTTTTTTCTAAGCACTATTTCAATGACTTCTAAAGTTGCTTTTAGAATAACATTTGTATTTCTTACCATGAAGTACCTACCAAAAACTAAATAACTCTACATTCTCTACAATCTGAGAGCAAGAACTTAATACAACATCTGCAAAATGATCTTTCTTTATAATAATGGATTTTGATAGTACATAGGAATTTAAATTTAAAATATTAACTATTGAAATTTGCATGACAGTTTTAAAGAATACCATAGAATGTAGAATACTATATAAGCTAATCAAAAGGCCTTGATATATTTCAGGGCTTTTGTGTATGAATTTAAAGCCAGAACTTTCATTTTTTCATTCTGCTTAAAAGGGGAAGCTTTGTCCCTCAGTACAATTACAAGGAAGTTCATTGGGGATACTTAAGAAGAACCATGGATTCTATTTTTTACTTTTATCTATTTTTGAGTAATGTTTTATTGCTTTCTATAATATATATTATTAAAGTCATATGAATGAGTTTTTCATTAAAATGATTGCTATGTAGTATGTGTAGATAAGAAGGTATGGAGAATTATGCTTGTTACTGTGTCAAATATTTCACTGGTCCTATAGTTATGTATCCTTGATGGACTGGTTATTTTCCTTACTTCTGCAACTTATGAGAAGCAACTTAGGAGAGCAAGGTTTATTTTGAATCATGGTATGAGAGCACAGCACATAAGGACTGGGAAGGCAGGACATCAGGAGCATAAAGCTGTTTGCTCGTCTATGGCCTGATCAGGAATCAGAGGGAAAGAACAGGAAATAGTGCTAGGCTATAATTCTCAGCAACTCACTTTTTCCAACAAGGCCTCACCTTCTAAAGATCCCAATATAATACCCTAAACTAGCATCTTTGTGATTAAATACACGATCCCCTGGAACATATTTTACATTCAAACCATAATACTTGATACTTCTGATAATCATACCCATTGGTTTTTCAAAAGAGCCTATCATGAGATCTGAAAACTTTTATACCAAATACTCTGATGCTGTTGTCTTTCATTTCATTCTTTTTGAGAAAAAAAAATCCTGTTATATAGTCCAAGATTAACTTGATATTGTGATCTTCCTTCCTCAGCTACTCTACTAGTGGGTTTAGAGGCATACCTGGCTTATTTATTTTCTTTAGCTTCTCTTTGTTCAGTAGCATATATAAATCATAAAGACTGCAATTACAGATAGTCTTCTAGCCCTAATCTCATATATATATATATATATATATATATATATATGTATGTATGTATATATATAATAGACAGAATGTATACTCTACCATATTTTCCTCCTTATTGTACTGAAAACTTAGATATCAAAGTAAAAGTTTATTAGAGTTTTCCCTATTTTGACCAACTTCCAAGTTGGCTTATATATGCTTTTAAACCCCTTAATGAAACCTCTAATATTTAAGGCTTATAAATACATCTTTGCATTTACCTACATATCTATATTCATTTTCTACATAGCTACATTCATTTCTATATATCTAAATTCATTTTCTTTAGAAATAAATATGCAATAGTTTATTCATATTAAGAGGATGTTGCATAAAATTTAATACCTGTGATTTTCAGAATTTTGAGTGTTTAATTCTTTCTGCATTTTAAAGATGTGATTTTATTTTTGCATATGTTTGTATGTCTGTATGGGGGTTATCCCACATGTATCAGGTTGTCTATGGAGGCTACAAGAAGGTATTATATTTCCTAAATCTGGAGTTGTATGTGTTTGCAAGCCAACTGACATGTGCTGGGAAACAAACTTGGGGTTTTCTGGAAGAGCAGAAAGTAATTTTAACTGCTGATTCATCTTCCCATACCCTCCTATATTTTTATATCCACAAACACACTTGAATACTTCATATAACTTTAAAGATGTGACAACACAGGGTCAGGATGGTGGTACTTACATGACGGCGCCCGCGCCGCCAAGGTACCGAGTATCAGGCGTAGGCCTGGGGGAATTAACAGAAAACACAGACTCGGGTCATTCTGGTGAGGAGAATGCCAAAGCTTTACTGAGGGACCAGCAATAGATACTAGAGGCCGGGTGAAAAACAACAGGAAGCAATCATAGTCATAGGTCAGGCACCTGGCAAGTCCCTACCACACCGGGTGGGAAGACAGAAATCAAGCTAAGCTACAGGATGTCTGCTCTCAGGAAACCTGTGCAAACAGCTCAGCTGGGGGTGTTGAGCTAAGCTCACCGATGCCCAACACTTACAGGTAGTTAAAAACATTGATCTCAATACAGAACTTTTGGCTTTCTCTTTTTCAATATTTTCATTGTTTTCTAATAACATGTAGTCTATAATTCTTTTAAGGTCTATGTCTTCGTTTGGTTTTCCACTTCTGTGAAGAGGCAACATGAGCAAGGCAAGTCTGATAAGAAACAATATTTAATGGGGGCTGCCTTACAGTTTCAGAGATTCAGTCCATTATCGTCATGGCAGGAAGCGTAGCAAGTGTCCAGGTAGGCATAGTGCTGGAAAAGAGCTAAAAGTTCTGCATTTTGATCCAACTGCAGTCAGGAGAGGTTGTCTCTCCCACACTGGGCAGAGCTTGAGCATAAGACCTCAAAGTCCACCCCCACAGTAACATATTTCCTCCAAGGACACACCAATTCTAACAAGGCCACACGTCCTAATAGTATCACTCCCTGTGAGCCAAGCATTCACACACATGAGTCTACGGGGAGGCCAAACCTATCTAAACCACTACAGTCTAGCGTGTGTAACTGGTCCATAATTCTCTGAAAATGAAGTGCTTTGGTTTCCAGTATCATCCAAAACTGTGTAGGTGTCAATTACAATTTTCCTATTAGTAAAAAAATCCCTTACACCAAAATCATGTTATCTTATTTAAAAGTTTTACAGTTACAAATCAAATTGTTTAAATTTAAACATTAAATATGAATATTCTTTGTTAATGAGAAAATGCTTTTAAAGAATATTCTTTAGGAACATTAAAGATAAAACCCAATTGGTTTTTTTCTGGATACCAACTGAATAAGAAGTATAGTTTGTCTTTATCTTTTGCAAATGAAGTAAAATGTGGCTTGAGAATATCAGAATGGTTAAGGAATCTAGTTTTTTAGCATGGCCTCTACTGCAAATCGAAAGCCCAAATTTAAAATGAATTAAGTGAGAAAGGGAATTTATTGGGTCTTGTAAAAGAAGTATTGTTTCAATTGATGACTTCAATCAGAGTGTTTCCAAGACTCATTGTTCAATTGTTCCCTATTATATATAAACGGAGCAAGAATTTTCCTTTTTTGACCTTCAAGTGAATGTTCTGATCATCTGTTTTATTAGGCACACTTAATTCAGTAACCCAACCCCTGGAAAAATTATAATAGCAAAGTGCTGTGATTTTTATCTGAAGTATTTGTTATACACTCACATGTTTGTGTACTTTGTCCTTAGTTTGTGATGGTTTAGGATGAAGTAATAAGAATTGGAAACTTACTGGAGGAAGTACATCACTAAGCATGGGATTTGAAACATATTCAAGCCTGGTTCTACTTCCTCTTTTTTCTTTTCATCAGAACTACTGGTACAGTGTGACAATCTGCCCCTATGCTTCTGCAACCATTTCTACCTTCTATAATGGTTGCCTTCACTCTGGAACTTTAAGTCAAAATAAGCCCTTAATCTTTTGTTTGTTGAGCGTTTTTATTACAGCAAAGGGAGAGAAACTAAGATATAAATTGGCACCAGGAAATGAGGCTTTGAGGTGATAAACTTGACCATATAATTACATAAGGAATACAGAAGAACCTTCAAGTGCAGTACTATAAGCAGAGATTAATGGGGCATCATTTAGGAGTTTTAGAAGATCCAGAGGCTGAGAAAAGTGCAGACAGTGGAAGTCTAGCTTATGAAGTATCAAAGGGGAACAAGGACTCTATCAGAAACTGGACTAAATTCTAGAAAACAATCTGGCTGAATTCTGCTTCTGTCCTGAGAACTTCAGTGAAGATAAATTAAATATTAATGGACGAAATTTTGGGTATAGGAAATTTCAAAGCATCATAACATTGACTCTGTGGAATAGTTAATATTTAATGTGCTTATGCAGGTCTACAATGGAAAAAGAAGAGCAATTGGTCTAGAAAGGGATCAAAATGAACAGTTGGCATAAGAACAGGGCACTAGGTAACTTAAGTGAAGCCAAGTATTATGCTGAATAAGAGGCTATCATTGTTAAATAGATTAGCACTGATAACCGGAAGCCTCCTACTCTATACTAAAGCAATAAGAAAAGGTGCCATGTTGGCAAGACCTACCAAAGACCCTAGCTTATGAGAAATGAGAACCTATTGGGTTTATAGATTCTGAAAATCAACTACCTAAAAGTTCTTTTGCCAGCTTCAGCATTCAGATGCTTTTGCAACTGTGGTACAAAGGACCAGGCACTATCCTGAAATAATAGCAGAACTCAACAGTATCATTCATGATATGTAAGATTCAAAGTGTCTTGCATTCTTCCTCCATGGTTTCAGAGAGTCCTGAAGGCCATGTGACATATAACAAGGTCAGAATCCCTGAGAGTAGACCCTGAGAGGTCACTGTGTAAAGCTGAAGCCTGGGTTGTGGTAAAGTCTCAACATTACTGGAGTGCCTATGCTGTGGGAATTCTGCCTGAGAGTCAAACTAGCCCAAGAGAGAGGTATATGTTGCAGGAAGCAGAGCTGGAAGGGCAGAGGCATCTAAGCCATTTGAAACTGAACCACAAATACCAGATGTAGAATTCAGGAATTGGCATGCCAAGTTTGAGTCATACTTTTATCCAATAATCTTTCACTATGTGTCCCATTTCTTCCTTTTAGAATGGAAATATATGTGTGCCATTGTATCTTTGAAGTGTGTAATATAGCTTTCAATTTTACTGGAAATCATAGTTAAAAGACGGTCTTGAGACTCAGAAGAAGCTTTCATATTTGAACTGTGTTGAAACAGTTGAAAAAATATGGAGAACTTCTAGAGTTGAACTAAATGCTCTCTATATCATGAGATATCCATGATCCTATGGGGATTGGAGGCCAGATAGTATAGCTTGAATGTGAAATGTTTCCCCATAGGTTTGTGTGTTTAAATACTTGTTTCTCAGCTCATGGAACTTTTTGGGAAGGATATAGAATCTTTGATAGGTAGAGACTTGCTAGAGGAATCCTTCTGGATTGCGCATATATCATGATTAGCTGCATGCTCCTGCTTCCACCAATTTCCTACCATAATGGATTTGATTCTTCTGAAAGTATAAAAACGCATCCTTTCTTCTTTAAATTACTTTGACAAGAGTATTTTATCATGGCAACAAAAGAGAATCTAAGTCATAAACTAGTTGAGAAGTCTCACCTATGTCCTTAGCTGATCCAAATAAGCATGCTAGCAGGCTTATCGAGCTATATATAGTCAGTAATTATTCACAGAAGGGGGCTGATGGTAGATTAAGAAATAATTCCAAGAAGAGTCAGTTTCTGAACCCAACATTATCTTTTTGTACTTAGAATAACAAATTTAAAATATGGGAGTTCCTTTGTTTTTGTTCTGTTTTCTAATTTCTTAGTAGAGCTCTATAAATAATTGTGAAATTTACAAGCTATAAAGGAAAAATGAACACAGAACACTATTTTGTCATTTGAAAAGAAATAAAAATGAACATAAATATTCATTTTCTTTCACTACACATCAAGAGAAGGATAATAGATTTAATAAACATGTAAAAAAATGACTTTCAGAAGAGACAAACAAGAAGTGTTTTGTCATTACTTTATTTTATTCTTTTTTCCCGCACCTATGTTGTTCTTTGCAAAAGTCTCACATGATATCTGCAAATAGAAGTTTTTATTCATAACAAGAGCTGAGCACTGCAGTAAAGAACATTAATACAGGGGTGGAGAGATAATATTGTGATACCAGCACTGGCTGATCTTCGACAAGATCCTTATTCAGTTCCAAGATTCCTTGTCCTTTCACTTACAATGTCCCGAAACACCATCTCCAGGAGATATGGTACCCTCTTCATGTCTATGGGGACACTTGCATGCATGTGGCATACACATACACACTTAAAAATGAAGTCTTTTGACATCAGAATTACCATAATTTTAACATATGTCTCTCTCCAATGTGAATACCATGGTAACATTTTTTCCTGCCTTTGCTCATAATTATGGAAACAACATGAACTTTGTCAAAAGTCAGCAATGTAAAGCGTTGTACATTACTCTTATGTTATACATCAGATTTTGTGAACCTCATCTTTATAATCTATAAAAATATAACATCAAATTCCATGCTATAGGGAAGTTCTCTGATCTTTGGTAAGAAATAAATGCTAAACCTGAAGTTTAATGTCTTCTATATTGTTTAAGAATTCTTTGTGATGATTATGCTAACTTCTGAAAAATATGCCCTTTTGTACATTTTCATTTTTATCTGTAATTATGGCATTTGTATTTTAAAGTAACCAGTCATACTTCAAAACAAATATTAATCTTAGATGACTAAGTCTGTTGTATGTCAATTTCTCTGGATAACTATGGCATAATCATTGGTCAAAAAAGTGACAGACATTTGCAAGTTCAATTACTAGGTACCAAGGTAGGATGGGAGGAGTGGTAAAGATAAAATGAGATATAAAAATGGGGAACATCTTGGGGAGGCAACATGAGATTAAGCTGGTAAGTAGGGAGGAAGATGAGGAGGAAGGAGAATCTACTCAAACACTGTTTGAAGATGCTATAGTGGTCTCACAATTCAAATACAGATTTAAAAACAAAAATAGTATAAAGATAAAATTTTCATGTCTGAGAAGAACCAAAAAATGAACATAATATTGTAGTGTTTAAAAGCCCTTTGTCATTTGTCATTACAAACTTGAAGAGAAAAATATCTATTTAGGTTTAATTGAATTTCAGGTACTTCAGACAATACGTTTATTCTCAGTAGATTAGGATTTTCAATTGGTTTAGAAGAAAATCTTAGAGTATGATAAGGAAACTACTTTCTATTAAAACATTTTTAAACCAGAATCTTTCATGTCTCTAAGCCAAAGATTATATGACACTCAATGGCCACGGACAGCTACCTTTGCCTTTGAGTGATAGGCAGAAATCTTGCCCCATTTTAACTCTTCAAAAACTTAAAAATGGATAACTAGTGAGAAAACACATAGGCTGTTAGAGATAGTTTAGCCACTATACTATAAATGTTTTTAGAAGTTAAGGTCGTATGTTGAAGATTTATTTTCTTAACAATAATGATACAGGTTAGGTTACTTGAAAGTAGTTAATAAAATGGAGGTTAATGTACAGAATATATTTATTTGGAACTGTTCACTTGGGTCAGTATGATAGAGGAAGAAGTTAGAATATCATGTAATCTCAGTAAAGAAGTTCAGAAATGGCTGTGGTCTTTGCAAATTGTTATGGTGTAAGTAGAAGGAGAAAACTAGGCTTTATTAGGCCCTTATCAAGTCACACATAGGGTATGAACTACTCAGGGAATGAAATATAAACTTGAACAGGGAGGGAAGGATTCATGCATGAAATGTAGGTTTGAACTAGGCAACAACAACCTTTTCCAAACTTCATTTTTGATTTTTGTCTAGTTGATTATTGAATAATTTGGGTTTGAACCTTCATGTTCTATGGCTATCAATAATGGCTCAATGGTTAAGAGTACTGGCCATTCTTCAAGTGGGCCTAAGTTCAATTCCCAGCAACTACATGGTGGCTCACAACAATCTATAATGGGATCTGATTCCCTCATCTGTTTGTTGCCATCTTTTGTCATGCAAGCATACAGCAAATAGAACACTCATATATAAAATAAATCTTTTTTAAAACTACATATTTTATCTCGATGGCTCTTCTAAATAAAGGCCAAAAAAAGATAACTTTTTGGACATCAGAGTTTCCAAGAACAGACACACTATGGCCTTAATCACCAGAGTGCTGGTATATTGGCAGGTGAGATTTGTAGAACAGTATTAGGTCTTGAGTACTCTGGTTTCCTGAATGGGATCACTACTTTCATAAAAGATGTACTGGAATGCTCCCTTTGCTTCTCATTAAGATTAGATACATAAAAGGTACTGCACGAAAGGAGTGGATTTTTGTTAGATATTCTGCTGGCATCATGATATTGAGTTTCACAGCCTACAGAACTATCAGCAATAAATTCTATTATATAATTTATATTAATTGTTTTAGGGTACTCAGTTAAAGTAATTCAAACAGTTAACTAAGATGAGTTGACACTTTAAGGCTCACTACCATCAGGATTCTTAAGAGATGGGAAAATAACTATCATTAGGACTCCTAAAAGACTAGGAAATCCATCATTTCTGAAGGGGAAATGAAGTGGTATTTCAGAGTGTTTTACTACAAATGGGATCATTATTTCTATGGGGAACTAGATGAAAAAATTAAATGCTCAGTTTACTAGATCACAAAATTAAATTACGTATTATAAACCGAAATTGTTTTGTTGCAATATTTATTATATACCCAAACACACACACACACACACACACACACACACTTTGTAGAAATACTTACCACGTGTATATTTATAGCTATTATACTGATCCATAGGATGTAATTATGTGTTTTGTTCTATGATTTTACTAATTGTTGTTTTACAGGAAAAGAATCCAAATATTAGACATTTATATTTATTTATTTTTCATTGAAATGTTAAATATAAAAATAATGGCATATAAAAAATGAGTATTTTTTAATGAAAAAGATATGGCTGAATACAGAATTGTATACCAACTGTGATTTCTAAAATATACATGTTTGCCTTTGGCCAGTTGCTTTCAACATCTTTGGGATCAAAATATTTTAGGCTAATACTTAAAGTTCTTTTAAAGTTTTTGATGCTCATAGTTAACGATTTGTTAAGTCTTCATATGGACCAGGCAATGGATTCTTAAGATTATTAGAGTCTGACTGACAGTAACTGTGAATGTTAAAGAGAAAGACCAATAGAAGTTCAAGAGACTTATCCAAAAGCAACATGTACAAATATATTCACCCATGATCAAATTACAAAGTGTAAATAGATACAATGAAGAACTTAAGATGTAGTTTACTACTTTGAGAATAACTTTTAGAGCATGTCTGGAGAATAAAGAGAAACTAGGTTAAAACATGTTTGCTTTGAAAGATGCAGATTGTGTGTCCCTTGTCCAAAATGCTTGAAGTCTTCCAGATTTTGCAGGTTTTTATAATTTGGAAATTTGTATAGCCTTTCCTGGTTGAATAACCTTATCAAAACTTTAAATCATAAACATTTTAGCATCATTTCAAAACTCAAAAAGTTTCGTATTTTTACTGCCTTTCTGGGTATCTATTTTTACAGGTATCTAGATGAGTGATAGTAGGCAACATGAATCGTGAGCAGAGAGGCAACTAAGAATTCTTTGATGAGTTAAGATAAAAATGTCAGAGAGAGGGCTGAGGATATAGATCAGTGGCATAGAACATTCTTAGCATGCACAAAGTTCTATATTCAACTTCCAGTGCCGATGACCCCCACTCCCTATAATTCAGTATATTTTTTTCAGCAAAATAAGCCTTCTTGATAGTGAAAGAAAATGTTCCCCCATAGTTCTGTATCTGAATTCCTGATTTTTACCTTCTCTTAAACTTACTTTTTGCATTATGTAAGGATGCTTTATATAGTCTACCCTCTTTCCATATGTATTATGTAAGGGCATATATTTAAATCAGGCATACTTGTCCATGTATCTTTTATAAGATAATCATATAAATATCAGACTTTTCATGTTTTAACTGGTTATTACTTGGAAAAATAATTATCTGAGTAACATCCCCAAAATGAAAGACAATATAATATGTGTTTATATAATAGATATGCTATATAATGATGGAACAAATCTTTAATGAATGATTTGGTAATTAAAGCATGTTGGACAAATATAGCCATGAAAAATTTAATGTTAGATTGCTGGAACAACATTAAAAGTATTGTTAAGGAGTTCTGTAGGCTTCTTGTATGTTCATCGGCATCTCTCTCTTTAAGTTAGGGAAGTTTTCCTCCATAATTTTGTTGAAGATGTTTACTGGCCCTTTAAGTTGCAAATCTTCACTCTCATCTATACCTATAATCCTTAGGTTTGGTCTTCTCATTGTGTCCTGGATTTCCTGGATGTTTTGGGTTACGCGTTTTTTGCATTTTGCATTTTCTTTGACTGTTGAGTCGATGCTTTCTATGGAATCTTCAGCACCTGAGATTCTTTCTTCCATCTCTTGTATTCTATTGTTGATGTTTGCATCTATGACTCCTGATTTCTTCCCAAGGTTTTCTATCTCCAAAGTTGTCTCCCTTTGTGATTTCTTAGTTGTTTCTACTTCCTTTTTTAGTTCCTGGATGGATTTGCTGAGATCCTTCACTTGTTTGTTTGTATTTTCCTGTATTTCTTTAAGGTAATTTTGCATTACCTCTTTCAGGATTTCTTCCTGATGACCCACGTTCTCCTGCATTTCTCTGAGCGATTTTTGTGTTTCCTCCTCATGGGATTCCATCTGTTGATCCATCGTCTCCTGCATTTCTTTAAGCAGTTCTCGTGTTTCCTTTGTAAGGGCATCTAACCGTTGATTCATTTCTTTAAGCAATTTTTGTGTTGCCTCCTTATGGGCATCCGTCTGTTGACCCATATTCTTCTGCATTTCTTTATGCAAATTTTGTGATTCCTTTGTGAGTGCATCTACCCGTTGATTCATCTCGTTAAGCGATTTTTGTGTTGTCTCCTTGTGCGCCTCCATCTTTTGATCCATGTTCTCCCGCATTTCTCTAAGCGATTTTTGTGTTTCCTTTGTAAGGGCTTCTAACCGTTGATTCATGGTCTCCTGTAACTCTTTATGAGATTTATTTGTGTCCTTCTTGTGATCCTCTAATAGCATCATGAGAAGTGATTTTAAATCCAGATCTTGTCTTTCGGGTGTGGTGGGGTATCCAGGACTTGCTGCTGTTGGAGAGTTGGGTTCGGATGGTCCTACATTACTTTGATTACTGTTAGTAACATTCCTACGTTTGCCTTTTGCCATCTGGATACCTCTGGTGTTAGTTGGTCCTGCTGCCACTGGCTGTTGGTTGGACCTCCTGTGAGCCTGCAAAGCTATTTCTGCCCCCCCCTGGATTACCAGGATTCCCCTGGCACCGATTTCTGGGGCCTGCCTGCTCCTGAGTGACTTTGGAGCCCTAATGTGCTTTGCCCCAAGTGATCTTATATTGGGGAGGCCTTGCACATCTAAAGGCTCAGCCTAGTGGATTCCTGGAGCAGAGGTCGCCAAAGGGAGGCTGGCAGGCTCCTGCCCTGTGCAGGGGTGTGTGATCTCTCCTGGGGGGGGGAGGGGGCGTCCCTCTGCCAGGCAGAAGTCCCACAGCAGATCTGGCGCGCTGGTCACTGCAGATCAGCCCAGCACCTGGGAGCAGGTTACACACAAGCTGCCTGAACCCGAAGCGATATTATGCCTGTCTGTCTCTGAGCCTGGTGGTCCCAACTACCTGGTCACTGGAGCAAAGATGGCGGAGGGCACTCTCCGTGGCGCCGCTCACCCTGTGGTCACGATGGCCCGCCGATCTGGCACCCAGACGACCACAGCGCCAACCCGCCCTCGGGCACAGAAGGAAGCCCCAACAGGCCGTGTCCCAAGTGATGTTATATTGGGGGGAGAGCCAAAACTATTCCTCAAGAGTAAAAGAACCTCTGGGGGAATCAGTATCCCGGACCTCAAGCTGTACTACAGAGCAATAGTGTTAAAAACTGCATGGTATTGGTACAGTAACAGACATGTAGATCAATGGAACAGAATTGAAGACCCAGAAATGAATCCACACTCCTATGGTCACTTGATCTTTGACAAAGGAGCTAAAACCATCCAGTGGAAAAAAGATAGCCTTTTCAACAAATGGTGCTGGCTCAGCTGGAGGTCAACATGCAGAAGAATGCAAATTGACCCATCCTTATCTCCTTGCACTAAGCTCAATTCTAAGTGGATCAAAGATCTCCACATAAAACCAGACACACTGAAACTAATAGAAGGGAAACTAGGGAAGAACCTTGAACATATGGGCACAGGGGAGAATTTCCTGAACAGAACTCCAATAGCTTATACTCTAAGATCAAGAATAGACAAATGGGACCTCATTAAATTACAAAGTTTTTGCAAGGCAAAAGACACCGTCAAAAAGACAAAGCGGCAACCAACTAACTGGGAAATGATCTTTACCAACCTTACATCCGACAGAGGGCTAATATCCAAGATATACAAAGAACTCAAGAAGTTAAACTCCAGAGAGGCAAGTAACCCTATTAAAAAATGGGGTACAGAGCTCCACAAAGAGTTCTCACCTGAAGAATATCTAATGGCTGAGAAGCACCTAAAGAGATGTTCATCATCCTTAGTCATTAGGGAAATGCAAATCAAAACAACCCTGAGATTCCATCTCACACCAGTCAGGATGGCTAAGATCAAAAACACAGGAGACAGCAGTTGTTGGCGAGGATGTGGAGAAAGAGGAACACTCCTCCACTGCTGGTGGAATTGCAGGCTGGTACAACCACTCTGGAAAGCAGTCTGGCGGCTCCTCAGAAAACTGGGCATGACACTTCCGGAGGATCCGGCTATACCACTCCTGGGCATATACCCAGAGACTTTACCTGCATGCAATAAGGACACATGCTCCACTATATTCATAGCAGCCTTATTTATAATAGCCAGAAGCTGGAAAGAACCCAGATGTCCCTCAACGGAGGAATGGATTCAGAAGATGTGGTATATTTACACAATGGAATACTACTCTGCAATTAAAAACAATGAATTCACGAAATTCCTAGGCAAATGGTCAGAACTTGAAAATATCATCCTTAGTGAGGTAACCCAATCACAAAAGATCACACATGGTATGAAGTCACTGATAAGGGGATATTGACCCAGAATCTCAGAATACCCTAGACACAATCAGCATATCAATAGATTTCTAAAAAGATGGAAGGAGAGACCCCTGGTCCTGGAAAGACTGGATGTAGGGGAACGCCAGGACAGAGTAATGAGAGGGGGTTGAACGGAGAAAAGAGGGAGGGAAGGGGGCTTATGGGACTTTCGGGGAGGGAGGAAACGGGAAAGGGGAAGTGATTTGGAATGTAAATTAAAAAAATAAAATAAAATTAAATTAAAAAAAAAAAAAAAAAAAAAAAAAAGTATTGTTAAATAAAAGGGGTGAAGATTTTAGGACATCTGCGTTTAGGCTCATTAGCAAATGCTCCAGTGTTGATGGGGATGAAAGTGGTTACGATGCTTGGAGTCTGGTTTTCTGATTAAATTCTGACCCTAGCTTCCATATTAATTCCTGATTTTATCAAGACTGCTAATGCCAAGACATAACATGTAATACCTGTATTGAATTAGGTTAGAGTAAATGAGAGCCATTATAACACATAGCAATAACTGAGACTTATTTTAAATAGCAAACTTTTCTCATCCTTCTTTCTGTGCTAACTATGATGGGTTTTGTCTTATTTTATTATATTTTATGTTGTTATGTTTTACTGTTATTTCTTAGAATCCTGTTCTCCTCTAATGAGAGACAGAAAGGAAGTGATTCCAGAAGGTAGGGTTGGAGGGACAGAGATGAGAGGAGAAGTGGGAGGGGACACTACAAATGAGATATAATGTGTAAGCAAAGAATTTTTTCAATCAAAAGTAAAGAATGAATAAAAAAAGAAATTATATTATGTTTTGGTGGTCAACAACAAAACAAAGGTCTTAAAATCAGAAATTTTTGTACATATTGTGAAGAGGCAACCATTTGGTGTCAATTCAATCATGAATGAAATGCTATTATATGAATACATCTCCCTGGGTTGTATGGGAGTAATGGAGCATGCGATTTACAGATTCTGCAATAACTGAGAGTTTGAAAAGATTTGTAGCTTTCCCTACAACTTTGCTTAATGAAATCTTCAATTTATGTTATGAAAAGAGCTTATTGTTTTCTTTTTCATAAAAGTCATCCCAGCTGTTATCTGTGTATTTAATAGTTTGTAATTTGGGGGTGATACATTCTTTTTTCTGATACGTTCTGAAGTGGGAAATTGAAAATATTATCATGTTAGATAAGCAAGGGCAGTGTCCTGTATGTTAGGAAGAATCTCCTGTTTATCTCAGTCTATTTCTGTGTCTTGTTCTGTCTTTCGCTGTCTGGTTGTCGATGCTTTTCAGTTTTGCTTTGCCAGGAAGTGAAAAAGACATAAGAAACAGACCATCTTATCATGAAAGGATTTTCTGGATGTAATGGAGTTTGAGCTGTTTGGTACTCCCCACACATAAGTCAAAGTTCTAGAGTATCATCTTTGACAGCTATTCTCATTCCTCCACTACCATGATAAGCACAAGAAACAGGAATTTGTCAGAAATGCTTCTCATAACATTGATTGTATAGAACATGATGTATTGAGCATACATATTTACTTCAAAGAATTAATTGAAGTATCAACATATTTAACTTTTTTTAATACCCAGTGAGTGGTAAAGTACAACCACATCATAGACTTCAGGACTTCCTTAATATTTTCACATTCATAAACCAACAGCACATCTTTCCTAATTTGAAACATAAAATTATAAACTTAATTAAAATCATGTCAGTTGATTTTCATTTGAGTTGTCTTTCCCTCTTTTTGTACTTGAATAGAATAATATTAAGACAAAGAGATCTCTCTGCCCCATAACTTACAGAATTTTATATTTAAAGCTTACCATAGAGGGGCTAGAGGCAGGTCTCAGAGGTAAGAGAGTGAGGTTTCAAGCCCAGGACAAATAGCTGAGATGCCTATTTAACATATCAAAGCTGACCTGTTATAGGGCCCTACTTCCTGTGCCTCTACCTTCCCCTGGCCTGCTCTTCACTAAAGAATCCCATCATTCTGGTTGTCCACTTTCTTTGTTCCTTTGTGCCTCCTGGCTGCTGAACCTGGTCTTTTTCCTTTTTAATTCTTCACCAAATGAATGAAAAAAAAAAGGAAGGAAAAAAGATTAAAAAAAGGAAACAGGGTTACCTGGGTTTTAGCACCAAATGAGTGAAAAAGAGAAATGAAAAGAAAAGGGAAAGTAATCCTGACTGCTCCTAGGTATGATAGAGGAGAAGGTTTATTGTAAATGTAAAGGATAACATAGCCAGAAGCAGGAACATCTGAGGCAGTCCAGGCGATGTACATGACCATTTTGAACTGGGCCCTGTGGGGAGAGGAAGAGGGAAAAGGAAGAGGGAGAAGGAAGAGGGAGAGAGGGGAAACAGGTGTAGCACCCAGAAAGCCAAAGATACGAAAAGAGGCGGGTTACTAAACTATCTGGATTATACAGAGAAGAGCTTCTGGTAAAGGGCAGCCCAGTCCCAGGACTGTAAAGTTCAGGGTACAGGATAGGGAATTCCTCCCTGTAAGAGGTAGGAAGGGATGCCGGGGGAACCAGGAGACTAGGTCTGATATGTTAAGTAGGCACCCCAGTCTTTTATCCTAGGTTTGAATCTTAACAAAAGAGTAATTGTTCTTGTGAAAGACTTTGGATTCTAGTACCCACACCAGTCAAAACAGAAATACCTGTACTGCCAACCTCAGGGGATTCAATACATTAAACAAGCCTCCAAGAATACCTACAAGCATGTGCGCACACATACATAGAAACAGAAATAACAATAAAACTTTTTTTAGGATTAAAAATGTTTTCTATATTTCATAGACCTTTTCTCATTCACTACATCATTTGCCCACATGTTTATATGTCTCCAATTTGAAGAAAACTCCTCTTCTCCATTCTCAAGGTCATTTACCTAAAAATTCTAGGGGCTGAGATCTATTCAAACAACTATATACTAATCAATTGTCTCTTGGTTTTCATTCTTCTTAGTCCTCTGTTTCAGGATTGACTATCAGCCTCCCTGCCTTCTTCACCCTCCTCCCTCCACCACATTATCACAGAGCCTACTGATTCATTCACATCCTTGGGCTAAATTTGCTACCCACTGTGTCCCTGTTGTTTTCTGTATGGAAGTGAAAAGATTTAATTGGATATTGTTGAAAAGACACAGAAGCTACCTCTCAGTTTTCATGTGGGATTCTTCTCATCTCCCTCTGTACTACTTTCTTTCCTTAATGAGAAAATGGCCCTCTCCATGGTAACAATAAAAAATAAAAGTAAATTCTTTCCAATTATTGGTAGTAGTTGTTGCCCAGCAAAGAAGTACAAAAGTAGATGAGGTTTAACTATGAAGGCAGAATTAAGATTGCTAAGAAGAAGGTGAATGTAAGAGTTACAAGGGCAAAGCCTAAGGAAAAGGAATGTGGTTAATCTGTATACCAGAAATCTGCATCCTCTTTTGCAAGCTGTCACATAAAGACTTTATCCTGAAAATTTTCTAGGCTTCACCACTGAAGTACTGTAGAAAAAAAAAAAAACTCAACAAAGCACTATCAGGCAGAAAAGGGCAACAACTCTGACTTCCTCAGAAATGAGAGTTGATTCATTCTTTTCATATATTATAATTCTATGGAGGGGCAGGGATGCTCGAGATAAAATTCAGGGCTACATACAGGCTATACAAGTACTCTACTACTGAATTACATACTATATCTTGAATCTAAAACTTTGATTATTTTCCATTTGTATCTCAATTTAAATAAAATTTGGGGAACAGGGCGATGAGTATTTCCCATCTGTGGAGACTTTTAGTTAGACTTTTATTCAGCACAAACAGGGAGCTGACAATGGACCAAACTAAGGTAGCACCAAAGTCCAACTCAGTTAAACAGTGAGTTTTATTGAGGTTATGTGTAGGAATGTAGGTGAAGGGTTACTTTATAGGAGCAGAAATGACTCGGAGACAGCTGCGTCACAAAGGCCCACCCCCAACATGAGTGACAGACCATGAAAGCTTGCTAAGTTGTTTGATTTTTTTTACAGTTTAAATACGGGATACGGAGAAAGTGTCATCAATTTTATTTTAGCCATAGCCATATATCCTCGTCTTGGGATAAGTTGTATGTAGACTAACCAGAATGAACCAGATAAAAGAAAGAAATGGTCTAATGGGAAACGAAGTCAGAAAGCAATAAACAAACCAGTTGTGTGGCCTTTCTTCCCTCTCCCCTTTAATGTGTTTAACCCACTGGATTCTGGTTTAGACACAGGACATGAGTAAAGCACTGGTGGACTGGATGGCCTGTGAACCCGAAGACAGAAAATTGAGGAGTAAATTTAATATCAGGAAGCAAGGCAGACAGTGGCAAGGCCTTGGGCCAGGCAGGTAGGCACATGAGTCAGAAAGGCTAGAGTGTCAGTGTTTCCCGATTCATAACTGACTGGCTGGAGGCTATTCATCTATTGAAGCCTATTGTAGAACATGAGGAAACATACATAGTCATGTGGGGCTCACACAGGGAAATCTGTTGTATCACATATTTTTGTGCCTCATTTTCCTCATCTTCTAAGAGGAACATAAAAGTGTCTCCCTCTGATTAGCTGTCAGTGACTATGCTAAGTGATACATGTGAACAACATCTGATTCATAGACAGCATGGAAAGGAGTTATTTTTTTATAGTTCATACAGTTATACTTTATGGGACTTTGAACTGTAGAGTAGTGAATAGTCTTAGTATTATTTTGGAGAAATAGAAATAAAATGTTTACTTGATATTTCAGGAGAGTATTCTATTTAAGTGAGCTGGAATTAGAGGCACAGATTACTACTTAAAGATTATAGAATGGGCAATGGGGATGTAAACTCACCAGGACCATGATTCCCTAGTATACCCACAGCTTCAGTTCAGTCTTTCTTCTTGAAAACACCTTATTCAGTGTTATCTCTCAAGCATCTAATATTTTTGACATCTCATTTTGTTCTGTGTGATTTGAGAATGTTTAGTATTGTCAAGTTCTCTTCAGTAACACATACTGTGTATAATTTTTGTTATTACTTTGTATACATGGCATACACCTGGTGAAAAAAAGAAGTATAGAATTAGCCTTTTGCCTCTGGCCTTCTTGGTTTTGCAATGCGGTTTTAAGTATTAACTGGGGAATATCTTCTCTAGCCATTATTTTAGAGAAAATTTCCCTTAAATACAAGGCACATCATTAATACATAGAGGAGACTGGAAAAAAGAGGGAGATATGTTGGCATATTAGAAGTCAGAGCCAGTCCCTCAGTGGTGACTTATTTATTGAGCATTTTTCCCCTCTCCATTCTCAAGCTCCAAATGTATGCAAGGCTGCAAGTAGGATACAATTTAGCTCACCTCCTATCAAGAAAACAAGAGACAGGGAACAAAGAGTTGGCCCTGCAACCTTTCTGCCAGGAGGGTTGCTTATTTTTAAAATACTTAAAATTCACTTAAATTAGTGCTAATAATGAACACCCTTCCCAATAAAGCAAAGAATTAAGCTTCACACATTCCTATAATGTGAATAGCTTGATTAGGTATGCAGGACTACCAACCATTTTAAGCGCTGATGATATTTGCTCCTGGCACAGGCTTAGAAGCTGCAGCCACTTTCCTCTCAAACAGAACCTGAAGTGTTCATTCTTCTCAGAACCAGCTTCATCTAAGCCATGTGTTTTCTTGGAACTATGCCACATCAAGCACTTCTCTCCCTAACTGGGCTCTTTTCATGGGGTAGTACAACTGTGTGATTTCCTGGCAAAGTGAGCTAATGTAGAGCCATTTTATAGAATAAGAGCTAGTGAGGTCAAGGGACCAGAAATGAGTATCAGAGACCCTCCCTCCCTGAAAGCATGACACTTCCTTTAAAAATCTGTCACACTGCAAGTTCCAAATGAGAGTTAAAGGCATTTGTGCTTGTATAGAGACATATGTTCTATTGTAATTTTATATTTCCTAATAACAATCTGTTCTTTGTTTACTGAAGAGAGCTTTTATATAATAAAATGTTTTTGAGAGGGGGGTAGAATTTTTTTTTTATCAGTTAGATTTTTCTCTAAGGAGAGCCAGAATAAATAGCTTATTTCTTAAACTCCTGATCAATGTCTAACACTTCCTACCCCCAGCAACACTTCCCTGCAAGTGTATTAACACTCTTTAATAGCAACTCCACTCACCTATGAAGAAATGATCTTCATAACTGATTTACAGTTAAAACCGTGGCTTAGACACATAGCACCCAATCAAAGACAATTTTTTATCTTTTCCCCAAGTCATAATTTCTGAGAGAAAAAAAAGATTAATGTTGCAGCCTGAAAAGGCAGCAAAAGAATTGTACAAAGGAGGTCTATTTTGAAGAGTTGGATCCAAGTATTCAGCATCTATCCCTATGTATGCATCCAAGTGTTAGGCACTTGCCACTTAGAGATGAAGAATGATGGATATTTGTTCACCACTCTTCATTTGGAAGCTGCCTCTTTTGGGTGAGTGTACGAAAGGTTTTCAAACTACTAGGATATCATCCTTTAGGGACTGCTCATGATTATTTATTAACCATCTGTCACTTTTGCTTTGTAGCACTCAGAATTTGGTGAAACCAACAGCTGAAGCCTGAGGGTTAAATATATTGTAAATAAAATATTCCTTAGTTACTTTGAGATTTAAAATACCTGGCTAGACATATTTAACTAATTTCTGCCTAAGGTACTTTAACACATATAGATAAATCTACAGCTTTAATCATCCTAAGATTGGTTGACATAAATGTAATTATCCTCATTTTATAGATGAATAAACTGATCCCAATTCAATCCCTATATTTGCAGCATGAATTGAACAGCTGTGCCATTTATTTTGATGATTCAAAACTTAATACCCACCATTTGAAGGTAGGAAAGGAAGACAATATGACTTGAACTCTTCTGATTAACTGTGCACATTACTATAGTCCCCACTAATGAATCACTCATTCATCGACTTCTCTTGCTTTCTACAGGTAGTGTCACAGAATAGTAGCATCTATTGCTCTCCATCAGTTCAATCATAGCTACATTTGATAATTAGTTCCAGGTTTCTGGTTTCAGTACCTAAATAAGTAGTGTCTCTAAATTATTTTTAAAATATAAAAGCCACGGGGCTGGGAGGATAGCTCAGTATATACAGTGCTAGCTCTATACACAACCATGAATACTCAATTTCAGATCTCCAATACCCACATCACAAGACTAAATGTGGTGATATATGTTTACACTTCAATGTTAGGTATAGATACAAACAGGCCTATTCTGAAGTAGGGGTTGGTAGTTCAGGCATTGTATCTAAAACAATCATCTCTGTATTCAATATAGGACTCTTTCTGTTTTGTTTTGTTTATTTGAGACAGGGTTTCTCTGTACAGCCCTGGTTGGTCTGGAACTCACTCTGTAAACCAGGCTGGCCTCGAACTCAGCAATCTGCCTTCCCCTGCCTCCCAAATGCTGGGATTAAAGGTTCAAAATAGAACTCTTGTCTCAACAAATAAGGTAGAAAGCATCTGAAGTGGACCTTTGTCCTCTTTGCGTTCATGTCCACATATGCATCCAGATGCAAAAGCATGCACATCCACTTGAGCATGTACGTGCGCATGCACACACACACACACACACACACATACATGCACACACACACACAAATACACACACACATACATATACACACACTCAAACAAATGAAAGTCTGCATACTTGTTTTAGTCATGAATATTAGTGTTTAATAGCTGAGCCATCTCTCCATCTAAAGCCAAATGCATTTTAACATAATATTTTATTTGATTAACACCTAATATTTGAAAAGTTTAGCTAAACCCTCCTGTACTGCTTTCGAAAATGTGACTGCTGGGTACTCATTTCTTATTAAATAGTATAGACCTAATTCAACAATAAATTTTAAAAGACAATGAAAAGTTAGCTTCACAAAATGTGACATCAAAATATTGCATTGATAATTCATATTAATGCTGATGATAATCTTTGAAATTTTATTTCTGGAGAAATTTGTATTTTCTCTTATGTTCCAGTAGTCAGTTTATTATTTAAGGCATAAACTTAAGAATTAAATATTCTTTCTAAACTAAAACTACCATCTCTACCCACATTCACTTTAAAACATTATTGCAAATGAAGTCAGCTAAATTCTTTCATATTTCTCTTGAACAGTGAAGCTGAATTTATTTTATCCTTGTGCAGTAGAGTTATATTTTTTATAAGTAAAAACACACATGAAATTATTTACATTGTGTGACTTGTTTTCAGGACAAGAAACTTAATCAAAAGGACTAGATAGAGCTTTTATGCTTCCTACTACTTAGTTTCCTAGTTCCCTTCTGAAACAGATGTTAGACGCCATGGTGTAAGGGTAGCATTTCTGAAATGTCACTTCTATTATAATATTCTTCTGCTCCAATAATTCCCCACTGCCTTCATTGCTTTTTAGTCCTTTATTGTTCACAACCATCTCTTTCTGGTCCATGTCCAACTTTATCAAAGTTATAGTTCTGCTAACTACCAGACTAGTTTTCCCACTCTTCACTAGTAAGTCTTCAGTATTCTTAGTCTAACACTTTAGGTTCAGTTCACTTTTTGTCCTGTACTTTCTTCTCTCCTATCACAAAGTCATTAGTAATTTTATTTATCCTCCAACTTCAGAATTTGGCTTATCCTATGACACTTGCCCTGGACATAATCACATCAAAATTTCATTCTTCATCCTCCCTTTAGGACAGAGTCTGTGCTCTGTAGACAGTTTCTTTGATCGTTTGCCTAATATATTCTGTTAGTGCATAACTACGTGTGTAAGCACACCTTTGTGGATCTTGAGGTCATCTCCCCAGTTGAATTGCAAGTCCAGTAACTTCACTGAGAATTCTGTTTTATGTCATCTACCATGAGTCACAAGGCACAGTTCTTACTCCTATATATTATTCATGCAACCCTATCAATAATTGTTTCTGTCCATATGATTGATCAGGACATAATTACTATCAGTTTTAAGATTTGGTTATTTGGGGTTTCAGCGGGTTTTATGCAGCATTCTTAATATGCAAAACCAAGGATAGTCTGTACCAGGGAGAATATAAGTAATGCTGTCAGGGAGTTACATTTTGATGAGTATAATTTGGGATTTATCTTCTATTTTGTAAATGTAGCATGAATATTACTCATTTTGCTTTATTGGGTGCTCTGACATAGATAAAATAATTTATCTTGATGATTTGAAGTTAGAAAGATTCCAAAATGGTTCTATTCAAGATGAAATGGACATTAATACTAAAAAGAGAACAAGTTAATTCCAAAATGTTTGCAAGTTGGTTTGTCTTTTTTTTTTATTCTAAGCTATCTGTAAGGAGAAAATATAATACCAGTTATTATTACTGGTTCATACACCAGAAGCTGACAAATGTGATATACATGACAACACCATTTTAAAAAGTCCCAGTTATCCTTTGTTAACATGCCAAATTTATAGAACAATGGAATTTCAAGAAATCTGAACAATGTAGAATAACTAATAGATCTAATATTGAATAGCTAAAAATATCAGCCTTCTTTGTATCAGTTTAGAAATGTATTTGCAAATCATTATCAACAAATTGTAGCCTAAAATTCTTCTTGCCTTTGGAATTATGCTTTGTGATCCCCCACTTATAATTCATGACTTCCTGGCTTTTATAAGTGAGGCTTCTACTTTTCTGCATGTGAAGGGATTTATGAATTGACAAGTAAATCAGCCCTTTGAATTTCCTGTTGCACAATAGCTTGAAATGGACTGTCTTATTTTTTTTTTTGAAAGGGAAAAGAATTTTCTTTCAAAATGACATGCTAATAGTTGATTAATTTACCATTAAACTATTCATGGGAGGGATTAAATTTGATAAGCTAACAATTTTTACAACTCTAAAAATACCAAAATAAACAAAATCAGTGTTAAAAAGGAACAGGGGAATATATTGCACAAACTATCCTACTACCAATTTAAAATTTTTAGCAGTTTATGGTAGTGTCTTAAATAACTGTTATATCTTTCTTTTAATGCTATCTAAATATCATTTTTCAGTGAAGTACTAAGAGTTTGTTCTATAGTTTCATTAGTTCATCCAAAATTTATGTGATATAATCCATTTAGACTATTTTCTAAGGCCAGACATAGAATAATTATGATGTTCCAATTACAGAATAATTGAAAACTAAAACTTGCTTTTCTATAAGCTTATATATCATTATTTTCAAAGAATCTTAGGCTAAATGAAGCTCATTTGAAACTTCATTTCATTCCTGTAACTTGCACATGCTTTCTCCTCCTTATAATCCCCTTTTTGTGCCTTATGCTAATTTTCTGAGGTTTAGGTGCAGTGCAGTCCTTATATGAACTCTTCTCTCATATAGCTCAAATGTTGCTTCCTTACCTCATACATTTTAAGTGTTGTTAATGACATTACCATTCTCTTTGGTTATCTTTCATGGCCTTTGCTTGTTACATTACAGTCTCCAAAACCCTTCCTACCCTGAGCACTTTACTTGACCAGTAATGGACTCATCCATCGCCAAAGTCCTCTTGATTTGTTCCAACAAGTCAGCACAAGGGAAGAGAATCAGCCCATTGATAGTTGGCGCCCTTGGGTGATTTCCAAAGCTCCCATTACTAAATCATCTCCTTGTAGCTTTTTTCAGTTTCTGTTTGCTGTTCCCAGACATTTTCAAGGTCTGGGAAGGAAAGTTTCCTCATGCCAGTTTGAATGGAATCATAGGTACAGTAAGAACAAAGAAATAAACATGACTAATTCAGTATATAATATTTTCCTCAAGGCAATTCTCCCCCTCCCTAAGCATACTCTTTTTCAAGCTTGTGATTGATCCTCTCAAAAATTGACGTATGTCTCCAGGAACTAAATAACATACATTTACATGACACATTTCAATGATTGCTTAAATAATTAAGAATTAAATGAAATAAAATTACTAGTTAAATAATTAGCAATTATCACATTCTTAAAACACATAACTTTTATTCTTTACCAACCTAAGAGTTTTATGATCAAGGTAAAGTACATAATTTGTGGGACCCTGATATAAAAGGGAAGATCCTCTATTAAAAAATTAATTTTTCTAAGTAAAAAATGAAGATAGGGACCCTTTCTATGCATTCCAAGCTCATGAAGGCTGACCCTGTTTGAGGCTTGAGTCTGCTGAGGGAAATTATTGTTCAAAGAGGTTGTAATATTTCTGTCTGAACTCGTTCAGAAACATGCTCATTATCTTTTATTACTTCATCCATCCAGTCTAATGGTTGTTACATACAAAGGATTCTTTGTTAATTCTTTAACATAGGAGAGATTTTAAGCTGCATGAGCAGAATGGGAACCTGTGTTTATCTCTGTGTTTATTTTGAAAGTATTAATGACTGCAAACATAAAAACTAAAAAAAAAAAAACTAAAACAATGGTTTGCGAAAGAGATAACTGAAAATACTAATATAATTCAATTGGATCTTAAATGATCAACCCATAAAAATATATGTCAAGAGTCATATCATGGAATCACAAATTCCATGTATTTGAAAGTGTGTTTAATGAGAAGCTTAACATCTAAAGGTACAGACGTGGATATACTATAACCCAAAAACACATGTATTATATTAAAATGAAAAGAAAATATATTAGGAAAAGTACATTTGCATAAGGAAATTGGAAAGAATCCTGGGAATGTTACAGATCCATTGGAAACTAAATGTGAATCTGACAACATATGAAGGAAATAGCAGGTTGTGTGGAAATATACCACCTTTGCAAAATTGTCTAGGAGTGAGTCCTTAAGATAGAGTTAAGAGTTTCCCAAGAAAAGTTCCTACTATACCTGCCACATGAAGAAACTGGTGAAAAACAGTCTGTAGAATGCAAAGATCCTCAGTCACTTCCTAGAAGTAAAAAGACTGTCCATTTTTTCATGGTTATCTCAGTGGCTATTAGTAACAGCAATTATATCATTTTGTGAAATGCAGATAGAGAAGACATAAGTGCCATCGAAGCAACTCCTTAAGAAGGTGTCCCTTGATCCATAAATGGATTGAAAAAGGGATAACTGAAAATACCTTTACCATGTGTCACTTTTTCCATGTTTATCTTTACTTCTTATTTATACAGTGGCACCATTATCACCATATTTTAAGAGTAAGGGAGTCTTTCTTCACTCATACATCCCCTATGCCTTCTTCAGTTACAAAACACTAAATGCCTTCTTCAGTTCCACACAAGAAGTACTAAATAATATTTGCTGAAAGTCCAATTAGGAGACATTGTACAAAATAGTTAGCATCTGATTTTCAAAAGTACCAACATGATTGTCTTAGTTAGGGGTTTTTCCCTGTTTTTTATTAGATATTTTATTTATTTACATTTCATATGTTATTCCCTTTCCTGGTTTCCCCCTGGAAACCCACTATCCCCTCCCTCCCCCTGCTTCTATGAGAGTGCTCCCCCACCCACCCACCAACTTCCACCTCCCTGCCCTGGCATTCCCTTGCACTGGAGAATCAAGCATTCATAGGATCAAGGGTTTGTCCTCCCATTGATGCCCTACAAGGCTATCCTCTGCTACAAATGTGGTTGGAGCCATGTTTACACTTTGGTTGGTGGTTTAGTCCCTGGGAGCCCTCGGGGGTTCTGGTTGATTGATATTTTTGTTCTTCCTAAAGGGTTGCAAACCCCTTCAGCTCCTTCAGTCCTTTCTCTAACTCCTCTGGTGGGGTCTCTGTGTTCAGTCCAATGGTTGACTGTGAGCATCTGCCACTGTATTTGTCAGGCTCTGGCAGAGCCTCTCAGGAGACAGCTATATCAGGCTCCTGTCAGCAAGCACTTCTTGGCATCCTCAATAGTGTCTCAGTTTGGTGACTGTATATGGGATGGATCCCCAGGTGTGACAGTCTCTAGATGACCTTTCCTTCAGTCTCTGATCCACACTTTGTCCCCTTATTTACTCCCATGAGTATCTTTTGTGACTGGGTTACCTCACTCAGGATGATATTTTCTAGATTCATCCATTTGTCTAGAAATTTCATGAAGTCATTATTTTTAATAGCTGAGTAGTACTCCATTGTGTAAATATACCACATTTTCTGTATCTATTCCTCTCTTGAAGGGAATATGGCTTCTTTCTAGCTTCTGGCTATTATAAATAAGGATGTTATGAATATAGTGGAGCATGTACTTATTACATGTTGGAGCATCTTCTGGGTATATGCCCACGAGTGGTATAGCTGGATCCTCAGGTAATACTATATCCAATTTTCTGAGGAACCACCAGAATGATTTTCAGAGTGGTTGTACCAGCGTCCATTCCCACCAACAATGGAGGATTGTTCCTCTTTCTCTATATACTTGCCAACATCTACTGTAACCTGTCTTTTTTATCTTAGCCATTCTGAATGGTGTGAGGTGGAATCTCAGGGTTGTTTTGATTGGCATTTCCCTGATGACTATGGATGTTGAACATTTCTTTAGGTACTTATTGGCAATTTGAAATTCCTTAGTTCAGAATTCTTTGTTTAGTTCTGTACCCCATTTGTAATAGGGTTATTTGGTTCTCTGAAGTCTAACTTATAGAGTTGTTTTTATTTATTGGATATTAGACCTCTATCAGATATAAGATTGGTTTCTGTGTATCTGGTTTTATGTGGAGGTCCTTGATCCACTTAGACTTGAGCTTTGTACAAGGAGATAAGAATGAATTGATTTGCATTCTTCTACATGGTGACTGCCAGTTGAACCAGCAGAAGGATACTTCATATTCATCGAAGGAAAAATCTATCAAGATGAACTCTGAATTACGAACATTTATGATCCAAATGCAAGGACACCCACATTCATAAAAGAAACTTTACTAATGCTCAAAACACACATTTTACCTCACACAGTAGTTGTGGGAGACTTCAACACCTAACTCTCATCAATGGACAAATCTTGGAAACACAAAAAACTAAGCAGAGAAACAATGAAACTAGCAGGGGCTATGAAACAAGTGGATTTAACAGATATCTATAGAACATTTCATCCTAAATCAAAAGAATATACCTTCTTATTAGTTAGGGTTATACTGCTATGAATAGACAACATGACCAAGGCAATTCTTATAAACACAGCATTTCATTGGGGCTGGCTTGCAAGTTCAGAGGTTCAGTCTATTATCATTATGGCAGGAAGGATAGCAGCACCTAGGCATGATACAGGAGGAGCTGAGACTTCTACATCTTCATCTGAGACTGCTAAGAGAATACTAACTCCCATGTAGTTAGGAGGAGAGTCTCATTGCGCACCCTGACAGTGATACACTTCCTCCAACAAGGTCCCACCTACTATAACATGGCCACACCTTCTGATAGCAGCAGTCTCTGGGCCAAGTATATTCAACCCACTTCAAAGATCAATGTCAAAGAAAGCGTATACAAGATTTAGATAAAGGAAGACAAAGAAACCATGAAACCTAAATCCTGTTCATGAACTTAGCCCAGGAAACCAAAAAGGATAGATCTGAAGGCCATTGGTATTGGAATAAGAAAGGTGGATAAGATTATGCTAATAAAGCTATGTTCAGTGTTCCAGCTTAGAAACTGAGCTAAGCTCATACGCAGGAAAGGATTTGCCCATTAGAAATAAATCCTAAATTACAACAGAATCCATTTTACTTGGAAAGCCTAGCTCTAGCTCTGGATCTTAAATCTAAGTATATAACCTGGGGTATTAGCAGAAATGAGAAAAGAAAAAAGAAAAGAAAAGAAAAGAAAAAATCAACCAAGCCAAACAAGAAGCAATCAACCAACCAAAAAAACAAACAAATAAACACATGATAGAACTATATAGGTTAGAGAGATAGGCATATAAAGCATATGTTCTCTGAATATTAGAAAAGGAAAAACCAGGAAGTTCAATGTTGAAATCATGTCTTGCAATGTAACTTTGACTGGGATAGTATTCACTATGTGTCCCATAGTTGCCTAAAACTCAGGCCAGTCCTCCTAATCCAGTATCCCAAATGCTAGACTTACAGACATATATCACCATAGTCTACTTAATAGACATATTTGGAACTTTTATTAGATTGTCCAGAATAATTAATTTACTATTTTGTGCATAGATTTTACAGACACACAAACACACATACATACACTGACTGGTATAGCAATATGTTTTCTATAAATCTGGGTGAAGAGAACAAGGGAGTTCCTTGTGTTCCTGGAAGTTTGAAATCACATAAAAATGGTCTTTATTAATATAAAGACTGTCTTTGATGAATAACAAACAAAAGGATAACCAAGTTTGTGGTTAGGAGGTGCTTATGAAGAACTTATCAGTAGACATACTGATCACATAGAGAATAAGTAGGAAAGTTATGCCACATACGAAAATGTGCTTAAATGTGTGAGAACTGAAGAATTGGAGGGCAATAAAGGCAAATTTGCATTCAGCCAATCTATTTGGAAAATCAGCCGTGTCTACATGGAAGGATACAAAACAATGTAAGGGTTTTCAAAGAAATAGATGATAAGTAAACAATGGTAAATTTTTCAGCTATAAAAAGGCTATAGTAACTGTCCTACCCAAATGCTTATAACTTTCCATATATGACAAGGTACCATAAACTAGTCTACCTCTGTAGTCTTTGTGGTTATTTTTAAGTTATATAAAAATTTTATCAGTATATATAAGCTTAATTCATGTTTCTTTAAAATGGCAACAATTGAAAATCACCATAAAACTTTGTTGTGATTGAAATTATATGAAGAATGCTTAATAGAAAAAAATCTTGGTTAAAGTCTTTCCTTAGATATAGAAGAAATGAATATTCTGTTCACTCTAGATTTTTCTATTTTATTATCATTTTGGTATAATTTCTTTTAAAGGGAGTGTGATAATAGAATTTTTCTGAGAACCTAAAATGACCTAGTTTACAGAATATATGGTTTCACTGTTTAACTTCCTTTTTTATAGGATTACTATTTATAACCATTTCCCTCAACCCTGGGGGGATTTTGTAGGATTAAAGAGTTCTGATTCACTTTGTATTTGAAGTTTTTTTTTTCCTCCACCTTTGCTCAGCTAGTGGAATCCATGATGAATTCACATCTCCAAGGGGTAAGCTGTTTGTAGTGAAGCCTTGATAGCTGCCTTAAGTGTCTTTAGAAGTAGCATTGATTCCTTCCTTTTCCTGTGTTTTGTTTATTGCAGAATGATAGAATCCATGTAGATACAATACATTATCATGCTTAACTACTGTTAAGCATGTAGTGGCTTTAATTTTGTTCGTGTAAATTATTTATGTAGTAAAAATCTTGGCACATAGCTGAGAAATAAACACGAGCATTTAGCATTCTAGTGTTAGCATGAATAAAGCTCCAATGAGAAAGGTGAGTGATAAAGTCCCCCTGAAGTTCATCTGAGGATGGAGATTATAGTCACAGTGTGTTTGAGAGGGTAGCGTCTTGTAAGGACAGCATTTTGGGGCACAGAATCGAATTTGGAAGATAGATATTTAGGAATAGGTACCTTGAATAATGATTTAATCTAAAGTGTTTTCTGACATTTGGAAAGCTCTATAGGAGACAAATAAAACTCCTTGCACTTGTCAAATTGTAGAATTCATTTACATTTCTGAGTCAAAGAAATTATAAAAACCCATTAAATAAAATATAGATAAAAGGAAAAATAAAAGAAAACCTAATCTTTTTTCACATTATATTATATTGTTCTGTTTCTTAGAAAATGTCCTTCAGTTGTTATTTTATAATATATTAATGGAAAATACTTGTCATTTCCTATTCTTCCACAAAGATAATCCAAGAAAGTTCTTATTCTGCCATACAGAAAATCTACTTTAAAGGGAAAATATTGATGTCTTCTAAGTTCCACAGCAAAATACATTATTGTACAGATGTTTTAAAATGGATATTTGTATGTCTTGACCAATGAATGTAATAAAGATCTGCGATTTTGCTCAGAAATGCCAGGTTATATTGCAGATGTGAAGGTCCTTCCATTTTTATGAGGATTTTTAAAAGGACGTCATTAATAATTTTCTTGGGTGCTTACAAAGCATGTGTCTGTCAGCAGAATTAGAGAATTGCTCAACTGGAGAACAGGTTTCACAATAGCCTGAGATGAATTCTGTTCATCAGAGGAGAAAATGGCTTGTTTTAAGCCTAACTTGACATGCTTGCTAATTTCAGCAGTAAAAGCTGTTTCTTGCGGTCAGGATTAATTTAGAGTCTGGGAAAGTTCAAGTGAAAGTTGAGGGAGTTACTTTCACAACACACTTCTCAAGGGAACTTGAAAATATCAAAAGTAAAGAAAAGTAGAACAAACATCAAGTAATATACCTGCAAGTAAAAAGCAAATACCGATATTAACATTTGAGAGTGAACTAATATGAAATCAAAGAAAAATAATCTGGTAGTTACTTCTTGTCCAAAACATTTCAAGTATTAAAAATAACCTTCACTAGCTATGCAGCCATAATATTGTTCACTGCTACATCCAGAGCCCTTAGAATATCTAGTTTGAAAAAACATGTACTAACATGGATGGATAATATGGATAAATTTCTCCTTTTGACTCCATGTATTTGTTTCTTTATCAAGTTTGAGGTGAGTATTTGACTTTATCTGTAGTTCCAGGATAACATTTGTAAAGTATATAACCTATTAACTATAATCCTGCAGCTGAGAAGAGGTCAGCTTGCTGTGTCACAGATTACCAACTTAAGCATTCTAACACTGGAATGTGTCTCGTTTTATAAAATTTGTCTGCAACTATAGTTCCTACTTTAAAATTTGTCCTGCACCGTCCAACTTACTTATTCTACTTACTTTAGTAGCTGTCTTTGGCAATTTGTTCCATATTTCAAACACACTTTTATATAAAGAAACCATAAAAGTTAGAAACCTGAAAATTGGATTTTTCTTCTGAGCAATCACAACTTACAAATGTGGAAGATTTGTTAAAAGCTAGCCCCTCTGGTTTTTCAATGCACACAGAGAGAAATGCTCTAAATAAATGTACAATGTTTGAACAAGTTTTTCATACTATTTTAATATTACCAGAAGTCACTGAGATTAAATCTGAAACATGATCCCCTTACCTATTCACAAAGGAAATAGGAGAGAATGATCCAGCTTTGCCCTTTCCAAAACCAAAATCCTTAGAAAATCATTTTGAGTCAAAGGCCATAAGAGATAAGTAAGGTCCAGAACTCTTACTAGCTACCAAATTTCATCTTTTACTTTTATTAGCATTTAAAGTCTGACAATTTCTAGTTTTGGTATTAAGAGAACAAAAATAAGATTATATACTGTGGCCAGAGAAGCAGATAGTCTAACTGAAGAGCTTCACTTCTTCCTGTTCCCAAATCTAATCTCCCAGTCTCAAAGCCAACTCTGTAGCAGACCATCTGCAGTAGCTTCTCTTCTCCCCATACCCAGCTCCCCAGTGGATCACACAATCTTTTCCTCCTAAAATCCCTCCCTCCCCTCATTGCTTTATCCATGCACTTTCTGGGAGCTCATAGGCTGCTCTGAGGAAGAAAACAGGTAGGCTAACTGTTGACTGTTATCAGAAATGAAGCAGGCAATGTATCTTTATTTCCAGATGATATGATAGTATGCATGCATAACCCCAAAAATTCTACCAGAGAACTCCCATAGCTGATAAACGCCTTCCACAAAGTAGCCACAAAATTAACTCAAAGATATCAGTAACCCTCCTATATACAAATGACAAATGGACTGAGAAAGCATCTGGTTGGTGACTCTGTCTCTGGGAGCTCCCTGGAGTCTGGGTTAGTTGAGACTGTTGGCATTCCTATGGAATCACTCTTCCCTTCATCTTCTTTAATCCATCCCCTAATTCAACCCTAGGTGTTCCCAACTTCAGCTCAATGATTGGCTATAAGTATCTGCTTCAGAGGCAAGGAAGAGTAGGAAAGAGATGAGGATTTGTGGGAGGGGAACCGAAGGGGTAACAAGACTCAAATGTAAATTTTTTAAAAAAGCCATCAGAGAAACATCTTTCACCATAGACCCAAATAAAATCTCGGAGTAACTCTAACCAAGCAAACAAAAACTTGTATGACAAAATTTTATAATACTAAAGAAAGAAAATGAAGAGGATATCAGAAGATAGAAGGATCTCTTATGTTCATAGATCACTAGGATTAATATAGTAAAAATGGCCATCCTACAAAAAGCAATCTAGAGATCCAATGTAATCACCATTAAAATTCCAACAGATTTTCAATTCTTCACAGATCTTTAAAGGATAATTTTCAGTTTCATATGAAAATGCACACGTATCATAACCACCACCACCAACAACAACAACAGCAGCAATAACCAGGGTAGCTAAAACAATCCTGAATTCAGGAAAAGAACTTGATCGTAAATATCTATGTGAAAGTGTCTTTGGTACTGGAAGGTACTGTACAAGCTACCAAAGAAGAAACATAAATACCAACTCAGTCACAAACATCATCTATGATTGTATCCTGCTTGCTAGATATACTAGTGTAAGTGTAGCTTGTTCCATAAAGATTTGACTTTCTGTCTAGTTCAACCTCTCAGATTCTATCTTCCAGGGGTAAAGAGGATCACTGAGAGTTTCTGAAAATCATGATCTGTACATTCTTGTAAATACCCTGTCTCAAAGTAATAAGGTAGACAGAGATTAAGACACTTGACACTATGATCTCAATGTGCACATAGACAGATGGCTGCATCTGCATACGTGTGTATACGTATACAACATATACCACATATAAACCATCATATTTATATAAAGGAAGATTCTGAGGACTAGTGTTTAAGTGTTGCTATCCAAACATTCATATAGTGAAGTAGATAATTTATTACAAATGAGTATTACCAGTTCTTTATTAACTCATTAGGTCTGAAATGGACCAAAGAAGTTTGGTGATTTTTATGGTCAGGCAACTTTAAGGGAATCTGCTGTCCTTCATATGTATCACCCTGTGATACTGTATGTGATGAATTTCAGTTACAAAGAAATTTAATAATATATCTTAAATGATGCATGGGACTTTTCTGTTTCTAATATATATACACATATACATATATATGTGTGTGTGTATACTATGTATATATGTATATATATATATTATTAATAATGCTGTTTGATGAGGTTACAAATATAACTAACCCTTTTAAAATATGCCATCATAAGTCAAAATTACATTTTTTAAACAAATTGATTTGCATGAACCTGATAGTAGTAGATGACTCCATGTTAGTTCTTAGGTAGAGAGGCAAGTCTCTAAGATTTTCATTGGAAATCATCTTATGTCTAAAAGTGAAACACATTTGGCATTCAGTAATTTTTATATAAAGCCTTGCAAACTGGAGATTCATATTGTTACATATCTTTATTTCTAAAAGTGCTTTGGTGGTTTGAAAAATAAAATACAATGTTGGAGAACTCCCAATGCAAGAGAATTTTTTTTTCTTTCAGGCAACACGGCAAGATTTGGAGCAGAGACGCCCCCAGTTGGAAGAACTCATTACTGCTGCCCAGAATTTGAAAAACAAAACCAGCAATCAAGAAGCTAGAACAATCATTACTGATCGAAGTAAGTCTCTTAATGGGCCAGGAAAAGTTAAGGTTAGATGCATGGAAATTTCAGTAACAGTTCAAGGTATAGAAAATGCGAGAGGGAGCCTGCCAGCTTTCCTTCCGCGACCTCTGTTCCCGCGGACTGCGCTGGAGAGACGGGTACCCCAGGCCCCCTACCCCCAATATAACATCACTTGGGACACAGCCTGTTGGGGCTTCCATCTGTGCCCGAGGGCGGGTCAGCGCTGTGGTCGTCTGGGTGCCAGATCGGCGGGCCATCGCTTCTACAGGGTGAGCGGGCGCCACGGAGAGTGCCCTCCGCCATCTTTGCTCCAGTGACCAGGTAGTTGGGACCACCAGGCTCAGAGACAGACAGGCATAATATCGCTTCGGTCTCAGGCAGCTTGTGTGTAACCTGCTCCCAGGTGCTGGGCTGATCTGCAGTAACCAGCGCGCCAGCTCTGCTGTGGGACCTTCTGCCTGGTGGAGGGACCCTGCGCTGGGAGGGAGCCTGCCAGCTTTCCTTCCGCGACCTCTGTTCCTGCAGACTGCGCTGGAGAGACGGGTACCCCAGGCTCCCTATCCCCAATACAACATCACTTGGGACACGGCCTGTTGGGGCTTCCATCTGTGCCCGAGGGCGGGTCAGCACTGTGGTCGTCTGGGTGCCAGATCAGCGGGCCATCGCATCTACAGGGTGAGCGGCGCCACGGAGAGTGCCCTCCGCCATCTTTGCTCCAGTGACTGGGAAGTTGGGACCACCAGGCTCAGAGACAGACAGGCATAATATCTCTTCGGTCTTGGGCGGCTTGTGTGTAACCTGCTCCCAGGTGCTGGGCTGATCTGCAGTGACCAGTGCGCCAGATCTGCTGTGGGGCTTCTGCCTGGCAGAGGGACGCCCCCTCCCCCCCCAGGAGAGATCACACACCCCTGCACAGGGCAGGAGCCTGCCAGCCTCCCTTTGGCGACCTCTACTCCAGGAATCCACTAGGCTGAGCCTTTAGATGTGCAAGGCCTCCCCAATATAAGATCACTTGGGGCAAGGCACATTAGGGCTCCAAAGTCACTCAGGAGCAGGCAGGCCCCAGAAATCGGTGCCAGGGGAATCCTGGTAATCCAGGGGGGGCAGAAATAGCTTTGCAGGCTCACAGGAGGTCCAACCAACAGCCAGTGGCAGCAGGACCAACTAACACCAGAGGTATCCAGATGGCAAAAGGCAAACGTAGGAATGTTACTAACAGTAATCAAAGTAATGTGGGACCATCCGAACCCAACTCTCCAACAGCAGCAAGTCCTGGATACCCCACCACACCCGAAAGACAAGATCTGGATTTAAAATCACTTCTCATGATGCTATTAGAGGATCACAAGAAGGACACAAATAAATCTCATAAAGAGTTACAGGAGACCATGAATCAACGGTTAGAAGCCCTTACAAAGGAAACACAAAAATCGCTTAGAGAAATGCGGGAGAACATGGATCAAAAGATGGAGGCGCACAAGGAGACAACACAAAAATCGCTTAACGAGATGAATCAACGGGTAGATGCACTCAAAAAGGAATCACAAAATTTGCATAAAGAAATGCAGAAGAATATGGGTCAACAGATGGATGCCCATAAGGAGGCAACACAAAAATTGCTTAAAGAAATGAATCAACGGTTAGATGCCCTTACAAAGGAAACACGAGAACTGCTTAAAGAAATGCAGGAGACAATGGATCAACAGATGGAATCCCATGAGGAGGAAACACAGAAATCGCTCAGAGAAATGTAGGAGAACGTGGGTCATCAGGAAGAAATCCTGAAAGAGGTAATGCAAAAATACCTTAAAGAAATACAGGAAAATACAAACAAACAAGTGAAGGATCTCAGCAAATCCATCCAGGAACTAAAAAAGGAAGTAGAAACAACTAAGAAATCACAAAGGGAGACAACTTTGGAGATAGAAAACCTTGGGAAGAAATCAGGAGTCATAGATGCAAACATCAACAATAGAATACAAGAGATGGAAGAAAGAATCTCAGGTGCTGAAGATTCCATAGAAAGCATCGACTCAACAGTCAAAGAAAATGCAAAATGCAAAAAACGCGTAACCCAAAACATCCAGGAAATCCAGGACACAATGAGAAGACCAAACCTAAGGATTATAGGTATAGATGAGAGTGAAGATTTGCAACTTAAAGGGCCAATAAACATCTTCAACAAAATTATGGAGGAAAACTTCCCTAACTTAAAGAGAGAGATGCCGATGAACGTACAAGAAGCCTACAGAACTCCAAACAGACTGGACCAGAACAGAAATACCTCCCGTCACATAATAATCAAAACACCGAATGTTCTAAACAAAGAAAGAATACTAAAAGCAGTAAGAGAAAAGGGCCAAGTAACATACAAAGGAAGACCTATCCGAATCACATCAGACTTCTCACCAGAGACTATGAAAGCCAGAAGATCCTGGGCAGATCTCATGCAGACACTAAGACAGCACAAATGCCAGCCTAGACTACTATACCCAGCAAAACTCTCAATCACCATAGATGGAGAGACCAAGATATTCCATGATAAAACCAAATTTTCACAATATCTTTCCACAAATCCAGCCCTGCAACAAATAATAGGTGGAAACCTCCAATACAGGGAGAGAAACAACACCCTGGAAAAAATGAGATAATAACCTTCTTGAATCAAACCCAAAAGTAGATAAACACTCAAACATAAAGATAGCGTCAAGAATGGCAGATGGCAATAATCACTATGCTTTAATCTCTCTTAATATCAATGGTCTCAATTCCCCAATTAAAAGACATAGACTAGCAGACTGGATACGTAAACAGGACCCAGCATTTTGCTGCATGCAGGAAACGCACCTCAGTGTCAAAGACAAACACTACCTCAGAGTAAAAGGCTGGAAAACAATTTTACAAGCAAATGGCCCCAAGAAACGAGGTGGAGTAGCCATCCTAATATCAGATAAAATTGATTTTCAACCTAAAGTCATCAAAAAAGACACAGAAGGACACTACATACTGATCAAGGGAAAAATCCACCATCAAGAACTCTCAATTCTGAATATCTATGCTCCAAATGCAAGGGCACCCTCATTCGTAAAAGAAACTTTACTAAAACTCAAAGCACACATCGCACCGCACACAATAATAGTGGGTGACTTCAACACCCCGCTCTCTGAAATGGATCGTTCAGGAAAGCAGAAACTAAACAGGGACACAGTGAATCTAATTGAAGCCTTGGACCAAATGGAACTAACTGATATATATAGAACATTTCATCCTAGAGCTAAAGAATACACCTTCTTCTCAGCTCCTCATGGTACCTTCTCCAAAATTGACCATATAATTGGTCACAAATCAGACCTCAACCGATACAAGAAGATAGAAATAATCCCATGCCTCCTATCAGATCACTATGGAATAAGGGTGGTCTTCAATGGCAACAAAAACAAAAGAAAACCCACATACACATGGAGGCTGAACAATGCTCTACTCAATGATAACTTGGTCAAGGTGGAAATAAAGAAAGAAATCAAAGACTTTTTGAAAGTTAATGAAAATGAAGGCACAACATACCCTAATTTATGGGACACAATGAAAGCAGTGCTAAGAGGAAAATTCATAGCCCTGAGTGCCGCCAAAAAGAAACGGGAGACAGCATACACTAACAGCTTAATGGCACACCTGAAAGCCCTGGAACATAAAGAAGCAAATACACCAAAGAGGAGTAGAAGGCAGGAAATCATCAAACTCAGGGCTGAAATCAATCAAGTAGAAACAAATAAAACCATACAAAGAATCAACAAAACGAGGAGTTGGTTCTTTGAGAAAATCAACAAGATAGATAAGCCCTTAGCCAGACTAACCAGAGGGCACAGAGATAGTATCCAAATTAATAAAATCAGAAACGAAAAGGGAGAGATAACAACAGAAACTGAGGAAATTCAAAAAATCATCAGATCCTACTACAAAAACCTGCATTCAACACAACTAGAAAATCTTGAGGAAATGGACAATTTCCTTGACAGATACCAAGTACCAAAATTAAATCAGGATCAAATAGACCATCTAAACCGTCCTATAACCCCTGAAGAAATAGAAGTTGTCATTGGAAGTCTTCCAACCAAAAAAAGCACAGGTCCAGATGGTTTTAGTGCAGAATTCTATCAGACCTTCAAAGAAGACCTAACACCAATACTCTTCAAACTGTTCCACAAAATAGAAACAGAAGGAACACTACCCAACTCGTTCTATGAAGCCACAATTACACTAACACCAAAAGCACACAAAGATCCGACAAAGAAAGAGAATCTCAGGCCAATCTCTCTTATGAATATCGATGCAAAAATACTCAATAAAATTCTTGCCAACCGAATCCAAGAACACATCAAAACGATCATTCACCACGATCAAGTAGGCTTCATCCCAGGGATGCAGGGATGGTTCAATATAAGGAAATCCATCAATGTAATCCACTACATAAACAATCTCAAAGAAAAAAACCACATGGTCATCTCATTAGATGCTGAGAAAGCATTTGACAAAATTCAGCATCCTTTCATGCTAAAGGTCTTGGAAAGATCAGGAATTCAAGGCCCATATCTAAACATAGTAAAAGCAATTTACAGCAAACCAGTAACCAGCATCAATCTAAATGGAGAGAATCTTGAAGCAATCCCACTAAAATCAGGGACTAGACAAGGCTGCCCTCTCTCTCCATATCTTTTCAATATAGTACTTGAAGTTCTAGCTAGAGCAATTAGACAACAAAAAGAGGTCAAAGGGATACAAATTGGAAAGGAAGAAGTCAAACTATCACTATTTGCAGACGATATGATAGTATACATAAGCGACCCAAAGAACTCCACCAGAGAACTCCTACAGCTGATAAACGACTTCAGCAAAGTGGCCGGATATAACATCAACTCAAGCAAGTCAGAAGCCTTCCTATACTCAAAGGATAAGCAGGCTGAGAAAGAAGTAAGAGAAATAATACCCTTTACGATAGCCACAAACCATATTAAGTATCTTGGCGTGACTCTAACCAAACAAGTGAAAGATTTGTATGACAAGAACTTCAAGTCTCTGAAGAAAGAAATTGAAGAAGACCTCAGAAGATGGAAAAATCTGCCATGCTCATGGATTGGCAGGATTAATATAGTAAAAATGAGCATCTTACCAAAAGTAATACACAGATTCAATGCAATCCCCATCAAAATCCCAACTCAATTCTTCATAGAGTTAGAAAGAGCAATTCAAAAATTCATCTGGAATAACAGAAAACCCAAAATAGCTAAAACTATTCTCAAGAGTAAAAGAACCTCTGGGGGAATCAGTATCCCGGACCTCAAGCTGTACTACAGAGCAATAGTGTTAAAAACTGCATGGTATTGGTACAGTAACAGACATGTAGATCAATGGAACAGAATTGAAGACCCAGAAATGAATCCACACTCCTATGGTCACTTGATCTTTGACAAAGGAGCTAAAACCATCCAGTGGAAAAAAGATAGCCTTTTCAACAAATGGTGCTGGCTCAGCTGGAGGTCAACATGCAGAAGAAGGCAAATTGACCCATTCTTATCTCCTTGCACTAAGCTCAATTCTAAGTGGATCAAAGATCTCCACATAAAACCAGACACACTGAAACTAATAGAAGGGAAACTAGGGAAGAACCTTGAACATATGGGCACAGGGGAGAATTTCCTGAACAGAACTCCAATAGCTTATGCTCTAAGATCAAGAATAGACAAATGGGACCTCATTAAATTACAAAGTTTTTGCAAGGCAAAAGACACCGTCAAAAAGACAAAGCAGCAACCAACTAACTGGGAATTGATCTTTACCAACCTTACATCCGACAGAGGGCTAATATCCAAGATATACAAAGAACTCAAGAAGTTAAACTCCAGAGAGGCAAGTAACCCTATTAAAAAATGGGGTACAGAGCTACACAAAGAGTTCTCACCTGAAGAATATCTAATGGCTGAGAAGCACCTAAAGAGATGTTCATCATCCTTAGTCATTAGGGAAATGCAAATCAAAACAACCCTGAGATTCCATCTCACACCAGTCAGGATGGCTAAGATCAAAAACAAAGGAGACAGCAGTTGTTGGCGAGGATGTGGAGAAAGAGGAACACTCCTCCACTGCTGGTGGAATTGCAGGCTGGTACAAACACTCTGCAAAGCAGTCTGGCGGTTCCTCAGAAAACTGGGCATGACACTCCCGGAGGATCCGGCTATACCATTCCTGGGCATATACCCAGAGACTTTACCTGCATGCAATAAGGACACATGCTCCACTATATTCATAGCAGCCTTATTTATAATAGCCAGAAGCTGGAAAGAACCCAGATGTCCCTCAACGGAGGAATGGATTCAGAAGATGTGGTATATCTACACAATGGAATACTACTCTGCAATTAAAAACAATGAATTCACGAAATTCCTAGGCAAATGGTCAGAACTTGAAAATATCATGCTTAGTGAGGTAACCCAATCACAAAAGAACACACATGGTATGCAGTCACTGATAAGGGGATATTGACCCAGAATCTCAGAATACCCTAGACACAATCAGCATATCAATAGATTTCTAAAAAGATGGAAGGAGAGACCCCTGGTCCTGGAAAGACTGGATGTAGGGGAACGCCAGGACAGAGTAACGAGAGGGGGTTGAATGGAGAAAAGAGGGAGGAAAGGGGGCTTATGGGACTTTCGGGGAGGGAGGAAACGGGAAAGGGGAAGTGATTTGGAATGTAAATTAAAAAAATGAAATAAAATAAAAAATAAAAAAAAAGAAAATGTGAAACACTTGAATATGTTAACTATTTCACTGAAAAACATTTTCAGTATGTAAAGTTATGCAATAACTGAATTTAATTTCAATGAGTTACAAAGTTGTGATTTTCATGAAGGTAGGGCTTATGTAGTCTCATGGGAAATGTGGTAAACATAGTGTGGAGAAATATTGGCCTCTTATCAATCAATTATCTGAGCTAGTGTTCATGGAGATACCAGTCTCCCTCTATTAATCTTGGTTGTTGGACTGAGCCAACAGTTGTTTTTCTCAATAATCTTTGATGTCTGTCTACAATGGCCCTTGCAATAGCTATCATTTATTAGGTATCTTTTGAATATCATATAAAGTACATGTACATATTAAGTTTTCACAACGTTACCTTATACAATTTCATAGAATCTTTTCGTATATAAATAATTGGTTTCCAAGTTAATCAAATTGTACAGGCTGTCAAAACAAAGAAAGGTGCTTAGAGTTTGCAAGTCTTTCTGTATAGATAACCTCTTCCTTTTCTTAGTTTATCCAATCTTTGTCTTTGTTTCTGTTTTTAATATGATACTAAGAACTTAATATATTTATGTGCTGTGATTATGTATATCTTGATTCATTTCTTAGACACACTGTCTCTTTCATTTGTACTGTGTTAGTTCAAATAGCCTGTTCACAGTTGTGAAATCTAAACTCCAATTGTTCAGACTATGAATTTGTATATAAAGTAATGTTCTAAGTAATCAACATTAACCATTTTGACCAGTAAGCTCCTATACCTTGCTGGCTTTCAATAGAAGTTTACTTTTTATTCTGTTACAGCCCCAAAATAGAGAACCAAATTTTCTTCCATATTTTTGTATGCAGAACATCGTGGGTATTTAATAGGTAGATGTGGGATGAATATTGCTCATGAGGATTTGTCGTGAGCCAAGCAGAAAAGTAGTATGTACTGATTTTTTTTTTTTGAGACATGGTTTCTCTGTATAGCCCTGGCTATCCTGGAACTCACTCTGTAGACCAGTCTGGCCTCGAACTCAGAAATCCGCCTGCCTCTGCCACCCAAGTGCTGGGATTAAAGGCGTGCGCCACCACTGCCCAGCTATGTATTAATTTTTATAGTCTGTTGGTTGTGACATGTGACATGAACCCATGACTGCAAAGATAATGTGAAAACTCTATCAGTATTGAGCCCAGGAAGAAGATGAGCAGATTTTAAAAAGAAACTAAGCAGTGTCTCCCACTACTGATTTTGAAAACGAAGAATAATCTTAGGCTCTGTTGTTCTACAATATATTTTAGAATGTTATTTATATATCCAGCATGCCAAGAATATTGTAATGGTCAACACTGAGTTGTTCAGTTGATGTATCTGAACTTTCCTTCCCCAGTATGGAAGCTGACAGTTCCCTACCAGGTTGCTAAAAAAAAGTAAATCTTAGGGAAAGACTCAGAAAGAGACTGAATTTTCATTATATATGTAATTGAGTTGTCTCTTGCCTGAAAAAAAATATGAAAATTTGGTAAAGATAGTTATGCAAATATGACCAGACTCTTAGTCATTTTTATTTTGTTAATGAGCGATAACTTCTTTTCCCTAAGAGAAAATAAAATTAATACACTTTACAATATCTGTACAACATCACATGCAGATTTTCTATTATTCCTTATAATCCTGTTTTCTCTATTGTCTTTACCTTTTTTCATGATATAGATTACATCTGAGTAACTGGAGGGCAAGTTTGTATTTTTCTGCTAATTTCCAGTGATTTGAATAATTCTGCTTTTCTAAGCTTTTTCTTTTGGGAGTGAAACCTTCATAAATAATTGCAGCATTAGGGAACCAATTCTAATTTAAATATTCTGTTGAAACATGTCTTGCTGATTACTAAAGCATAAGCTGAGATCTGAACATTCATAACATTCCTAATGCTGCTGCTAGGAAAATTCTCACACGATATGTTTGTCTAAACAATGTCATTTGTAGTCCTGCCATGTTCTATGTTATCCCCCTATTTGAAATCTATGAAATAGGATGGAAATTCAATACTCCTAAAGTCACATTAATGTTCAAAATATAATTGTTCTTCATATAGATTTGGATTTCAAGGACACAGTGGAAAAATATTTCTTCTTAAATTTGCATTTGCCCATTAATGGTTTCGAACTTCCTTTTTATTCACACACACACACCCACACACACACACACATATATATATATATATGTATATATATATATATATATATGTCTCCTAGGGTTTTTATATATAAAGAACCATTTATGAGAAAAATATTTAATACATGTGCGATACTATGTTGAAATATTTCACTACCTGGTAAATCTCAGCTCATAACTTTGAACATTTTGGAAAATACATATATGGTTATTTTATTGCATCATGAACAAACCCAGTGACTAAGCATTTTCCTCACTAGTACTAATAGACCTGAAATAATTAAGTCTACAAAATAGCTCTATGATTTATTATATAAAACAATTTTCTTGATATCTATTGTTTCCAGGTAATCATATTAGTCATACTCATATTTTACTATAAGTACTAGAGTAAATTTCTTTCTCAGTGACTTCTGATGAGACACATGCTACTTTCTGGTGTTCAGATTGCTTAGTTTTCTCCAGTTCTTTCACTGCTGAATTTGTCAACCCTTCGTGGTCATTTTCTTCTTCGAAAAGACTGGGTCAAGGGACCAAAAGCACATAAAATAAGAATGATTTGAAGTTGCTTCCCTAGAGGTATCTGAATTATGCAAAACTCTTGTTCATGCCCATTAATATTGCAAAGCATATTACCATAATACCTTGCATAGCAGTGCAGATGATATGCAAATAATCTGCTTTATTTTTATTATTCAGCTCATTCACAAATAATTCTGTCCAATGAGAGCCCTCTCTCATTTGTATTATAGGGCCTTGATGTTGTACCCTTTTCTTCCATACTTCCCAGCATTCAGAAGCCATATAACAAAAGTACATACAAGTTTTTGACAGCAAGCTGCCTGGATTGGCCATTTAGCCCTGTGACCTTGGATAAATAGACTAATCTCTATAAACATCTAACCCAGTTTCCTTTTCTATAAAATAGAATTACTTATATCAGCCTTAAGGATTTGGAGAATTACGTGAGAGAGCATTTGGAATGCTTAGGGCCGAACCCTGATAAAACCTCAGTGACTGTTAGCTAGTGCTATTTAATTAGAACCTGTTTGGGTTATTTGAATACACATTTAGAGAGAATTTAATGAACTTTTAGTAGATGTTTGTTTATCTCACCACCAAAATAGCAGCAATTCAAAACACTTAACAGTGAAGACTGCTTGAAAACCATGAGAAAGTTTATATTAAAAAAATACATTATTAAAGAAAATTTTATCTGGGTATATAAGGAAATCCATGTAACTTGTTTCATTTCAATATTCCCTATAAATAAAATAGGTTTTATTATTATTCACATTTTAGAGATAGAAAATGAAGTCTTAGGAAAGCGATTAATTTCTTGGTGGGGTAGGAAGATGATACATGAACAACTAGAAATCAAACCAATGCCTCTATGATATTAAGAACTTTGATAGGTAAACCTAAAATTACTGGTTATATACCAACTGTAGTTACCTATATGCTAGTACCAATTTGAAACAGTCAAGATCCCATCACAATGGGAAAGGGACTTACCAGACCCTACCCTCCATGAGAAATTATGAGCACTAAATTGTAGCTGAGAGAAGAGTCATTTTCTTCAGTGATATAGTGACTGGTAAATTTCCCAGTCTCCAAGTAAATAAACTCACACCTACGTTCCTACAAGAAAGCCTAATTAAACTCAGTGACTCACAAAAGTCATGAAAGTAGAAAAGGGGCTTTGGGGAAATAAGTAGGGTATGCAGCGCGAGTAAAAATGGCATAACATAACAGCAAGGCTAAATATGATTAAAATACATTAAGTATGTGTAGGAAATTGTCAAAGACTAAAAATATTTTTCAAAAGGAAGCACTGGTTAGTCAAAGAATTAGAAGGATATGCTTGAGAGATTTAAGCATCAGTACTCAAGTTACAGAAAGCTGAACATAACCCATTGCTGCTCTTCTTTATACTTTTATCCTGTAAGTATTTGTACATCTAATTAGAGAATTATCACTTCCATGTGTCTCATTGGAGAGCCTAATACTATTTTGCTGTTAAATGGGCATAATAATAAACCAGCTCCTAATGACTTATCATTATATCCCATAGATCAGTATATCTCTCAAGTCCCATTTGAGAAGCTTGTATTTGTAGTAGATGACAATTAACAATTGACGTAGGTTCAGAGAATAAGAGACTATAGAATGCTTAGCCCCAGGCAAAACATGTGTTCTACCCCTTTCACCACACCTTTGGGTATCCATTGTGGAAGATGGAGTGGAAAGATGGTGGTAAATGATTACAAGGAAATAGTATCATTTGGTCAGACCTTCACATACTGCTTCTTTATATCAGTTTGAACACTGTGTACAAAACTATTGTAAGTCTATGTCTGCCTAGGAAACTTGGGTATACAATCCACCATTACCCATGAAGCTACTGGCAATTTTACTGCAGATTCCTGGCATACTCAGCTACTTGCTTTGCTCTTTCCATTTCTAGGGAATGAGCTGCGAGCCATCCAACTCCTTTGTACAACTCAATGTGACTTTGCTTATATTTGCTCTATGAATAGAAGAGACAAATTCTATTTTACCTCACCAATTTATGCAAAAAAAATATGGTATACAAGAATGTGAGCTCCCTGCCTGTTTTGGAGACCCAGCAATGCCCCAGTTAGAGAACACTCTTACACCACTCTAGTTTTAATTCACATTCCTTCTCAGCTTCAGATTCGTCATATTCAGAAGAGGGATGGACTTGTGAAAGAGTTACTTGTAGATAGGTAGTAGTAATATTAGCTAGGACATCCTTGACAGTTGAGACACTCAATATGTCAGTATGGTCTTTGTTCTTGTGTTCTTGATCAGACAGCATCTTAGCCATTTACATGAGATAGGCTACTTGGAGATCATCCTCAAGACTTGGAAAACCAACTCTTTCTCTTTTTCATAACTGTACTTGTGTTTGTACTGTGGAAAAGGTGTGGATCAATATAAATAACAATTATCATAACTAAAAAGTTAGTTGGTAACATTGAGTGGTAAAATGTTACTTTTCTAATATAAATATATGGTACATCCTAGATATTCAAAAATGCCATGGACTGTCATGGTGAGAGGAACTTGTTAAAGAATGGTAGCTGAGGGGGATTTGAGAAGTAGAGTATAAAGTCTTTAGTTTTTAGTATTCAAACCAGAAGGACTACTGAAACAGTATGGTAATCTAAAGGAAGGTTTGTTTCTTTAGAGTTATTTTTCAGCTATAGCCTTTCATATCAGTCCAGAATTCTTTGAGAAATTTGGTTATATCACATACATTTTAAGAGAAGGAACTCATATTACATTGCTTAAAGACCTTATCCAGAGGGCTATAGATGGGAAAATATTCAACAGAAGGAAGATTAAAAATACTCTCTCAGGACGTTTTGCATTAACTGACAGTTTTATAGCAGTTTTCTCACCCATCAGTTATTGCTACAACCAAATCATGAAAAACTTCATGGCAAAATAAAAAGTCTATGTTGTTCTATACATTTTTTGAAATCTTTATTGCTAGTGGAATGCCAGACAATATTTTCTTTTCAGGTATTGTCTATTAGACAGTTGCTTAGTTTAGAAGTAGTGTAGTTAGCCATATAAATTTTCTTCTTTTCACATCTAGCACCTGCTGGCAATGAAAGAGTTCAGTTCAGTGCAGAAAGCATTTGAATATTTACTCAGTGACAGTATAAGAGTTTTTAGAGGGGATAGGGAAATAAGCTTCTGGCTTTTTCTTAACAAAGTTTGTGATTGAATGTAGATATTTGAACAATCACATTCTGGCAAGGTAGTCTATGATATATACCTCAGTAGACCATCATTAAAGACTGAGAGAATGAAGGAAAAGAGGCTTTAGGCTCTGAGTGAATGGGATTCTGAAAGGCTTCTAAGGAATAGTTGTATTTATTTAGTCATGAATATGACTTTGAAAATGAGGATGTTGAACAGAGTACATTATTTAAGAAAGGAGTGATGGGAGAATTGATGAGAACAGTGATAGCAATGGTGTCATTTTGTAGTGATGAAAGTATGTGTGCGGCACAGATAATGAGAGAACAGTGGCAGTGGGATAATTTGAAATTTACCAGGAATGGATAGCTTGCACAGTGACAGAGTACCAGGATATGAGGAAATATAGAGAAGATTGATCTAATTGTCCCTTTGCTCATCACTTTATGTATATATAAGTTACATAAAATGTTTTACAAAAGTAAAAATAAGAACACAGTAAAAACAACTTTATTTTAATAAGAATGTAAGCATAATAGACATCTATTTACAAAACAGATTTTATAGATAAATATCATATATTATTTATATGGTATATGACTTTTCCATCTTTAATATGTAGTTGTCTTCTTTATTTTTCTTTTATTGGAAATAGATTTTTTCATACAATATATACTGATTACAGTTTCCACTCCCTTTATTTCTTTTTTATTTTCTTTTTTTTTAATGAAAAAGGAAGTAAAAACATTTTATGACAAAATTAAAGATTTACATGGAAAATATTTCTGACAAAATTGAAGAAGCATATAGAAAAATACATTAAGATTGACAATTTTCATGGAAAATTAAAGAGTAAAATGGAAGACACAAAAAAAACTTACTAAATTAATTGAAAAAGGAAGTAAAAACATTTTTTATGATAGAACTGAAGATTTACATGGGAAATATTTCCCTTTATTTCTTTGAGTGCATCATCCCTTCCTTCCCATCAGTATTTACCCCATTTCTGTTTCTCACTAGAAAAAAAGGATCTAATGCAGTGGTTCTCAACCTGTACATTGTGACCATTTTGGGAGTGAAATATCAGATATCCTGTATATCAGATATTTACATTATAATTTATGACAGTAGTAAAATTACAGTTCTGAAGTAGCAATGAAATAATTTTATGGTTGGAGGACACCACAACATGAGGAACTATATTAGAGAATCACAACATTAAGAAGGGTGAGAACTACTGATTTAAGGGATAATGGTAAAATCAAATATAATGAGGCAAAACAAAAGCAGAGAAATCAGAATAGAAAAAACAAACAGAAAGAAGTGGGCCCTAGAAAAGGCACAAAAAACAGATGATTACATATGAGTATGTTGCTGACTCCAACTGACCCAGATAACAAGCAAATACTATCAAGCAATATACCTATACTATGTCCAATATATATGGTGGATAATAATTTTACAACATTGCTTTTCAATGTTTTTGCTATTTTTAGCAAATGGTCATTTTATAAATTATCAACTTCTGATCATTCATATTCACTAAAATCAAGTGTATTGGGAATGTATTAGCTCAAAACTTGATGATCCTCAGAGGGACTAATTCATATAACACTTCAAACAACATCACATTTAAACCATTTTAGAAAGATTTGAAGTTAATGTAGGAAATGCACTAGAAATAGAGTCCAATATGAGAAATGGAAGAATTTGAGTTCATCTAGAGACAAGAAAGAGGGGGATACAAGATCATTTTTTGTTCTTCAGTGCCACAGTTATTAAGTATCAATGCCAGGAGGTTAAGAATTTCAGGAATTGCTTATTACTTCATACACTGCCTTTATGTCCTTAACTGACTCACAAACTTCAAACCATTAACACATTTAAATGATTGTAATCTAGCAAAATGTTCTGAAAACAACACACATGCCACAAATGCTTCCTGTTTAAATGGAAGGTCTCAGGGAGTTGGTTGCTAGTGTAGGCCTTAAGTTACCACCAACATGACCATAACTCTTAGCTATTATAAGAAGAAAAAAACATAAGGAGATTAATAAAATGCCTCTGTTAAAAAATGTAAGGGGAGTCTGACTTTGAAATAGCAGGTGATCTTCCAATCTCACAAGTTGGGGAGTCTTTTCTAACAGGGCAGAATTGAATAAATAGAACGTTGGTCTAATATGTTCATATAAATTATTTGTGAAGAACATGACTTGCTAGGCCATTTGATATGGCCTTTAGTTTACTTCAAATGTTCTGTTCTAATGATAGGGCACTCTTAAATTTGAAGAACCCAAATCCTTGTCTTCACAATCTTAAATGTTAAAGGACACACACACACACACACACACACACACACACACACACACAAACACAAACACAAATACTATGACTTTTTCAGTTCAAAGCCAGTCTGGTCTACAGAATGAATTCCAGGACAGCCAGTGCTACAAAAGAGAAACTCTGTCTCAAAAAAGCAAAAAGAAAGAAAGAATAAATAACGTATTGTTCCAGAGGAAAACAATACATATACCAATTAAAGGCTGTCAAGATATTGTGGGCCTTAAAAACATTACAATAAATTGCTTTACAATTCAATATGTAGGTCATTAGTTTTACATATTTTAAGACTAAAAACAACTAAGTGAACTGTAATACTATACATCAGTAGGTAGGAAAATTTTGGACTGTCGCTGGACAGTTATTTATTTTTACTGTACTCAGTTTATTTTCAATAAATGATTTCATTTCTTTCTTTGTGTGTACCTGCCTCTAACAATGCATATAATAACATTTTTGCATATCACAAATTGCATAATGATTCACCACAGATCAATTTTAAAATTGTTTTATTATAGAGATGCTATAATATGTCTGCATCATGAATGTAGAACTTAGATTGTAATTCAAAACTCAGTCCTATAGACTAGATGGCTTATACAACTATACACTACATATATATTATATTGAATACCAACTTTTAATTCTAAACCACAATTGATGTAGTTGAGCACTATAAACTAAGAAGATATTTTTAAAATTAGTTTATTCAAATCCAAGGTGGGAGAACCTGCTCTCTCTCTCACCTCTCTCTCTCTCTCTCTCTCTCTCTCTCTCCCTCTCCCTCTCCCTCTCCCTCTCCCTCTCCCTCTCCCTCTCTCTCCCCCTCTCCCTCTCTCTCCCCCTCTCCCTCTCTCTCCCCCTCTCCCTCTCTCTCCCCCTCTCCCTCTTTCTCCCCCTCTCCCTCTCTCTTCCCCTCTCCCTCTCCCCCTCCCCCTCCCCCTTCCCCCCTCTCTGTACCTTGCTTACCTCAGTATATTTTCTAGTTATATTCCTTTACCTGAAAAAAATCTTATAATTTCACTCACTTTTCTTTATAGCTGAATAGTACTCCATTGTGTATACATACCGAATTTATATTTTGCATTCATTGATTGAAGAACATTTAGGTTTTTCTACTTCCTACTTACTTCGAAGAGGACATCAATAAACATGGCAAATCAAGTTATTTGTGGAGTAGGATGCTGAGTCTCGTGGGTTTATGTAAAGGGTTCTATGATAGATCTGCTTTCAATAGTGGCTACACCAGTTTTCAATGCTCCCAACTGTGAATGAATATTCCCCTCCTCCACACTCATGCAGTGTTGTCAGTTTTGTTTTGTGATCTTGGATGTTCTGACCGAAGTAATATGAAATCTCAAAGTCATTTTTAATTTGCACTTCCTTAATTGACCAGTTTTTTTAAAGACCTTTCTTACACAGTTTTAATTATTATCATGTGAACTTTCTCTTTAGATCTTTAGTCAATTTTTGAAATAAAAACTAGTAAAGAATTTAACCTATTTTACATGCTAAAACAATGAGAACCATTATTTCATTTAAAATTATATTTTATAGTATAATAGCATATTATGCTAAAAATAAAATGGCACGAGATTGTGCTCACGTTTAAAATGAATTAGAAAAATAATTCTTTTTTTATTTTCTAAGTTTTTTTATTTACATTCCAAATGATTTCCCCTTTCCCATTTCCTCCCTCCCCGAAAGTCCCATAAGCCCTCTTCCCTCCTCCTGTTCCCCATTCAACCCCCTCTCGCTTCTCTGTCCTGGCATTCCCCTACATCCAGTCTTTCCAGGACCAGAGGTCTCTCCTTCCATCTTCTTGGAAATCTACTGATATGCGAATTGTGTCTAGGGTATTCTGAGATTCTGGATTAATATCCCCTTATCAGTGACTGCATACCATGTGTGTTCTTTTGTGACTGGGTTACCTCACTAAGGATAATATTTTCCAGTTCTGACCATTTGCCTAGGAATTTCGTGAATTCATTGTTTTTAATTGCAGAGTAGTATTCCATTGTGTAAATATACCACATCTTCTGAATCCATTCCTCCGTTGAGGGACATCTGGGTTCTTTCCAGCTTCTGGCTATTATAAATAAGGCTGCTATGAACATAGTGGAGCATGTGTCCTTATTGCATGCAGGTAAAGTCTCTGGGTATATACCCAGGAGTGGTAAAGCAGGATCCTCCGGGAGTGTCATGCCCAGTTTTCTGAGGAACCGCCAGACTGCTTTCCAGAGTGGTTGTACCAGCTTGCAATTCCACCAGCAGTGGAGGAGTCTTCATCTTTCTCCACATCCTCGCCAACAACTGCTGTCTCCTGTGTTTTTGATCTTAGCCATCCTGACTGGTGTGAGATGGAATCTCAGGGTTCTTTTGATTTGCATTTCCCTAATGACTAAGGATGATGAACATCTCTTTAGGTGCTTCTCAGCTATTAGTTATTCTTCAGGTGAGAACTCTTTGTTTAGCTTTGTACCCCAATTTTTAATAAGGTTACTTGGCTCTCTGGAGTCTAACTTCTTGAGTTCCTTATATATATTGGATATTAGTCCTCTGTCGGTTGTAGAGTTGGAAAGATCATTTCCCAGTTTGTTGGTTGCCACTTTGTCCTTTTGACAGTGTCCTTTGCCTTACAGAAACTTTGTAATTTTATGAGGTCCTGTTTGTCAATTCTTGATCTTAGAGCATAAGCTATTGGAGTTCTGTTCAGGAAATTCTCTCCTGTGCCCATATGTTCAAGGTTCTTTCCTAGTTTCCTTTCTTGATTGTTCCAATTCTCTCATGTAAGTATCAGACAATCTATATGTATCACTTTCCTTTAAGGAACATATAAATTAAGATCTGCACCTCGAAAAAAATCACATGTTGGGTAAAAATCTTTTAAAGTTGGACATAATGGTGCAGGCCTATAATAGTAGCACTTGAGAAGTTGAACCTCTATTGTGAGTATAAGGACAGCCCAGGCAACATAATGACACCCTCTCTCAAAACTTCTGAGTTCACTTTCAAGTCCTTGGAAGCAAACTGAGTACAAACTAGCCTTCTAAAATGAACAAATCTTCTGCGAGTGATGGTGTTTTTCATATATGTGTAAGTCCACAAATGTTTAATAATATAATTTATACAACATAATTAAAATGTAATAAAAACGTCCTTACTGATTTCCCCAGATATAGTTCAATACTTTTAAAATATGTCAAAATCTTTCCTTAACAATTTACATGAATATATAAATTAGATCCATGAAAAAGTATGCACAAAGTACAGTGAAATTTTCATTCAGATGTTTATTCATCAATATTCATTATGTACTTAACATTGTACAAAGTGTTTTGGTAAAAATTATATATTATACCAAGAAAATTATGATTTTTATAACCATTTTTGTATTTGTTATTAGGTATGGAAGTTAAATCAGCATAGTGTTTTACATAGTATATGTGCAATTTAAGGAAAATGTAAACAAATCTGTATTTGACTAAAGGGAAAGAACACGTATAAGTGGATCATATTGTAAAGAATTTGTCAATCCAGAGCTTGTGCGTATACTGAAAGTAACTTTGATAAAAAGCAAAATTGAGGTGCAACAACAATGAAAAACAAGTGCAAAGACAAAAGAGATTTGGTCTAATTGTAGCAGGAATTGTGTCTGTTTTATTTCATCATAAATTTCCTAAAACATTGGTCAGTTCTGAGCACAAAATGTATTTAAATTAGTTTGAATTGATTGTCCTCTAAGTATATTACATATCAAAGGCAAAGAAGAGCAGAATCTGTATCATAGTGCTGGTAGGGACAAGCTTTTAGTGTAAAGTGGTAGGCAACATCAGGTGGACCCTGGAAACGCAATCATATCTTGAAAATGACAGTACTAAGTTAAAGCCTGTCTAAGTTTTTATTCCTGTCTCTCTCTACTCCAATTTAAAATGACTGGTATACGAAATGGCAGGTACTTGGAGCTGGGACTGTAACTGCATAGAAGCAAGGAGGAGAACATGACAGAAAAAAGCCACTTACCTCATGAATAAGATGCAGAAAAGAAGGCTTTGGGGAATACAGCTCAGTTGGTAGTGGGCTCTGTCCAAGCATCACAGGAAAACTAGGTGTGGTGAAACAATCTTGCAATTCCAGCTCTTAAGAGGATGAAACAGGAGGATAAGAAGCTTAAGATCACCCTCACTACATAGCATGTTCACTGTCAGCCTGGTCTACATGAGACATTATCTCAGAAACAAACTTTATGGGTTATTTTCTTTTTTAAAAAGGGAACCGTGTTCCCCAACCGGGCTGCCTTGTCCGTACTCAATGGGAGAAGATGACCTAACCCTGCAGAAACTTGATGCACCAGTGTGGGGGGATACCCTCTCAGAGGAGAAGGGGAGGGGGCATGAGGCAGGGACTCTGTGAGGTGATAACCAGGAAGGGCAGTGATTGGACTATAAAATAAACAAATGCATAAATTTTTAAAAGAGAAAAAGTCTGGGCGGGGGAGAGAGGTAGTGGCAGGTCTAAGAGGAGTAAAGAAGAGGGGGGCATGTAACATGCATGTATAAAATTCTCAAAGAATTCATGAAAATATTGCATTTAAAACCTCAATAAGCCTAAATCAATCAATCAATCAATCAATCAATCAATCAATAGCAGCTGTTGAATAAAGTAAAAGCTGGGAAGTCAGAGTGGAAGAATGTAATTCAGCAACACATTATCACTCACGGTGTGAAGGGACATGCTTACTTACACTCTTTCCTATTAGGGGAAAGATATTATATGTGAATTAAGTTTAAAGTGTTAAAGTTTTGGAGTACACAATCCAATTTGAATATATTAAAATGATAACCGGACTTTGTATTAGTTTACGGCTGCCAAAAAGTGACATGAAATTTACCCTTACAACAGGAAAGTTAAGGAAAGATAGAGGAAGAAATTAAGGTAATAATAATATATATATAAAAAATTCTTACTAATTTTCATAAAATTTGTGCATTTTTAGAATTTTTTTAAAAAATAAATCTATAAAAAGATTCACATCACTATTCACAGAAATACAATATAATAAATTAACAAATCCAATACAGTATAATCAATTGTCACTAAAATAGAATACATAAATAAATTAGAATAATCTATGTACAGGCTGGTGTGTGTGTGTGTGTGTGTGTGTGTGTGTGTGTGTGTGAACTTGACACAAGTTGGAGTCATCACAGAAAAAGGAGCCTCCCTTGAGGAAATGCCTCTATGAGATCCAGCTGTAAGGCATTTTCCCAATTAGTGATCAAGGAGGGGGAGGGCCTAGCCCATTGTGGGTGGTGCCATCCCTGGGCTGATAGTCCTGGGTTCTATAAGAAAGCAAGCTAAGCAAGGCAGAGGAAGCAAGCCATTAAGCAGCACTCCTCCGTGGCCTCTCCTGCCTCCTGGTTTCTGGCTGTATTAGTTCAGGTCCTGACTTCCTTTGGTGACGAACAGCAATGGGGAAAGTAAGCTGAATAAACCCTTTCCTCCCCAACTTGCTTCTTGGTCATGATGTTTTGTGCAGAAATATAAACCCTGACTTTCTACAATCTAAAAAAAGAATTCTTGTGAGTGATATGAGAGTTTGAGAACTTGTGTGACCTAAGGACAGTAAGTTGTGTAGTTGGAATGATGAAGGATTATGAATAAACCTGAATGCTTAAATCTGTTTATCCCCCTCCAAGAATAACCTATTTCATTTATTTAGATAAGAATATTTAAAATAATTCTTAAGAATTAATATTTAATGATTGAGTATTTAACTCTCCGATGAATTTCACAATATAGGTTATACATAGTTGATATTCCAGAAAATTATTCTTCAATACCATATACAGTGACATATATCAAATAATAACTGTATGTGATGAATGCATATTGCCCCAAAACATTGCAATTCTAATAATACATACTTTAAGAATGGGGAAAATAGATGTAGAAAAGATAAGTTAAATACCAGGTGGATGTTACAATTAACGTGCCACCCTAGTATGACTTGTCTGAAATACACATTATTAACCATTTCCTCTGTCATTTTGAACTACACATTTCCATAAAGATTTCCATGGAGGTAACTTTTCAGCATCTTGTGAATCTTAAATCATAAAAAATCACAGAAGAGGAGAGAGGGGATACTGTTTTGGCAGCATAAAACAATTTGGCAATAAATACTAGGTCATAAGCACATGCCAAGTAATTATCAGAAAGCCTGATTTTTTTGCTGCTTTACAAGTGTGATCTTAAGATAATAGGGTGAAATTTGTGTTGTGAGGCTTCATGATGTTTTACAATGTGCTATGCTTTATGGTGTGGCTTTAAATAAGAGAGATTTGTAAGGCATTCTGGGAAGGTCTGCCAATTAAAAACCAAAGATTGGCTGAAGGTTTTCAGCAACTGAATTTTGAATACAGATGGTGCTAAATTGGGTGTTTCCATAGCAGCAGACTCTTCCTTAATAACTTTTAAGAGGGAGGGGGTACATAAAAGAGGAAACCATCTCTCTGCAGATGTACATTTTTACATGTCTTCAGATTGATTTTGAAGCTAATTTATACTTAACTGGTGGTTGTATTAAATGGACTTGAATGTTACTATATTCTGAGAAAACATTTAGAGAATATAAGAAATAAATTTTAGGAAACTTGTCAAGACATAGAATGGCATGATTTAAAAAGCATTTCTTGGTCCGTAGTCAAAAATGTTGAATATCACATAGTTACCATTGATCAAGGATTTCTGGATTCTAATATGTTATTGCTAATCACTCTAAGACTTCTTTTTATTAATTTATATAGTTACATCCAGATTACAGCTTCACCTTCCTCCTCTCCTCTCAGTCCCTCCTTCTCACACCTCTCCTCTTCTCTCCTCCCTTTCCCCTCAGAGAAGGAGAGGCATCCTGTGGGCATCAACCCATCTTGGCATAGCAAGTTGCAGTAGGTCTAGGCACATATTCTCCTATCAAGTCTAGACGAGGAAGCCCAGCAGGAAAGAGATACAAAGTCAAACAACAGAGACAGAGACAGCCTCTGCTCCAGTTGTTAGGAGTCCCATATGAAGACAAATCTGCACATCTGTTGCGTATGTGTAGGGGGCCTAAGTTCATCCCATGCATGCACTCTGCTTAGTGGTTCAGTATCTGCAGGCCTTTATGGGCCCAGGTTAGTTGATTCTGTAGGTTTTCTTGTGGTGGTCTAGACCTGTCTGTCTCCTTCAGTCCTTCCTCCTCCCCTTCCACAAGATTTTCAGAGAACCACCTAAGATCTGGTTGTATGTCTCCTCATCTGTTTCCATCAGCTGCTGGGTGAAGCATCTGAGATGACAGTTATTCTAGGTTTCTGTCTGTAAGTATAGCAGAATATCATTAATAGTGTCAAGGGCGGCAGTCTCTCTTGTGACATGCATCTCAACTTGTGCCAGTAATTGGTTGGCCATTCCCTCAAATTCTGCTCCATCTTTGTCCCTGAACATCTTGTAGGCAGGAAAAAAATGTGGGTTAAAAGTAGAATTTGTATCCCCATCCCTCCATTAGATGTCTTGCCTGAATACAAGAAGTGGCCATTTCAAGATCCATGTTCCTTATTGCTAATAGTCTTAGCTAAATTCACCCTCATAACTTCCTGGGAGTTTCCCCTGTTCTGGGTTTCTAATTTGGTCCAGTGATGTCCCCTTTACCAATCCCATATCTCTCTCACACTTAATCCTTCTTAGTCCTCCCTAATAGTAAGCAAATTTAGTCCACTGTGTATTTCTTCGATTTTGTCAGAGGTGTTTTTCATGTAGATCTTCTGTTTCGTTGGGGGTGGTGTTTGTAGTTCCACTTTCAATCAATTTAGGAATGTTTTTGTGCCTACCATTTTGTCGGTATAATTGTCCATGATAATCTTCAATTTTAACATTTTTCTGTATGTTTCTTCAATTTTGACAGAAGTATTTTCCATGTGGATGTTCAATTTTATCAGACAATGTCTATAATTTTACTTTCAATCAACTTAGGAACATTTTTATACCTTCCATTTTATCTGTATAATTTTCCATGTAATAGTCAGTTTTAACATGTTTTTCTATATATTTCTTGAATTTTTTTCAGGAAGAAAAAAGGGCCTTGAAAATCACCACATAATAATGAGCCATTTGAGGGAATGGCCAACCAATTACTGGCACAAGTTGAGATGCATGTCACAAGAGAGACTGCCGCCCTTTTTCCTTGTAGATCTTCAATTTTATCAGAAAGTGTTTATAATACCACTTTCAAAAAACGCAGGCAGTCTTAAGTACTGGAAATGAAGTGCAGGAGACAAGGTCCAGTTCTGCTAGGTGCTACTGGATGTGCCTAAGGAGACATGACAGGCAAGGGGAATATGATAAAGTCCCTGGTGCCAACAGGCCTTTGGAGATGTAGGCAGATCTGCATGTCCCTGTTGCCACTTATTCAAATTCTTAGTGAATTGTTATTTTTAATACCTTTATGATTCATACCAGTTAAGATTTAATTATATAGATATAATCAAAGATAAAAGTAGCTTATGTTATACAGATTTATGGTCTCTTAAGTTAATATTACTTTCTCATTATTATGTGGTGATTTTCAAGAAAAATGATGATATAAATCATTTTAGGAAGAGCTTCATTGATAATGTTCCTAACAGGCAGTAGTTTCGTCATACATCTAGAGTCTAGTCCTCAAATATGCACACCCAGCACCCAGATTTTGGTACTTTACCTAAAGCTGCTAACTCCCTGGGTTTGACCCATTTGCACAAACTTAAAAAGATAAAAATACTGCATTCAAAACCATCTGAAAGAAGAAATAGGAGGTTTGAATTCTTATATTATAACATTGTAATCTTATAACAGTGGTGATAATTTTCTCATGGTGACATCCCCCAAAACCTGATTATAGATTGCAATGCTTGATGATGACTAACAAATTTAATAAAGAATAATAAACTTGTGTTATAGAAAAGGTAGAAAAACTTAACCAACTTTAAAAGAAAGAGAAATAAAATATTTACCTTACATGGTATCAAAGAGAAAATGGCATGTACTTGTTTCCTAGCATTCCTATTAGACTCTACACAGCAAACCACTCCTCACCTATAACATAGACAAAAAGACACACAGAAAGCACACAAACATACACACACACATGAGATCGAGACAAAGACATAGAGACAGAGAGACTGAGAAGAAACTCATCTTCACCCTTCTCCTCTGTTCCATCATAAAATAAAATTCAAGTACCTTTTTTTTTTTAATGGTGGTGATTCAATTCCCAGCACCTGCTTTGGGTGAGGCATATTCAAGCTCTGTAGCCTGATGTTCCTGCCCTTTCTCCTCCTAACAACAGTAAAATCCACATTAAAGTGCAGAATGTACTTTGCACTTATTTTATTCTAAAACCCCATAACATCCTCGTAATAACACCAAATTTCAGTGTGCAAGGTCTCTTCTTTTTTTTTTAAATTTTATTTTGTAAGGTTTTTTTTTATTTACATTCCAAATCATTTCCCCTTTCCCCTTTCCTCCCTCCCCAAAAGTCCCATAAGCCCCCTTCCCTCCCTCTTTTCCCCATTCAACCCCCTCTCGTTACTCTGTCCTGGCGTTCCCCTACATCTAGTCTTTCCAGGACCAGGGGTCTCTCCTTTCATCTTCTTAGAAATCTATTGATATGCGAAATGTGTCTAGGGTATTCCAAGATTCTGGGTTAATATCCCCTTATCAGTGACTGCATACCATGTGTGTTCTTTTGTGATTGGGTTACCTCACTAAGGATGATATTTTCAAGTTCTGACCATTTGCCTAGGAATTTCGTGAATTCATTGTTTTTAATTGCAGAGTAGTATTCCATTGTGTAAATATACCACATCTTCTGAATCCATTCCTCCGTTGAGGGACATCTGGGTTATTTCCAGCTTCTGGCTATTATAAATAAGGCTGCTATGAACATAGTGGAGCATGTGTCCTTATTGCATGCAGGTAAAGCCTCTGGGTATATGCCCAGGCATGGTATAGCAGGATCCTCCGGGAGTGTCATGCCCAGTTTTCTGAGGAACCGCCAGACAGCTTTATATAGAAATAGACTGTTTAAAACTGTAAGGAAAATGTATATGCAAGTTGAAATATATTTCCCAGATGTAAAGCACTCTCACAGGTCAAATCAACATGATATGTAAATTGAATAAAATAAAGGCAAAATTTACCTCTGACACATGCCAACCCCAATTATGCTTTATAATAATTCTTTCCCTGGGAAATGAATGTGAAGATTTAAACTTTCTGTTCTTTCACTAATTTTTTCTAGAATTATTCTTGATTTATAATCATATCTTTAAAAAATCAAGTTCTTTAACATCATAATAATATATCATGATGTATCCAATGAGCATGGAGGAAAATAAAAGTGCACCTTCAGAATAATCAGTTTCATAGAGTAAGGGCCAGACTTCCTGAACTCAGCACTTACTGGTTGATTTGGCTCTCTTAACACTCCAATGGTAAAAGCAGGAATAATAAATATACAGGCTGTCAAGAAAGTTTTATTTGAAAAAAATTCTCAAAATAAAACAAACAAGAAAATAAGAACAAGAAAGGAAACATAAAGACAAAGAAGAACAGAAAGTGTGTTGCTAGAGAAGAAATGGAAATTAAATAAGAAATTTTGTTTATTAACATGCTAGTATCTAGCCTTTATTTGAAATTATAATTGAATTACTAGTTGTAAAATGGTTCACAGAAAGACAGAGCATTTTGTGATACTATAATGAAGATATTCATTTAATTAGAAAATTTCACAATTTTTGTAATGAACTGAGAATGAAGTTCAGTAGAGTATTTACCTACCATGGGAAATGCCCTGGGTTGTATCTCCACCTGTGTTAAAACAGCAAAAGAATAGTTCATTCTTTTCACACAATATTACAAACCTCATTAGAGGTGAATTCAAATAGTATTTTTTAGCATTGGAAATAGATAGAAATGCTACAAGGATAATAGAATATAGACTTATTTATGTCTGTGAACCTAACTTTGTAAAAACAGAGTCAACAAGATACTATATAAATTGACAGTACATTGTAATATTAACAGTTATTATTTTTGAAATTTATGTGAACTTATTTTTTCTTTTTGCACTTATTTGTGTTTTCCAATGATAAATAATCAAATGTGTTGATATTATATTCAGAAAGTATTTTAAAAATGTTATAGTGTTGTAGAGTTTCTCAAACATTTTTTTCAGTGCTATCCCCTTAAAAACTCATTTTAGACTCTTTAAAAAAATCAAATACATACACACACTATTTTTATTTTCATATTATAGCCCTTTGGGATACAGTAAGTCATTGTATACTTTAGACATAGCTACAATATCTATCATTCAAAAGTATCTGTTCACCCACATTCTGGCATCATTGCACACTGAGAATAGAAGTACCAAGAACCAGAGATTCAAATATACTTGAGTAAGTGTTGGGTAGGAATAAAGCAAGTTCTTCTTAAAAACAATATTTAGAAATTAACAAAGTGCAGAGTAAATACCCAAATGATTGTTTTAGTTTTTCAGACACTTGCAATGTAAGCATCAAATAATAGTAATGAAGGACTACTTACAAATATTTACAAATGAAGGATCTCCAAGGTTTTTTTTGTCTTATTAAGAATGTACAAATTTGAAAACAATTTACTAAAACTCTCATGAATATATTTACTTCCTTATCTTCATTCCCTACCACATTTTTTATTTGTACATAATTTTTTTCTTAGAATCACTGCTTATATTTGTGGCTTGTCTTTCACATGAAATTATTGAGGAGGTGCTGGATTAGCATCTCATATTCACAGCTCCATTTTGGACATTAAGTTGTGAACTAAAATTCTACAAACGCATGGGGCCTTAGAGATAATTTTCTCCAGTCAGTCAATTAGAAAAAGACACCCAATGATTCTAAGGTCATTTTGAAGCTGGAGTTTTGTTTTAATACTATGTCCTTTTCTCATTGTTGATTAATTTTCACAACACCAAAGTTTCACTTTTAAGTTTAGAAAAAAAAAATCCGGGATGAGTAGAAGAACTAGTCAGCAAGCTGTAAAGCAATTAGGATGATGCTGTCCTGAATGGAGGTTTTCATGGAACTCTCAAATTAGCTATTTCAGCTTTTTTTTAATGTTCAAAGTGAACAGAATAATGAACAGGCTATTTAGAAGGTTTTGGACTGAGGGGAGAAATCCTTTCATTAGGTTCCAAGTAACAGCTAGCTTATTAAACAGCAAGAGACAGAGATTTCATAGAGAAAAAAAAGGATGAAAAAAATATAGCAATGAGATTAAACGGTCAGTAACACCCTTGCAACTGGCAGTAGCATGTTCATATCAGATCTGTTTTGTGAAAAATGACTGAACTAACATAGTTCTGCACATCTTTTTCATGCCTAGCATGAGAAAACATTATGTGTGTATATGCACCGATACTTAAGGATGAAGTTTCTCCCTCAACTATGCTCAAATTAAAAGTCTCCATAAGAGAATTTGCATGTAAATGTATGGGTTATTAGATAATTTCTATTTTTTCCTATAATATTTATGTCTAGCTTTCAAGAATAGGATAATAGCCTCTCAAGCTGGGATAGTTGGAGCATTACTACCATTCTTCTCACTGGAATCAGTTTTATCCACTAACATAATGATATGCTTGTTAGAAACAGGAATTTCCTATTGGCACTAGTTACATCTAATAAGTAAGTCGTTTCAAGGGGACCATAAACCACAGGAAAACTAGAGAATCAATTGCATTCACAAGAATGTTGTTAGATTGAAAAGTCATAAAGGGAAGCAAAATTAGTGATTTTGACAAACAGTAAGAAAGAAAAAATGGCAAATTTTGGAGAAAAACAAATAATTGAAATTGTATGCAGTTATTTCTTTTTATAACCATATTAAAGGTATAGATTTGAAGTCACTCAGTGCAAAATACATGTTCTGACCTTGATGGATAATGAGTTCAATCACTTCTCAAAACTTCCTTTTACCTTGTGTTCTGTAAAATAAATTGGATTTTAAGGGAAAAATTTTCCCTCCTGTAATCCCAACTTAATATTCTGCTAACCTGACTCCCTGACAGCTTATAAACATTTCAATTCCTTGTTCCCTATTCTTTCAAGGATTTTCTCCCATAGCCTATGTTACTTCCATAGCCAGTTGGATTTTCAGTTTAACTTCCACAATGAACACTCTAAGCATATCTGTTATTTTCATGAATTCTTATATTTTGTTGTCTATGGTCTCACTAGTCATTGAAGTATTCATGACCGTACATGACCTATAGCTAGCCTACATGAGGATTCAAACCATACTTCATTTCCAAAACATTTTGTCATAAATGCACAAAAATTTTAGGAGCTTTCTTGAATTTCTCATTTGAAATTTTACATTTGATAGCCCTGTCTTTAGACAATAATCAATGTCATATGGCAAAATGTTTTCATTACTTGCCTTCTTGGGGACAATTAAAAACTAATATTCAGCATGAAATTGTGGGTTCATTTTGTTCCCAGCAGAAACCTTTTCATCTTGTGACAGAGACAGAATCAGCTTTCTTATTTAGTTATAAGTAAATTAAAATTGAGCTTTTATAAGAGCCAGGTATGAGAGTTCTTGACGCATAGCCTATGAGCAAGTATTTTGCTGATATTGCATGCAGTTTGGGTTCTAAGAGGCGAACAATTATCTATGTATTCTTTCTGTAAAAACAATGGTCAGTTAGTCAGTTACATCTTTTTCCTGCAAAAGGATTATCTGGCTTATTAAACCACAGTCACCTTGGAAGAAAGAACCTCATATGAAGAATAGCCTTCACCATAATGCTCTGTAGGCAAGTCTGTCTAATGTTTTGCTTGTTAAAAGTTGATGTGACAGGCCCCAGCACACTGTGGGCTGTGCCATTCCTGGGAATTGGGTTGTAAAATTAAAATTAATCTGAGGAAACCATGGGGGAGTAATCAAGTAAACTGTATTCCTCCATGGTCTCTATTAAGTTCTGCCCTGGCTGCCTTTCATGATGGACTACAGCTGTAAGATATAATAAACCCTTTCTTCCCAAGTTACTTTGGGTCATGATGTTTGTCACAGCAACAGAGAAAAAAGTGATACAGTTAGGGGAGGATAGCAGAGTTGGGACATAGATCCTTTGAAGGGATTGCAAGGGTTTTCTAATGTCATTCTTTTTTCATCAGAGTCATTAATGGCAAACCTATCATATACCAAGAAATGAATTACAGGCATTGCCCAGAGTTTGAATACTGCCCCATGCTTTCCATCCTATGATATATTGCTCATGAATTCTTTCTGTTTATCACCCATTATTAAGCTATGCCTGTATTTCTTGCCTGATATCATCTTCTGAAATTGTACATCTTTTCTTGTCTCACTCCCCTAATCTATTCTCCAGTTAGCAGTTTCATGGCTGATACTCAGAATAAATAGTGTCACTTCCTGTAATTCTCATTTCAATGAGAATGAAGACTCGAATCCTTACCATAACCACAGAGACTCCAAGGAACTCTAAAAATCCATGTTTAGCTTTTCTTTCTCATAAATGGCGCATTTAAATTGATTTTATCCTGAAGACATAGCAAAAGAAAGTAATCCAATACAAGTGAATATAGAATGAAAACGTTTACTTAAAAAATATTTATCTAAGGAATAAGTATATGTTATTATATAAGCTATTACTTATTATTTGATGTTTACATACATTCTAAATAATTTTCAGACACATGAAAGGTTATCAACAAAAAGATTGGTATATATTAGAAGACAATTGAGCAAAGATATGGATAAACGCTAGATAATACAAATAAAAAGACAAATAATTGTCAAGTGTTCCAATAGCTTTACATGGCTAAGAACATAGAGAAAAAAATTTTCTTGTCTGATACCAAGGTCTGTCATTGTTTTGTGTCTTTTCGTGAAGATTAAAGTATATCTGTTTTCTATGTTTTAAAAAGAATTATTTGCTTGCTGCAATTACAGAAATAACGATATTCTATATCTCATTTTAGAGAAAACAGCAACAGTGCTTTATATTTGCTGTCACTTTGGAATTCACAAAACATTTTTCACAGAGATTATGTCTTGTTACATTTCTCTGTGTTTTGTTTTACTATGGGGATTCTGTGTTAGAAGATTTTTCTTTAAAATTAAGGCAATTAGACTATTCCTGTTGTGTCTTTCTTAGCCATATGGTTCCCCCATGGAACTCTCTTACTCACTCTCTCTTTCATTGGTCTTTCTTCTCTGGATGTACAGCTATCATTTACCCAAGGTAGATGGAAAATGTAGAAGCTGTATACATATTTTTCTTTTTCTTTTCTATAAATTCAAACGTTTAATTTAGAAGCTGCCATGCTACTTTACAATTTGTGCTAAAAATGTGGAATTTAAAAAGAAGTTTATTTACATCATTTGAATCATACTATTTTTTACTTGTATTGGCATCTTTAAAAACTGGCAAAGAATTATGTATGTGTGCCTCACATTTCAAACTATTTACTGTTAAAGTTCATGGATTGCTAAAGTTTCAATAAGAAAAAAAAACATGAAAATATGGCTATGAATGTCAGTTCCAGTCTTTGATATCTTTTACTTTCTACCTTTTTATCTAATGCTTTATACTAAAGTATATTTATAATTGAGGATAGTGTCTTTGTTGTAAGTAATAGAATGATTCTTATATATACACTAAATAAGCCTTAACTAATTGATCTTTACATGTAATTTAGTATTTGGTTTCTGTATAGGAGAATCTGAAGGTAAGAATTGGGCTATGCTTCCATCAATTTATTTCTGCTGAATAAAGAAGCCGCATTTTCATAAATTATTTAAATACATATTTTATTTTCATAGAACTTATTGCGTATATGCAACAGCTTTATATAGTATATATCTGTGAGCATTTTTACCTATATCATATTAACCTGTGGATGATAAACAAGGGGTATTTGTCCTTTCTACACATTTTTTATCTCCTCCTATGTCCCATACTCCTTTCTCCTAAGTACATAAGTGTGTGACCCATCATCAGGTAATGGGTACATCACAGACATTAAATAAACAATTACTAAACAGTGCAGTCTGTTTATCCAGAGATAAGGTAATAAAGAGAAAATGATTAAGAAACTCAAAAGGCAGAACAGTGCAACCTTTGGTTTAGTCAAAGAGAATGATCAGGGAGAACAAGTGATTAATGGTGGTGATGCTGAACCCGACTGTGCCATCTGAAAAAGGAGAGGAACTTGTGAACAGAAAACACACACAGGGGAGATGTATAGCTCACAGTACATATGCTGAAGAATCATATATGTCTGTACTCCTTGAGACCGGGCTTTACATCAAGCATCAGAAGTTAAGAAACTAGAAATAAAGAAAATAAAGAAAAGTGTATTTTTTCAAATGTATTATAAAAGAGGGTGTCATTTTTTTATACCTAGATAGCACAGGGGAATGTAAAATGAATGCAATTTTACACATGATTACAGACAGAAGTAGAGTTTTATCTTCAAAAGACTTATTTGACCAAAGTAATGAAGATAGATAAATAATATAAAAGGTCAGTATTAGATTAATAATTTGCATTTTTGGCTACATAGTAGAATCACTACAGGAAGCTTTCCAAAAAAAAGCTGTTGCCTTGATTCTACCCTAAACCAATTAATTCAGAAGCTTTGGGACTAGGTCCCAGACTCTGGTATTTTTCAAAGTATCCCAGGTAATTCAAATGTGTAGAGAAACTTATGGTCTAACAATTAGAGAAAGCAACAGGGGGCTTTTAATTAAGGCAGCCTGAGGAAGAGGTAGTCAGATGATAGAGAGGTTAGAAGAGCAATTAAAAAGGTTGAAAGGTCATATGATTTGGAATTCTCCTTTAAAAGAGAGGAGGTAAGTGGAATTGAGAATGGTTTGTAGGTTTCCCCTTAAATGACTAGATAGAAAAAAAGATGTGCCAGGAGTTAGGCAAAGGTATGCTAGATTTCGATATGTTGACATTTTCTTTTTTTTTTCTTATTGAAAATAACTTTTTTTCTATATTTTTTTATTTACATTCCAAATGATTTCCTCTTTCCCATTTCCTCCCTCCTCGAAAGTCCCATAAGCCCCCCTTCCCATTCAACCCCCTCTTGCTTCTCTGTCCTGGTATTTCCCTACATCCAGTCTTTCCAGGACCAGGGATCTCTCCTTCCATCTTCTTGGAAATCAATTGATATGTGAATTGTGACTTGGGTATTCTGAGATTCTGGGTTAATATCCCCTTATTAGTGACTGCATACCATGTGTGTTCTTTTGTGATTGGGTTACCTCACTAAGGATGATATTTTCAAGATCTGACCATTTGCCTAGGAATTTCGTGAATTCATTGTTTTTAATTGCAGAGTAGTATTCCATTGTGTAGATATACCACATCTTCTGAATCTATTCCTCTGTTGAGGGACATCTGGGTTCTTTCCAGCTTCTGGCTATTATAAATAAGGCTGCTATGAACATAGTGGAGCATGTGTCCTTATTGCATGCAGGGGAAGCCTCTGGGTATATGCCCAGGAGTGGTATAACAAGGTACAGAGCTAAGCAAAGGATTCTCACCTGAAGAATATCTAATGGCTGAGAAGCACCTAAAGAAATGTTCAACATCCTTAGTCATTAGGGAAATGCAAATCAATGTTGACACTTTCAAAGTGATTTAGTGGGCAGCTGGTTCTGTGGACCTCAGGAGATTGCTTAATACAGAGATTTGAGTGAGCTCACCTGAGAGGTAGCAAATGAAGCAGTATATGGAAATGAATTCACCAGGGAGAATATGTAAATGAAGGGGAAATTAAAGAGAGACCCAACAATGAATAGCAATATTTAAGGGGTGGGCAGAACAATCTTGAGAAGTAGCCAAACTGTTAGAACAAAATGAAAGCAAGATTCTGTTCTCTTAATCAGAAGAGATAACTTAATGCTTTAAGGGCACTTTATGAAAATAAACACACAGTCTACAGGCACCAGTGTTATAGCAAGTTGAAGGTTACTGCTATCTGCAAAAGCAATTTCAACGGCAAAAGCCGATTTGTATTGGGTGGGAACATCACCTGAGATATGATTGTGGGAATGCTGGGTAGAAACTAGTGCTTCTCAGACTTCAGCATGAATATTAAATCACCAGAAGAATCTTGTTTAAAATGAGATTGCATAGAAAATGCTGCTGTGATCCAAGCCATCCTTTTTCCTCATTAATTTATATGTTTATTCATTTTACATCCTGATCCTTGTCCACCCCTGCTCTTAGTCACCAGCCCCTCACACAGAATCCCTCCACCTACCCCTTCCTCCTCCCTATAAGAAGATGAATTCTCTGCTTAACTTGAAAGAAGAATCTGTGGAATGTTTGCATAATGACAGTCAGCCCATGTCATTTTTCTGATAGCATTTGGTTTTATTCATTCATAAAAACCAAGCTTGAGTACAAGGTGTACAAATGAAATTTCATGTGTGTTAATGGAATTCCAATGAATGCATAAACTTTCTACAAATTTATAGTGATGGATAGGTGTTGTTATGTACATTGCATGTTTTTGTCATGTTAATAAATCTGTGGTGTTGAAATTGTAGTGGGACCTTTTAACTTTGCTGTAATGGACTTTCTATAACTTTTATGTTATTAGTATTTTATTTGTGATATTTGACACCTAATTATGCAGTGACTGGGTTATTGGACAGATGAATTACCCAACAATAGGCTGTGTTTATATCACATCTAGATAGTTTCTTTTCTATGACTTGCATGTGACCTAGGATAATAAACTCAAATATTTTACAGTTCCTATATTTGTCAGCTTTCTGCCACTGCAAATAATTCTGGAGATAACTAACTTATACCGTGAAAAGTTGGGTAGGACTTATTTTGTTTTTTGGCTAGTGGAACATGTCATAGTAGGAACCACAGGGACATAAAAGCACGCATCATCTCATTGTTAGAAGAAAATGACAGAGAAAAAAAAGATTTACAAGCCTCTTTTAAGACTCTTTCTCAATTATCCAAAGCCTTCGCACTACGTCATGCTTGTTAAAGATTTCCAGACCCCTTTAGCAGTGACAAGCTGGAGATAAAGCATTTGCAGGTACTTGTAAAACAAATTTGTTCCCCCAAATTCAGGCTTTCGTGTATACTAATAGTCTCTCCAGTTTCATAAATCATCTTCCATAATAAGAACTTTCATGTGATTAATAAGCCAAATAGGAAAATAAACATTCTTTAGAAGATAGACACATTATCTGTTCCATAGGGTTATTTACCATATGTTTTAGATTATCATCCAATATTTATTTGCCAGCTTAATGTTTGGAAAACAAAGAAACTGGCCTGAAGTCCATTTCTGGCTCCACTCCATTCACATATAGTGTGATTTTGAGCAAAGCATTTGGCCATTGTATTCTTATGAATCCTGCTTCATATCTTTTAAACTTCCATTTCTACAGGTATTTTTTTTTCAAAATTGTTAGCAAATTTCAAAACTGCTTAAATAGTATGCTGCTGCTTTGTTTGCTGTGGGAAATGCTCTACTTAACAATTTAATGCTTTGAAATATTTCACAAGGGTAAATAACCTGAAAGCTTTGCAGTATAGCCAAGAACTTGTCATTTAGAATCCAGAACTTGCTCAGTTACTTCATCTCTTTCATTACCCACAATCCTCATTGTTTTATGATGCATTCCAAAGTAATTCTGTGATATAAGTTCATTTCTCCCTTAAATACAAGGTGTATTTCTTTAACTATAGCTCATTATTCAGGACATTTCTTTTGTCTATACCAACCTTGGTTTAGCATACATCTCAGTATTCCATTTGATGAGCTTTTATGAATAAAACATGCCTACTGATGTGGTGTATGCCTCTATCAAGATACAAAGAGAAAAACACCATCAATCCAGAAGAGGACATTTTTAAAGGTTGGCTTGAACTTAGTTTATCTGACTTTCAGCATGACTGAGTATGTGACCATAGGATTACCAAGGTGAAACATGACTAATGACCATCTAGTGGAACAATATGACTCTTGATATGTTGATTGCACATGAATTCAGTGTTGGCTAAATTCTTCAGTCTTCTATCTCCAGCAGAAGCATTAAGACACATGCATGTCACAACTTGTTACAGCTAGAAAGAATCCCATAGCACAGTCAATCTGCTTGCTCTTTGTTTCATCACTCAAAATTTACGAAGCCTAGAGAAATATCACATAAGTATATAATTGCACATCTTTACCCCTATAATTGAGACCAAATTAGGGACAGATACAGATAATGAATCATGGCCACTATTTATTTCATCTCTATAGATTACTGATCTCTTTTGTTATTACCTCTATATTACAATATACTTAGTATACAATTAAGAGTAAATTAATGATAATTTCCATGCTCCAAACAAATGTTATCTGTTTGGTTGATATTGCTATCTTTTAAATTCAGTATTTATTCTGCTTCTATCATCTGCAGATTTAAATGCTTTGTTATCTTTGCATTGCAGGTTTTATAGATTAGAAGAAAAGCAAGTAGTCCATTTGATAATAGTAACTAGAACTTCATCATATCCTCTTGACTTCTCTCTAGCGTCCGATATGTTATTGCACAGTAACCACATTCCTCCTCTCTTGTTCCTAAATTGAATGAGGGATATATGGTTACCATATATTCTTCTTTTCTTCTTCACGAACTTGCTTTGAACTTCTTTTTGTAGTACTAACATATTGATAGATCATCCACAATGTCATGTTAAATACTTCTTCAATGTCAAGAGGATATACCTCAATAAAATCTATAATTTGGTTAATATTCTTTTTTGCTTTTCATTGCTTTAAGTCTTTGAAGGACAAACATTGAAATATATCAACATTATTCTTGGCATAGCTGGATGTACCTAAGTACAGAAATACAGTAATGGTGATTTCTTTATTTATTCCCTCAGGAGACAGTCTGTAATTCCCCATGTGTTTTTTCTAACTACAAAAAAGATAGTTCAGAGTTCACTGTCTTGATGATACTTAGGATCACTTCCCTTATCTTTCCATAAAGGTGGGCATACCTGTTCTCTTCATTTTACTCATGTGACCTCAGAAGATTAGCCCACAGTATAAGTATAAGCTTGGTATTTTCTACATGGACTACTTGTATGATCTGTGAGATCATTAAAATCCAGTGTGTACCCTAGCATATCATGGATTTGTCCTGATAATCTGCTGTTTAGTCTTTTCCTTTTAGAAAATCAGGAGCTCCTTGTTTAACAAGGACCATTATGATTGTGCCCATTGCTTAGATGTACCATCGCAATAATGTTGTGGCTCTCCAGCTGTTCATTATTTTGCTTTCTCAGTTGAGGAAGCTGATGCTTGCCTAGTAAATTAACTTTTCTAATTAAAATTTGCTGCTTTATTACAAAACTAGCACTAGAATCCAGGACACACTGAAAATCAAGGTTACTTTTTAAAATTCAATAAAGCAAACTTCTAATTCTCAGGCTATAACAGTGCTGAAATTGCTATTCCTTGTTCAGTAGCAGTAGATGTTCAAAATAGCAATCATTTCTTTTTTACATACTAGTCATTTCTGGGAAAGCTGTAGGAATTTATTTCAGTCAAGAATGTATATCAATAATCAAACATGGCTCATTTAAGAATGTGAAGCAAAGAATTGGTTAGTACTTAATCAACTGAACTGTTTCTTTCTGCAATATTGTGATTCTTAGCATGATTACTGGGTTTCCAATTTGACACTTTTGGAGACCTGTAAATCAAGACTCGTGCTGGTTCCCAGTCTGTCATTCTGAGTCGTAGCTTTGGTTATTTACTTCCCTTCATTATCCAGCATCTATTTACTCTGTAAATCAGTTGAGAAGCTTTCTGCAGTGGACTTCTATGAGAAAAAAACGTGTATTTCTGAGTTGCTTTTCAATTAGAAACATGCACAGATTGTCTGGGTTTATGTGCACATATTTTATTATTACTTCACTTTTGTATGTCAGTGGAATCTGGTGTAAATGTAAATCTAACAGTATGAGCTCTAGTGACCAAATGTATTGCCATAATACATCTTTGGTCAATCAATCTCCTGGGGAAAAGTGTTGCAAGTGTGATAAAAATCTGTAATTTGAATTGCTGCCCATTATGGACAATTACTAGGTCTGTATGCTGTCCAACTCCCACACTGAACCATTTCCAGAATAACAGCTTTGCTTTGATGATCTTTAGATTTTATGGCTCTTTCATCTCTTGACAAAATGAAATACCTGTAATGCTTCTAAAATTTTCTACATGTGTTTATTCAGGGTCTTCCCTGGTGATTACTGCCAGTTATTCAACTGCATTGCCCAACTTGTTTTTTTTACTCAATAGGTGAACAACTGATTAGTCTTTAATGGTCTAATCTGTTATGGCAAGTCTAATCTAGTTCACTGTCCGGTAAATATGCCTTACATATTCTCCTTTTGTGGTACAGAGGATCAGACTAAGAGCTCCTCTATGGTGGGTAAGCTTATTATTATTATTATTATTTTTTTTTACCACTGAGCAACATCTGCAGAAGTACAAGTTCTAAACTACATTGATACTTTAGCAAACTGATCCATATAATACATGTTGTGCTACTTTTGATGAACCTCTAAATTTTATATAAGGTATATTTTATAAGTTAAATAATACTTTATTATATTTATTTATTCAATTTCAATATATAATGAAAATTATACTCTGCATAAACATCTAAATTATTAAATAATCACAAACTGAATGCATCTGTGTAAAAACTAGAAAACTCTAGAAACAGAGTATTGTCAGAACTTTGTCAGACAACTTCATACAAATCTGAAGGCAACAACTATTTTCCAGAGTCCTAAAATCTTCTACTCTTTTTTCCTCAGTTTATTATGATACATTTAATCAAACAGGTTTTCAAAATCTGCTCAATTGTAACTGACTTTTCCATCCCTCATCACTATATTTTTGAGATTGATCTATATTGTTGCAAATAGTCATAAATCTCTCATTTCTATATTTGCAAGGTCATAGACAGATGGATGAATAGGTAGATATAGATAGATAGATAGATAGATAGATAGATAGATAGATAGATAGATAGACAGACAGACAGATAGATAGACAGACACCAAGATATAACATATGCATGCATTAGTTTAAGAGGCATGGAAAGCAAGTCTTTCAGTAAATACAAATAAATATTCACTTCTGTTGACTGTATAACTGCAAGTAGAATTGCAAGTCAAATACTGTTTTTTATATACTTGGGAAATTTATTATTTCTTTGAAGTCTTATACCCATGTTTTCTTGTAAAGCCAACGATCTCTCCATAATTTTTCTTCTTCAAAATGAATTCTTATACATGTACATTGTTTCACAGTAATACCTACTTATTCTTTTTGTAGTATTCATCTAATTTTACTTAGTTAATAATAATTATAATAATACACTATATGTGGTTATTACCTTCTAGAGTTCAAAGTGGTTCTAGGATTTAAAATGCCTAAAAATAACATTAGGTTTATATAAAAAGACTTTTCTACATTACTTTGTCAATGATTGAATTTCAAACAGGCAAAAATGATTAAACAACTCTATCAAAATGGATTCACCAACTCATTATATATGTTGTATATGAATTCAAAGCACATGATATTCTACTAACATGATTTTGAAGGAGTTTTACAGAAATAGACAATATGGTTAATGCAAATGAAATTAGTAAAAAAAAAGCTGTAGAAAAGATCCCTGAAGATATAGACCTCAAAATCAAATGAGAACCAAAGAACCCAAAATCACAGAACATTTATTTACATGAGATAGATTATGAGTGTCAATGAGGACAATAAAATAGAATTTATAACAATTATTGAAAAGATATCAAATGGAAACATAATAAAAAGACAATGATTGTTTTTCAATAAGAATGACTCAAGATTTAGGGAAAGGATTAACTTTGGAATCATCACCATTTCATTGTTATACAAAACAAAATGGAGAATTGAAATCGTCTTTGAGTATAGTTCATTTGGCAGAGTGTTACTGGAAGTATATCAAATGACAATTGATAAGCTGTGCTCCGGTAACTTGGTAACACTTTCTTTTTTAAAAAAAAAGTTACTAATGTCTGTTTTTATGTACATATACATTTGTGGGTAAGTATGTGGATGAGAGGGGTACATTTACAATGCAGCGCATGTGGAGAACAGAGAAAACTTTCTACCATATAAGTCCTAGGGTTTGACCTTTGATCATCAAGACAAGCAACAACGAGCTTGATAGTTTTTATTTTAGTGCATATAGTAATACTAATTTGGACTATGTGTCCCAAGAAACAAACCTCAGAATGAAAGAGAAAAATGTGGTTTATTTGTAAGGTAACCAAAGAAATTACCTGTAGGGGAGTGGAACAGAGATAGGAAAAAGAAAGAAACTAAGAAAAGCAGTTATAGTTTTTACCCAAAAGCAACAAGGGCAAGGATCAAGGAGTTCCAACTCTTATTTGGCATTGCCTTAATACTGCTATTAAGGCTTTAATTCTCCTTGCAAGTCTGTTCAAGATAAAAGAAATCCTTCCTGCTTGAATTAATGCAAGTGCTTGCTAATGAGTACTCAAGGAAAATACCAAAGGTATATACATTGGTCACTGGCAGCATCCACTACAAACCCCTATCCTTGAAGCTAAGGTATCTACTGTGTAAAGTGAGAAATAGAAAAGTAAAACTATAAACCACAGTAGTGTGTGATAAGTATCAATGGTCACACAAAGGATGATCAGGAAAACTCTTCATCTATAATAATGATATTTATATATGCAGTTAGTTATCAAAGATATACGTAGAAGGAAAATGTTGTATCTTAAACCGTAGATATAAAAAGCTGCTCACAAAAAAATCTCTGGAATAATTAGTTCCCAAGATACATCCTTTGAAATGTCTGTTTTATTGGCAAATTTATCATAAAATGAATTGAAATAGGAAAAGACAAAGATATTGTGCCCCCAAATGTATTGATGCCTATAAGAATCATGGACTCATATCATCTGGATACTATTACAATGTTGCTAATGTTTGGTTCTATGGGCTTTGAAAGATTATTGTGTGAAATCTCCTTCATAGTGGCGTATGCATCAAGTATATTTGTCCACATTTCCCTGTTAAATATGTATAAAGAAGATCAATGTGTTGTCTTATTTGTTCTCATTTGAATATGAAGGCCAGAGCACAACCTGTGGAGTAAGTCCTCAGGGGTTCTCCACCGTTTCTTTGAGACAAGGTCTCTCTTTAATTTGAAAGATCACCAAGTAAGATTGACTACCTACCCAATGAGCTCATTGAACCTATCTCTGCTTGCCATCTTGACTCTAGCTTTGGAACATCCAAACTCAGATCCTTATGCTCACAAGTAAGTGCTTAAGTAATAGAGCCAAGCCCTTCAGTAACTTTCTAAGAAATAATTGTTATTTGGTATCAGAGTCTAAGGTTGAATTTATATTTCTAAACATAGCACCAATATTCTAGTTTATTTTCATACAAGTGATATAATAGAAAGTCAAATTTGCTACCTGAGTGAAGAAATCATTTTATTAATTACTCTACCTATCCCACTTGGGATAATTTTAATGGGAAATATAAATGTGCAATGACATTTAGATTCTAAATCCCACCGTTTTCTCTTGAATAATAATTACTGTTCTTTATTCTTCCTTTGATTCTAGTTGAAAGAATTCAGATTCAGTGGGATGAGGTACAAGAACAGTTGCAGAACAGGAGACAACAGCTGAATGAAATGTTAAAGGATTCAACACAATGGCTAGAAGCTAAGGAAGAAGCTGAACGGGTCATAGGACAGGCCAGAGGCCAGCTTGACTCATGGAAAGAAGGTCCTCACACAGTGGATGCAATCCAAAAGAAGATCACAGAAACCAAGGTTAGTGTCAAACATATCTTTTAAAAAACATACCTGTTATAGTAAGTGAAAGGATGCCATAGATGAAAATTTAGTGGTTTTTTTTAGTGAAAATTACATTGAAAAAATGAACAGTGGAATTCCTGCTTGTGTTTGATTGCTTGTTTTTGAGACAAAATCTCAAACTCAAAATCCTCAAGATTATAGATGAGACACAGTACAGGTTAGAGGAATAACTGATGGCCCATTGCAGCTTTAAAGTTAATTTTCATTATGTATTATTTGCAGAGTTTGTTAGTTTTGTTTTGTTAATACAGGGTCTTACATAACCTGTTCTTGCCTTCACTTCTGATCTTCCTGCATACACCCCTTGGAATTAGAAGCATGTTCTTTGCCTCCATGCTAAATTTCTGCTGGGAGTTGAATTCAAGACTTCCTGATGCTAGGCAAGCACTCTATTCAGTGAGATAAATCCCTACTTATCAACCAGGTTTTACACCACACCATTCTTTTAAGAACATTTCAAAGATAATATGCACACCATACTACTATAGTAATATGAAGTTAACTTGAGATTCATCACTAATTTCTTCCTAGGAAAAGTAATAGATACATTCCCCCTTATATCTCACTGGTTCTAACTTGAGAAGGGAGTGAGTCGGTATCAGAAAATGTATAAGGGGAGCTTGTATTCTCACTTTCTTCTCCCTTTCTCTGACCTTAGCACAGCATTTTCTATGTCTCTTATTCTTCCTTCTCTTTTCTCCTTCTTTTAAAAAGTTAGAAATATCTTTCTATTTAATAATTTAGTACTCTCTAAGCTAAAATGAAATGGTAAAAAAATAAAGTACATTAATTTTATCAAGTACCATGCATGATGCTTTATATACATTTGATCATTTCAAATATTACATGTATTAGCCATCTGAGATATTAAATGCTAAACAGTGGATACTGTTAAGAGATTTTTTTAATCAGTGAAATAATGTGGTTGGAAGCTGGTCTGGTCTGATTGGATACTTGATAAAAAACTCTCCACTGTTTTTTCCACTCTGTCAGAAAGTTCTCCTGGCAGACAAGGATCTGAATCTGACACACATTATACCATCTAAGGAAAAAAAAAACATACAATTTTCTTGGATAATGTCTTTTTCATTTCTAAAATATCTCATATCCAAAGCAGTCTGTTTATATTGTATTAAGTTGTACTGAGAAATAAAACCTGAGATATCAAGAACATAATATAATAACAATAATAATTGATTTGTTAGTTACAGTCAATTAGATAAATCCTTTTCTACAATCTCTGTCCAACTGGTCACTTGGGGATAAGCTTTTCCAGTTTTTTCAAAACTATTGTTTTAAACATACAGGTTGCCCTAAAGCCACTGAGAATTTTATGGAAGGCCTAGGATTTCTACCATGTCTCACTGGCCAGATCTTTTTCCCAGTTAATTTCAGATACACTGACTGGCATTAATAAGTTTTTAGCCAATCATCATCAAAGCTACTTTTTTAGAGGATCTAAGCTGCTGTGAAGTTAAGATCTTTGGCATACAAAAATTCTGGAAGGCCATGTGGGATTTTAAGACTCATTATTCCCTCTGTTATCATTAATTTCCTGGCACAGATGCATAAGTACTTTCTACTAATTGTTTTCATAATTCTTGGTCTGATTGTTTGAAATTCAAACCACATGGTTATTTTTGATTGCTCTGTTATTAACTATAAGCTAGTATACTATGAATTTCACAGATTATAAACAAAAAGGGTTAATAGATACAAAATTATCAAGAAGAGGGTTTGAGATACATACCTGAGAGGGAATAAAGGAAAATGAGATGTAAGTAATGCTATATTTGACTCTAAAGGATGACAATTGAAAAATAATCTTATCCTGAATGAATCCTAAGGGTGTGTCAGGAATTATTAGTGTATAATAAGTAGCTGTTTTAAAAAGACTAAAAGAAAAGAAAATGTAGAAGAAGCAAACAAAACAGTCTATATATCTGAACAGATGTTTTTAAAAGACCTAACACAACATAGGATAACATTATAATTACTAACTTTTTCAAGACTTTTAAAAATGGTTTTGAGTAGTCTTCTGTCTACTTCATAAAAACGACTTGGCCATTATCTATAGAAATTGTAGGCATTCTTGTCTACTTTTAGAAATTTAGTGATAGGCATGGCTGACACAGTAAACAAATGATCATAAGGCAGATGATAAAGATGGCCAAAATATTAATGTTCCCACCAACCTCCTCCCCTGGATGGTATAAATGAATACTAAAAATCCTTTTGCTAATACTAAAGTTGAGTGTTTGTTGTATGCTAAAAACAATGTTAGTCATTTTACATTCACTCTTTTAATTGGTTTTCTCAGTCATTTCTTATGAAAATATTCCTTTTTAGTAGCATGCAGAAAAGACTGAGGCTGATGAGGTTTAGTAAATTCTTTTGATAGGAGTAGAGATATGAAACAGGAAATTATAGCAATGATTCTTGTATATGACTTCACGGATTTTCTTTTCCACACACTTTTTTTTTTAATTTACATTCCAAATCACTTCCCCTTTCCCGTTTCCTCCCTCCCCGAAAGTCCCATAAGCCCCCTTCCCTCCTTCTTTTCTCCATTCAACCCCCTCTCGTTACTCTGTCCTGGCGTTCCCCTACATCCAGTCTTTCCAGGACCAGGGGTCTCTCCTTCCATCTTTTTAGAAATCTATTCATATGCGGATTGTGTCTAGGGTATTCCGAGATTCTGGGTCAATATCCCCTTATCAGTGACTGCATACCATGTGTGTTCTTTTGTGATTGGGTTACCTCACTAAGGATGATATTTTCAAGTTCTGACCATTTACCTAGGAATTTCGTGAATTCATTGTTTTTAATTGCAGAGTAGTATTCCATTGTGTAGATATACCACATCTTCTGAATCCATTCCTCCGTTGAGGGACATCTGGGTTCTTTCCAGCTTCTGGCTATTATAAATAAGGCTGCTATGAACATAGTGGAGCATGTGTCCTTATTGCATGCAGGTAAAGTCTCTGGGTATATGCCCAGGAGTGGTATAGCCGGATCCTCCAGGAGTATCATGCCCAGTTTTCTGAGGAACCGCCAGACTGCTTTCCAGAGTGGTTGTACCAGCCTGCAATTCCACCAGCAGTGGAGGAGTGTTCCTCTTTCTCCACATCCTCGCCAACAACTGCTGTCTCCTGTGTTTTTGATCTAAGCCATCCTGACTGGTGTGAGATGGAATCTCAGGGTTGTTTTGATTTGCATTTCCCTAATGACTAAGGATGATGAACATCTCTTTAGGTGCTTCTCAGCCATTAGATATTCTTCAGGTGAGAACTCTTTGTGTAGCTCTGTACCCCATTTTTTAATAGGGTTACTTGCCTCTCTGGAGTTTACCTTCTTGAGTTCTTTGTATATCTTGGATATTAGCCCTCTGTCGGATGTAAGGTTGGTAAAGATCATTTACCAGTTAGTTGGTTGCCGCTTTGTCTTTTTGACAGTGTCTTTTGCCTTGCAAAAACTTTGTAATTTAATGAGGTCCCATTTGTCTATTCTTGATCTTAGAGCATAAGCTATTGGAGTTCTGTTCAGGAAATTCTCCCCTGTGCCCATATGTTCAAGGTTCTTCCCTAGTTTCCCTTCTATTAGTTTCAGTGTGTCTGGTTTTATGTGGAGATCTTTGATCCACTTAGAATTGAGCTTAGTGCAAGGAGATAAGGATGGGTCAATTTGCATTCTTCTGCATGATGACCTCCAGCTGAGCCAGCACCATTTGTTGAAAAGGCTATCTTTTTTCCACTGGATGGTTTTAGCTCCTTTGTCAAAGATCAAGTGACCATAGGAGTGTGGATTCATTTCTGGGTCTTCAATTCTGTTCCATTGATCTACATGTCTGTTACTGTACCAATACCATGCAGTTTTTAACACTATTGCTCTGTAGTACAGCTTGAGGTCCGGGATACTGATTCCCCCAGAGGTTCTTTTACTCTTGAGAATAGTTTTAGCTATTCTGGGTTTTCTGTTATTCCAGATGAATTTTTGAATTGCTCTTTCTAACTCTATGAAGAATTGAGTTGGGATTTTGATGGGGATTGCATTGAATCTGTGTATTACTTTTGGTAAGATGCTCATTTTTACTATATTAATCCTGCCAATCCATGAGCATGGCAGATTTTTCCATCTTCTGAGGTCTTCTTCAGTTTCTTTCTTCAGAGACTTGAAGTTCTTGTCATACAGATCTTTCACTTGTTTGGTTAGAGTCACGCCAAGATACTTAATATGGTTTGTGGCTATCGTGAAGGGTATTATTTCTCTTACTTCTTTCTCAGCCTGCTTATCCTTTGAGTATAGGAAGGCTTCTGACTTGCTTGAGTTGATTTTATATCCGGCCACTTTGCTGAAGTCGTTTATCAGCTGTAGGAGTTCTCTGGTGGAGTTCTTTGGGTCGCTTATGTATACTATCATATCGTCTGCAAATAGTGATAGTTTGACTTCTTCCTTTCCAATTTGTATCCCTTTGACCTCTTTTTGTTGTCTAATTGCTCTAGCTAGAACTTCAAGTACTATATTGAAAAGATATGGAGAGAGAGGGCAGCCTTGTCTAGTCCCTGATTTTAGTGGGATTGCTTCAAGTTTCTCTCCATTTAGATTGATGCTGGCTACCGGTTTGCTGTAAATTGCTTTTACTATGTTTAGATATGGGCCTTGAATTCCTGATCTTTCCAAGACCTTTAGCATGAAAGGATGCTGAATTTTGTCAAATGCTTTCTCAGCATCTAATGAGATGACCATGTGGCTTTTTTCTTTGAGATTGTTTATGTAGTGGATTACATTGATGAATTTCCTTATATTGAACCATCCCTGCATCCCTGGGATGAAGCCTACTTGATCGTGGTGAATGATCGTTTTGATGTATTCTTGGATTCGGTTGGCAAGAATTTTATTGAGTATTTTTGCATCGATATTCATAAGAGAGATTGGCCTGAGATTCTCTTTCTTTGTCGGATCTTTGTGTGCTTTTGGTGTTAGTGTAATTGTGGCTTCATAGAACGAGTTGGGTAGTGTTCCTTCTGTTTCTATTTTGTGGAACAGTTTGAAGAGTATTGGTGTTAGGTCTTCTTTGAAGGTCTGATAGAATTCTGAACTAAAACCATCTGGACCTGTGCTTTTTTTGGTTGGAAGACTTCCAATGACAACTTCTATTTCTTCAGGGGTTATAGGACGGTTTAGATGGTCTATTTGATCCTGATTTAATTTTGGTACTTGGTATCTGTCAAGGAAATTGTCCATTTCCTCAAGATTTTCTAGTTGTGTTGAATGCAGGTTTTTGTAGTAAGATCTGATGATTTTTTTGAATTTCCTCAGTTTCTGTTGTTATCTCTCCCTTTTCGTTTCTGATTTTATTAATTTGGATACTATCTCTGTGCTCTCTGGTTAGTCTGGCTAAGGGCTTATCTATCTTGTTAATTTTCTCAAAGAACCAACTCCTCGTTTTGTTGATTCTTTGTATGGTTTTATTTGTTTCTACTTGATTGATTTCAGTCCTGAGTTTGATGATTTCCTGCCTTCTACTCCTCTTTGGTGTATTTGCTTCTTTTTGTTCCAGGGCTTTCAGGTGTGCCATTAAGCTGTTAGTGTATGCTGTCTCCCGTTTCTTTTTGGCGGCACTCAGGGCTATGAATTTTCCTCTTAGCACTGCTTTCATTGTGTCCCATAAATTAGGGTATGTTGTGCCTTCATTTTCATTAACTTTCAAAAAGTCTTTGATTTCTTTCTTTATTTCCACCTTGACCAAGTTATCATTGAGTAGAGCATTGTTCAGCCTCCATGTGTATGTGGATTTTCTTTTGTTTTTGTTGCCATTGAAGACCACCCTTATTCCATAGTGATCTGATAGGAGGCATGGGATTATTTCTATCTTCTTGTATCGGTTGAGGTCTGATTTGTGACCAATTATATGGTCAATTTTGGAGAAGGTACCATGAGGAGCTGAGAAGAAGGTGTATTCTTTAGCTCTAGGATGAAATGTTCTATATATATAAGTTAGTTCCATTTGGTCCAAAGCTTCAATTAGATTCACTGTGTCCCTGTTTAGTTTCTGCTTTCCTGAACGATCCATTTCAGAGAGCGGGGTGTTGAAGTCACCCACTATTATTGTGTGCGGTGCGATGTGTGCTTTGAGTTTTAGTAAAGTTTCTTTTACGAATGAGGGTGCCCTTGCATTTGGAGCATAGATATTCAGAATTGAGAGTTCTTGATGGTGGATATTTCCCTTGATCAGTATGTAGTGTCCTTCTGTGTCTTTTTTGATGACTTTAGGTTGAAAATCAATTTTATCCGATATTAGGATGGCTACTCCACCTCGTTTCTTGGGGCCATTTGCTTGTAAAATTGTTTTCCAGCCTTTTACTCTGAGGTAGTGTTTGTCTTTGACACTGAGGTACGTTTCCTGCATGCAGCAAAATGCTGGGTCCTGTTTACGTATCCAGTCTGCTAGTCTATGTCTTTTAATTGGGGAATTGAGACCATTGATATTAAGAGAGATTAAGGCATAGTGATTATTGTCATCTGCCATTCTTGACGCTATCTTTATGTTTGAGTGTTTATCTACTTTTGGGTTTGATTCAAGAAGGTTATTATCTCATTTTTTCCAGGGTGTTGTTTCTCTCCCTGTATTGGAGGTTTCCACCTATTATCCGTTGCAGGGCTGGATTTATGGAAAGATATTGTAAAAATTTGGTTTTATCATGGAGTATCTTGGTCTCTCCATCTATGGTGATTGAGAGTTTTGCTGGGTATAGTAGTCTAGGCTGGCATTTGTGCTGTCTTAGTGTCTGCATGAGATCTGCCCAGGATCTTCTGGCTTTCATAGTCTCTGGTGAGAAGTCTGATGTGATTCGGATAGGTCTTCCTTTGTATGTTACTTGGCCCTTTTCTCTTACTGCTTTTAGTATTCTTTCTTTGTTTAGAACATTCGGTGTTTTGATTATTATGTGACGGGAGGTATTTCTGTTCTGGTCCAGTCTTTTTGGAGTTCTGTAGGCTTCTTGTACGTTCATCGGCATCTCTCTCTTTAAGTTAGGGAAGTTTTCCTCCATAATTTTGTTGAAGATGTTTATTGGCCCTTTAAGTTGCAAATCTTCACTCTCATCTATACCTATAATCCTTAGGTTTGGTCTTCTCATTGTGTCCTGGATTTCCTGGATGTTTTGGGTTACACGTTTTTTGCATTTTGCATTTTCTTTGACTGTTGAGTCGATGCTTTCTATGGAATCTTCAGCACCTGAGATTCTTTCTTCCATCTCTTGTATTCTATTGTTGATGTTTGCATCTATGACTCCTGATTTCTTCCCAAGGTTTTCTATCTCCAAAGTTGTCTCCCTTTGTGATTTCTTAGTTGTTTCTACTTCCTTTTTTAGTTCCTGGATGGATTTGCTGAGATCCTTCACTTGTTTGTTTGTATTTTCCTGTATTTCTTTAAGGTATTTTTGCATTACCTCTTTCAGGATTTCTTCCTGATGACCCACGTTCTCCTGCATTTCTCTGAGCGATTTCTGTGTTTCCTCCTCATGGGATTCCATCTGTTGATCCATTGTCTCCTGCATTTCTTTAAGCAGTTCTCGTGTTTCCTTTGTAAGGGTATCTAACCGTTGATTCATTTCTTTAAGCAATTTTTGTGTTGCCTCCTTATGGGCATCCATCTGTTGACCCATATTCTTCTGCATTTCTTTATGCAAATTTTGTGATTCCTTTGTGAGTGCATCTACCCGTTGATTCATCTCGTTAAGCGATTTTTGTGTTGTCTCCTTGTGCGCCTCCATCTTTTGATCCATGTTCTCCCGCATTTCTCTAAGCGATTTTTGTGTTTCCTTTGTAAGGGCTTCTAACCGTTGATTCATGGTCTCCTGTAACTCTTTATGAGATTTATTTGTGTCCTTCTTGTGATCCTCTAATAGCATCATGAGAAGTGATTTTAAATCCAGATCTTGTCTTTTGGGTGTGGTGGGGTATCCAGGACTTGCTGCTGTTGGAGAGTTGGGTTCGGATGGTCCCACATTACTTTGATTTCTGTTAGTAACATTCCTACGTTTGCCTTTTGCCATCTGGATACCTCTGGTGTTAGTTGGTCCTGCTGCCACTGGCTTTTGGTTGGACCTCCTGTGAGCCTGCAAAGCTATTTCTGCCCCCCCTGGATTACCAGGATTCCCCTGGCACCGATTTCTGGGGCCTGCCTGCTCCTGAGTGACTTTGGAGCCCTAATGTGCCTTGCCCCAAGTGATCTTATATTGGGGAGGCCTTGCACATCTAAAAGCTCAGCCTAGTGGATTCCTGGAGCAGAGGTCGCCAAAGGGAGGCTGGGAGGCTCCTGCCCTGTGCAGGGGTGTGTGATCTCTTCTGGGGGGGGAGGGGGCGTCCCTCTGCCAGGCAGAAGTCCCACAGCAGAGCTGGCGCGCTGGTCACTGCAGATCAGCCCCGCACCTGGGAGCCGCACACACACAAGCCGCCCGAGACCCAAGCGACATTATGCCTGTCTGTCTCAGAACCTGGCTGTCCCAACCTCCCAGTCACTGGAGCCTCCACACACTTTTTATGTAAATGAAACAAATTGATAAAACATCATGGGACTCAGAAAGAGACAACAGTAATTATTAATTGACAAATAAGATATTATTGATAAGCCAACTGACTGAAAAAGAAAGTAACTAAATAGTGTAATAGGGGAACATTTTCACACTATTTTCTACTCTGAAAAAACTGACGATTTCAAATTATATTCATTTAAATGAAACTACTATTTTTAATTCTTTGCAAAGTTGGGGAACAAGTAAGAGAGAGATCTTTTCATAGCTAAATGTGTTCTTACTACTGAGCGATGCTGACAGGATTATCACAATTTTCTTTCAAGAAAAATTTTTGGAAATGGATACAAGCAAACACTGGATAATCTGACCTACATCTCACTCCTCATAAAGTATTGTTACATTTATCTTCCTCTGAGTTCAAGAGAACCTACTAGTCTTCCAAGGCCCTTATCAGATTTGGAGAACTGTGGTTATAGCAGTCAGTCTCCATTTCTGCCCCATTCCTAATGATGACCCAGTCTACTCTTAGTAAAGAGCAGTAAATGGTTTCAAATGCTAACACAAGTCTAAGACATTTTTTTTTTTTTAGTTTTTCAAGACAGGGTTACTCAGAATTAACAGATTTGGCTATCTTGGAACTCACTTTGGAGACTAGGTTAGCCTCAAACACACAGAGATCCACCTGCTTCTGCCTCCTGTGTGCCAGGATTAAAGGCATGTGCCACCATGCCCAGCAACATTTTTAGTACTTTAACCAAGTCACCATACTGATCTTGATTCCCAGCAATCTGGATGCATTATTGATTTTTAATCTCTAATCTCTTCTAACCCTTATGCACAACATTAGTTATTCTAATAATGTGTATAATTTTTTAAAATTCTGAATTTTTAGTTTAGTGTTATCACATGATTTTTCAGTTTTATACATTTTAGTCATTATCATTTTTAATTCTTCATAGCATTTCACTAAGCTCCATCTTTAACTCTTACCTCTCTGGTTTGATACTTTTAAACTATCCAACTCTTGGTGAAAAGGATAATGGGAAGCAATTGTAAAAATAACACCATATTCACATAGTAGAAATCACATGTGAGGTGGCTTCTGGGAAAGACCATCCTAAAAACATAGTCAGGATAGAACGAGACAGCAATAGGAGAACACTGTTCAGACAAAAATACAGACTCGAGATGGTCTATTCTATGAATTACTAATTAGTGGGTTATGATAAACTATACATAATCTATTTGTACATTCTCTCTTTGCTGTATAAATCATTAATTTCCTGAAACAAAGATGTGCATTTGGTATCCAGATTATTTCATTAACCACATCTTATTTGATCTTCTTAGGGTTGGTATAAATATGCTTGCTTTCAAGAGACAGACTTTACAAAATGAACATCACCCTCTCAAAACAAAACACACACACACACACGCACACACACATACACACACACACAGATTCAACACTAAACAAAATCCCTTCCAATAAGCCATAACAGAATCTATGAGAGAAGATACCATTTAGAACTTTCAAAAAAAACAAGACTAGTATGCCAATGGCACTTGAAACTGCCAGCACTGATCATCCTAGAATTTATTTCACTTGGAACAATCTTGGTTGAGGTCACAGCCTATTCACCAGGCATGGATTGGACCAAACTTGGCAGTGGGATCTTTGGAAAAATTATTTCTTGATCATTTTGAACTTTCTTTTCCAGTGGCAATAAAAATTTGGCCAGGCTCACAGTTTCCATTTATTTTTCTCCTTTCAGCTTTTGAAAAAGAAATTCCTTTTTTTGTCTGCTCTGTGATTGCTTTTGTGTCAAATTCAGCATAAAAGCTTTTCAAACGTGATGGTATTAGCTGTTTTGTGCTTGGGTGAGCTAAGAGTACATGAATTCAATAAAGAAGTGAAATCTTGTTGAGCCTTGCTGATTTGTCTATTTAATACTTGAAACTATTTGAAGGGAGAAATCTAATAACTTTCAATTATTAAATAAACATTTCCTAGGCTGAAAAAGCCTATATTTTATATTTTAAATGCATCTTTTATTGAACCATAGATACATTATAATTGTAATTAATTTTCTTACTAAAACCTGTTCTTTTTTTTTTACTTTATATTGGATATTTTATGTATTTATATTTCAAATTTTATCCCCTTTCCCATTTCCCCTCTGGAAACTTCCTATTCCATCACCCCTTCACCTGCTTCTATGAGGGTACTCCCCCACCCACCTAACCACTCTCACCTTGCTGCCCTGGCATTCCCCTACATTGGGGCATCGAGCCTTCACAGGACCAAGGGCCTCTCCTATTGATGCCAGCCAATGCCATCCTCTGCTACATATGCAGCTGAAGCCATGGGTCCCTCCATGTGTATTCTTTGGTTGGTGGCTTGGTCCCTGGGAGCTCTGGGGGATCTGGTTGGTTGATATTATTGTTCTTCCTGTGGGGTTGCAAACCCTTTCAGCTCCTTTATAGAAAAACCTGTTCTATAATGTACCTACACTAACCACTTAAAAAATTATTTTAGTGGGAAATAAAGAAATCAGGGGGAATTCTTTGATTAACTTGAAGGGTACATTATTATTTTATGTGTGTCTGAGTAGGTGAAACTTACATATGAGACAGTATTCTGTCTGTATTATAGGTATGTACAATGATAAAACATGAATTTTTATTTATGTTAAGTATACACATTTTGATATATAGATGTATGTATGCATGTATGTATATTAGAGTTACACAATTGACTGAAACTAGTAGTTTGACGATGTGATTTCTAATCTAATAATGAAAAACATTGTCTAAGATCATCTGTTCAGAACCTACCATCTGGTCATACATTTTAAAAACACCCCTTTGTTCTTCCTGTAATACTGCCAAATGAGCAAGAATCTATAAGCTAATAGTACTTTTCTTCTTAAAGCACTAGGAGGCCACTAAATTTAAAACATAGAGGACATACCTTATATCTCTGATACAACATAACTAATGTCAGGGCACTGTCCCCTGTTTCTCACACATATATTTAAGACAGCGTTTCCATGTCTTGCTCTCCTTTATACTCTGACCACACCATTATTTTACCTAGGTTACATTCATGGTTTAACTTCTTCAGTATTTGAAACTATACTGTGGTGACTCTAGAAATATACTCCTCCATACACACACACACACACACACACACACACACACACATACACACACACACACAAATGGAAGATAGTTGTAGAAATTATCCTCTGAATTCAGAAAATTAACCAAAAGATAATCTCTGACATGTTATACTTCCACAAGAACAGTGAGATTTTCCTTTCCATTTCTTCTAGCTCCACAGCAGTCTTTAGGATCAGCAGCCTAGGAACTACTGGGAAAAATAGAATCAAAACTCTATGGAAAATCTAATCTTTATTTGGACTGAGTTATAGCTAACTCTCTATGAAAAGGCATCCATTCATGTTCATAATACATATCACTCCATAGCAGTTATTTAACATAACACATTATATTGGCAGTGATGTTCATTGAAGTTTGGAAAAAAGAACTTTAAATGGGCATCTGGGCATTGAGATGTCCATATGGGCACTTTGAAAGTTCTGGTATATTTGTGGAGAAGGTCTTGGGCATGCCTCCGGAAATATAGGTAAATTAAAACAGAAAAATTATAAGCAAGCACCACATGGAAATGCTGTCTTTGAGAGCACAACAGCTAGCATAAAACAGTCATGATGAATGCTCAATAGATATAATTCAGTCTGAGAAAAAGAAATATAATATGAAAATATATAAAACAAAAACTGCAAAAATAAAGTGATACACAATTCAAGAAAATGTAGCTGGTTGTTTCTCATTTTTAATAACAAATTAAGTATCTGGACAGATAAACAAGGGAAAATACTTAAAAAGACACTATAATCTTACAAATTACAATAGCCATTTCTGCAATTCTCTACACAATAATAGTAGAATTTATATTATTCTCAGTTGCACAATAAATATTCTTCAAGATAGTCCACAAAAAGATGAAAATTCTATAATGTAAAATTTCAGATTATGGAATAAAATAAAAGAGCTAGAACACATTGAAGAGTTTTGTAAATGTAAGAAAATTATATATTGCATGCTAATGGAACAACTGTGCTATAGAAGAAACCTCATTAAAATCAAACTACCTTGAGAAAAAACTACCTTGGGAATAAAAACACAAAATCCTGAGGTCTCTGAAGAGCGAAATGTGTGACATTATATGCTGTAAAAAAAAATTTGAAAGAATCTCAAATCAATAACCACATTTCCTATCATTGGAAATGTCAAAAAGAAGAAAATTCTAATGTTATCATAAATAATACATGCTATAGTGGAAATAAAGGAAAGAAAATAAATTTGATATAGAAAGATTTAGAACTGGGTTTATGTGCAACAGACAGAACTCTTTTTGCTAAAATAAAAAAGAAAAATGTTCAAATTACTAATTAGAAGTATGAAAGAGAGCATATTGTTATTAATTTTATATATATTATTAGAAAATATTATGAGCAACTGATGAAATAATACAATTAACTTGTAGTAAGTAAAGGAACTGATAGTTTTATGTTTCCCTACAATGAAAGATGCAGGTCCAGGGGGCTTCAAAATTGAGATCTACAATGCTTTTAAGTAATAATTCATCTTCATCTATAACAAACCCTTCTGAAAGTAGAATAATACTTCTCATTGAAACATAGTATAATAAAAATGAATAATGTGGTACAAAATGCAGTGAAAAGAGTTCTATCACTCATAATAGCATGGAAAAACTTAATGGACTTACACTAAATAAAATCAGTCAGTTATAGAAAGCTAAATGTCTTAGTATACCACATGAATTTACATATGGACTCTAATCACTCCAAACTTACACATGTAGAGACAAGTAAGACAATGACAAGAGTATTGAGGTATTCTGGTGGAGATCATGGTGTTTCAGTTAGAATGTATAAACACTTAAAATTGACTCCACAGAATGCTCATATGGTTAATGATAAAATATCACATGTGTCTGAATCATTTTAACACCACATTTCAAATTCTCCAATACAAAATCTAATGACCATTATATGAGATAGTAGATTAGATTAATTACTTTAGACATCATGTTTTGCCCTATAAATATGTATAATTTTCATTTGTTAATTAAAAGTTAATATTTTAATTAAAATAAGCAAAGTTTAATGGTTTGCAAAACATAACCTATTCCAGGATGGAATTTGAAACTAAACACAAGATCTAAAACTTTAAGGGCTGGAGTGATGGCTCAGGAGTTAAGATCATTTATTGTGTAATCATGAGTACTAGAGTTTGGATCCCAGAATCCATGTAACAAGTTGGATATCCAATAATTGCCTATCTATCCAGTTTAAAGGGATCAAAGAAAGGATCACTGGAGTTTGCTGGATTCCACCCTAGTTGAGAAAAGCAAGCCAAATTCAGTGAGAAATACTGTTTCAAATGCATAGATACAGAGTCTTAAATGAGGACAGCTATTGCTATCTTTGGGCCTACACATTCATGTGAAAAGTTGCACACCCATCCACTTGCCTGTATGCACACACACACACACACACACACACACACACATACACACAAACGCACCATAAAACTTTTAAATATTTCAGAAGAGTATAGAAGTACAAAAGTTGTTAGGCAATATTTTCTTAGATGCGACACCAAAAATGAAGGTAGTAAAAGGCAAATTCTCAAATGAGGAAACTAGAAGGACTGAGAATCACGTAAAGAAAAATTCAACATCCTTAGTCATCAGGGAAATGCAAATCAAAACAACCCTGAGATTTCACCTCACACTAGTCAGAATGGCTAAGATCAAAAACTCAGGTGACAACAGATGCTGGCGAGGAAGTGGAGAAAGAGGAACACTCCTCCACTGCAAGATGGTACAACCACTCTGGAAATCAGTTTGGTTGTTTAGAAAATTGGACATAGTATTACCTGAGGATCCAGCTATACCACTCCTGGGCATATACCCAAAAGATGCTCCAACAAGTAATAAGGACACATACTCCACTATGTTCCTAGTAGCCTTATGTATAACAGCCAGAAGCTGGAAAGAACCCTGATGTTCTTCAACGGAGTAATGGATACAGAAAATGTGGTATGTTTACACAATGTAGTACTATTCAGCTTTCAGCTATTAAAAACAATGACTTCATGATGTTCCTAGGCAAATGGATGGACCTAGAAAATATCATCCTGAGTGAGGTAACCCAATCCCCAAAGAACATATATGGTATGGACTTACTGACATGTGGATATTAGCCCAAAAGATCCAAGTACCCAAGATACAGACCACTTGAAACTCAAGAAGAAGGAAAGAAGGAAGAAAAAACACCAAACTGTGGGTGATTAGGTCCTTCTTAGAAGGTGGAATAAAGTATCCATGGGGGTAACTACAGAGACAAAGTGCAGAGCAGAGACTGAAGGAAAGGCCATCCAGAGACTGTCCCACCAGGGGATTCATCCCAGATACAGTCACCAAACTCTGACACTTATTGTGGATGCTAAGGAAGGGTTGCTGAAAGGAGCCTAATATAGTTGTCTCCTGAGAGGCCCTGCCAGAGCCTTACAAATAAAGCATTGGATGCTGGTAACCAACCATTGAACTGAGTGTGGGATCACCAATGGAAGAGTTAGAGAAAGGACTGAAGGAGCTGAAGGAGTTTGCAACCCCATAGGAAGAACAACAATATCAACCAACCAGACACCCCAGAGCTCCCAGGGACTAAGCCACAAACCAAGGAGTACACATGGAAGGACACATGGCTCCAGTCACATATGTAGCAGATGATGGCATTGTCTGGCATCAATGGGAAGTCTTTGGTCCTGGGAAGATTCAATTGATGCCCCAGTGTAGGGGAATCGAGGGTGGGGAGTCAGGAGTGGGTGGGTGGGTAGAGGAACACCCTCATAGAAGTATGGGGAGGGGGGATTGGATAGGGTATTTCTGAGATAAGGGAAACCAGGTAAGAGTATAACACTTGAAATGTAAATAAATTAAAAATAAATAAATATATATATTTTTAAAGGCAAATTATACTTAATGAAAACTAAAACTTTTTTACTTCAAACAATACCAACAAGTTAAAAGACAATCCACAGCAGTGGAGAAAACAATTTAAATAGTATGTGTAATGACAAATGTATTCAAGAACATATATAAACTCTAATAACTCAACCAAAATACGAATTTCCCTATTACAGAGACTGTTTTAATAGAAAAGTCTCCAAATTAGACATCCTTAAACAAATGATAATATAGTTATCATTAGCGATGAAAAAATATAAATGAAAAACAATGAAATGGTACTTTATATCCATTAGCCAAGATAATAATTTCATACTATGAGAAGCGGGATGGAGAATAATTGGAATCCTTACATATTTGATGAGTATTTAAAATGATGAATATGTTGAAATATGATAGAGCATACCTATAATCTTAAGGTAGAGTATTACTGTAATTTCTAGTCCAGTATGGGCTACATAACAAACAGGTTTCATGACAGCAAGAGTTAATAATGAAACCTAGTCTCAAGAAAACAAACAAATGAATGAATAAACATGTAAGTAAAATTTAAAGAAATGTCAAAGCATTGGGAAAATATTCAGAAATTTACAAAAATACAAATATTAGTGTTCTGCTGCTAAATATATACTCATCAGGAATAAAAGTAGATTCAAACATTTATAAAGAAATATTAACTAATAACTTATAGTATTAATTATCATATTCAGGATGCATAATCAACCCATATCTCCATCAACAAATAAATACATAAAAAGAATCTTGTACATGCAAAAATGAAATATTATTAAATGATGAAAATTCATTATGATGCTAATAGTGTAGGGTAGATAAATCTCAAAGTCATTATGCCAATTCATATAACCCAGTCAAAAATAACATCTCTCTCTCTCTCTCTCTCTGGTTGTATGAAAAACAAATTATAACTGAGGATGAAGAAAATGGATAGTTGAAGGTTGTTAATATGAGGTAGAGAAGTGCTTGTCTCAGAATTGTATTGTTGGAATGGTTGTACATCTATGTGACTCAAAAAAATCAATAAAGTATACAGTTCCAATGAATATATAATATGTGGATTATGTATTGGTAAATCTGCTTTTAAAAGTATTTTTGGACCACCAACCAGGCTGCATAGACCAGCTGATATGAGGGCCCCAACACATATACAGCGGCGAACTGCCTAGTCAGGGTTCAGTCACAGAAGATGCACCTAACCCTCCAGAGACTAGAGGCCACAGGGAGTTTAGAGGTCTGGTGGGGTGGTGGGTGGAGACATCCTCATGAAGACAGGGGGTGGGGAAGAGGTATGGGATGTGGAGTAGTCGGAGGGTGGAGTGGAAGGGGAATAAACTCTGGAGTGTAAAAAAAAATTAAATATATTTTTTTAAAAAAATAGTAGATTCACACTTTATGAAGACTACAGGGGCTTTTTCCTAACTTTTAAAGTGCAGATATGTGGTCTCATGACAAAAGATATTCTCATAGAACTCATAGAAATTTAAAAATTATCTAGAAATCTAAGTATGGTGGCAGAAGAAAATGTTACTGTCTGGTGATTTCTGATGTTCTTTTGGGGGTAGTTTCTACAGGAACACTTCTACACCCTTTCAACCACACTTCTCTTAGAATTCTGGGTTATCTGGATGATTTGTTAATTACAACACTGCTTAAGCCTTTTAATAAAGTCAGCAAATTAAAGCGAGAGCTCAAATAAAGAGAATGCTTTCCAGATGTCATAATGAAATTAAGGTAATGAAGTACTTGGAGGACTCTCCTCCCATCTTTTTTTCTAAAACTTATTCCAAAGAAGCTGGAAGAGAAATGGGGCCTGAAAGTAAAGAGGGGAAAAAATAAATTGTATGCCATTAGTTTAATTATAAAAATTCATTACATGAAGCCATGTAAGACAGAAAATAATGGAACTCTAATGGGTTGGCCGATAACACATTTACTAGCCTGCTCTCAGCTTGTAGTCATTGTTGAAAGGACAAAAATGTAGCAGCACTGGTATGGAGCCCTCAAAGCTGTTGAAAAGATTAATCATTTCCAGTAAGCTGAAAAATGAGGGCCATTTTCTTAAATAGTATCCTGTATGGAATGTTACCTTAGGAAACAGAATTGTTTGGTAATGTCAAAGGTTTAATGGATGAGTCTTAGAGTTAATGGTGAGAAGCTTTACATTCGAAATAGCTTCCTTGCACATATTTTAACATTTTTATTATAAATCCATAAAGGATTTTATAGGTCATTTTAATTCACACAAGAAAGAAAGGAATTAACTTTCTTTTCCAAATAAAGATTTATAGAACATTAATTCATATTTATAGCTAAATTGTTTAGTGATTTTTAAAGAACCAAGCAAATATAATCTTTTTCTGCTCTCTATGAACATTCTACTTTGAGTTGCACAATAATTTTCCACCGATGGTATAATTGTTGAGGAAAAAAAATGCCCTTCAAAGTTCAATTACTGCAGATACAATTACTTTTCTTAAATTTATTTATATGCAAATCATATGCAAATACATGATGAAACCTGAGTCTAGATACCTGCACTTTCGTGATGTTTCTTTCACAGATTTTATCATCTTGAAAAAGTATGTCAGTGAGTGCATACCATGTGTGTTCTTGTGTGATTGGGTTACCTCACTCACGATGACAGGATATTAGCCCAAAAGCTCAAAATAAGTTACAATTCACAGACCACAGGAAACTAAAGAAGGAGGACTGAAGTGTGGGTGCTTTGGTTCCTCTGAGAAAGGGAACAAAATACTCACAGGAGCAATAAAGGAGAAAAAGTGAGGAGCAGAGATTGAAGGAAAGGCCACCCAGAGACCGCCCTACCTGGGGATTCATCCTATAAACAGTCACCAAACCCCGATACTATTAAGAAAGACAAGAAGTGCATACTGAAAGGAGCCTGTTATAGTTATCTCCGATGGGGCACTGCCAGAGCCTTACACATATAGAGGCAGATGCTAGCAGCCAATCATTGGACTGGGTGTGGGGTCCCCAATGGAGGAGTTGGAGGGCGGACTGGAGGAGCTGAAGGGGTTTACAGCCTCATGGGAAGAACAATGAGGTCGGCCACCCAGACACTCCAGGACTCCCAGGGACTAAACTATCAACCAAGGGGTGCACATGGTTCCAGCCAAAAATGTGGCAGAGGAATCCTTGTTGGGCATCAGTGGCAGGAGTGGTCCTTGATCCTGTGAAGGCTCAATAGATGCTCCAACAAAGGGAAATTTAGGGGTGGGGTGGGAGTGGGTCAGGTGGATGGGCATATACTTGGAGGCAGGGGATGGAAGGAGGAGTTGGGGTTTTTGGGGAGGGGAGAAACTGGGAAAGGTTTTAGCATTTGAAATGAAGATTATATTCAATTTAAAAAAAAAAGAAAAAAGTATGTCAAATGTAAGAACTTTTTATATTGTTAAGTAAACATTTGTGAAATTGCTATAGGAAAGAAACATAAATATTAAATATTAAATATTAAATGTGGATATGTAGGTGTGCTACATATGTTTATGGTCTGTCTTAACAGGGAGGTGATTTGGATTTCATCAGTGGGGGTTGGATTTATTCATTGAATTTACTCACATTTTACACACCAACTGGCCTTGTAAAATACATGTAGTTGCAAAATGTTAGTTCAGGCACAAAAATTCTGAGAACCACTCATTCACACACCCAGGAGTCCCATAAAAACACTAGACTGGAAGCAGAGGATCTGATGCAACCCCTGCAGGCCCTGTGCATACTTCTCCAGTCTCTTTGAGTTCATATAAATTTCATTCATGTTGTTTAGAGGGCCTTGTTTTCTTGGTGTTCTCCATCCCCCTCTGATTCTTATATTCTTTTTTCCTTTTGTTCTGTAGAGTTCTCTGAGCACTAAAGGGGGGGATTTGATGGAGACAACCCTTTACAATTATGCCTTCCAGGGTCTTTAACTTTCTGCATAATATCTAGCTGTGGGACCATATTTGCTCCTATCTACTGCAGAAGGAAGTTTTTCTGATGATAGCTGAATAACAGTGATCCACGAGTATAGCAGAATATCATTAGAAGTCATTTTATCACTACTTGTTTATTTTTTTCTTTTTTTAAAATAGGTATTATTTGGTTTTATGCTAGATTCCTGGACTATCTAGTCTCAGATTCTTGGTCAATCAAGCGGTGTTGGTTAAGGATTTCATTTTGTAAGGTGAACTTTAAGTCAAATCAATTATTGATTTATTGCTTCCACAAGGTTTGTGAGCATATCTTGGAGACAGAATACTATTGTGAATAGAGGATTTGTGGCTGGATTGGTGCTTACACTTTTCCTTTTATAGTTTGCAAAGAACCTTTTTGTACTAAAGATGCTGGATCATACTGGTGACCATGCTATATAGGCACCAGCTTGGTGTATACATTTTCCATGAATTGTATGGGTGCTATCTTTAGTAATGGGGTCTGGCTGTCAGTTCATAGAAAGCAACCTGTAGCCTTGGCAACAGCCTAAATTGATTGGAGATTCTTGCGGAGACTCTTTGGCCAATACTTAATTAATAGTAAACCAGTTTTGGTACTGGAAGCTTCATTTGGTGACAAGAGATGGCAAATTGGAAATGTCTCCCCCATTATTTGATTACATTTAGAATACCTTCATATATGTTTATATTTTAGGTAGTTTCTGTTGTATTAGGTGTCCATACTACTGTTCGAATATGTAATCCCCTCCCAAACCCCTTCTCTCCTCCCTCCCAACTTGATCCTCTCATTCCTGTTCCCACTTGTATTCATATCCTTATTCCATTTCCCATGCCTAAAGAGATCTATCTGTTCCCTCTAGTCCTTTATTCTATACCTACCATGTTTCTATGGATTGTAACTTTATTATCATTCTTAACAATGAATATCTATATATGTATGCACTGTGCATTATATTAAGATCCTCTTTTCTAATTTTCCAAACAATTTGATTCTATGGCTCCAGCTACATATGTAGCAGAGGATGGTCTTTTCAGACATCAATGAGAGGAGAGGCCTTTGGTTCTGTGAAGACTCAATGCCCCAGTGTAGGGTAATACCAGGTCAGAAAACTAGGAGTGTGTGTGTGTGGGGGGGCGGTTGATGAGCAGGGGAAGTGGGGATAGGATAGGGGGTTTTCGGAAGGGAAATGAGGAAAGGGAATAGCAGTTGAAATGTAAATAAAGCAAATATATAATAAAAATTTTTAAAAAGTGAGAATAAAATGTGTGAAAATTCTATTTGATAAAAAGGCAATAAAAACAATGCAAAGAAGTTTGCCAATTTCAAAATTCATGAACAAATTTCTGCAATAATCTTGTCAGCTATTATTAAAAGTAATGGCTTAATCTTTGTAAAACCAGAAAAATTTAAAAAAAAAAAAGAAAGAATCTTTCTCAAAAAATAAGAAAAAAAGAAAAAAGAAAGTGGTATTTTCTTACTCCTCATAGCTTATCATAAGATCCTTTGAGACACTCAATAAGAACTTCCAAAATCAAGTTCACATGGAATAAGTGTTCATTTCATTTGTAGACTAGTTTCCTCAATGGTATACTATACTAGTTTCACATGGTATAAGAACATTATTGTAACCACCTTGCCATTTTAAATTTAGGAACTATCTACTCTCTTTTATCTTCTATGGTAAAGAGGGACATTCACAGCTATTACAATTTTACACTGTGTATAAAACAAAGAAATTTGATTTACATCCAGTGAGGGCTCTCACTGCAATGACTATAGGTGGGATTCATTAAAAGAGCGGGAGTCATCTACTCCTCTTGGGTATGTTTGCATCTTTTTGTTCTAGAGCTCTCAGATGTGCTGTTAAGTTTCTAGTGTAGGATCTCTCCAATTTCTTTACCAGAGCTCTTAATGCTATGAGTTTTCCTTTTAGCACTGCTTTCATTGTGTTTCATAAGTTTGGGTATGCTGTGTCATCATTTTATTGAATTCCAGGAGGTCTTTAATTTTTTTTAAAATTTCTTCCCTGATGAAGTTATCATTGAGTAGAACATTGTTCAGTTTCCATGGGTATGTGTGTTTTCTATTTTATTTTTTAGCTGTTATTGAAGTCTAGCTTTAGTCCATGGTGGTCTGATAGGATGCATGGGATTATTTCAGTCTTCTTGTATTTGTTGAGGCTTGTTTGGTGACCAATTATATGGTAAGTTTTAGAGAGGGTACCACAAGGTGCAGAGAAGAAGATATTTTTGTTGTTTTAGGGTGAAATATTCTGTAAATATCTGTTAAATCCATTTGGTTCATAACCTCTGTTAGTTTCACTGTGTCTCTGTTTAGTTTCTGTTTCAATGACCTGTCCATTAGTAAGAGTGGGGTATTGAAGTCTCCCACAATTATTGTGTGGGGTTCCTTATAGAAAGGGTACATCTACACTCACAAAGACATCTCGTAAGCTAGTATTCCTAGCATTGTAAATTTCTTCACATGCCATGATCACCACACAAGCAATTCCCTCTAATGTGCACCACTGCAAATAAAATCCAAGCAGGAAAATAAAATTGTGTGTAAAGTCTTCTATGAGAGTGACTTTACACTCCTTCAGAGCTCTAGACCCATCCTAGTGACAAATTTTACAGTGATAGACAAAGTTGGTCACAGTCCTGGCATGATTATCATTAAGCACGGTGAGCTGTACATTTGCCTCAAGAGGAAGGGAAATGTATGTGCTCTAGTGAACATCACTTAGGAAATCACAGTTGTGATCCTTGTGTTTACTATGAGTCTTAGTGCACTAGATGGTAACCAAAGTCACTGTGAGATTTTTCTTTTTGTTCATGCATCTTTATGAAACCAGGAACGTATTCAGTGAGTTCTGTCAAGATTTCCTTTGAGTATAAAAGGTTTAAATTACATTGGAATTATAATTTTAGGGAAGATGATATCACATGTTTACATAATCCTGTTGGCCTTAAAAATTTTTGGTTTGAGGTTGAGCTTTATCACTTTACCTCCCTTTTTCTATGTGTTTTTTTTTTTCTTCAATGAATTCCTCAACACTAAACTCTTTAGAGATTTGGGGACAATCTAACAAAGCTATCAACTCATGTTACTATGTGTTTTTATAATGTATAAATTAGTTTTAGATATATCTTTGTAGTTTATATTTTCAACAACTTTATTCTGATAAAGACTTTTATTGCTTTCTTCTCTCTGTTTTTTTTCTTTTTTTTCTTTCTTTTCTTTTCCCCCAATAGTGTTTGATTTTACCCTAGGTCTCTGGGCTATCTAGTTTCTGGTTCTTAGTTACCAAAGCGGAGTTATGGGTTCCATCTTGCAGAGTGGACCCTAAGTCAAATCAGTCATTGGTTGGCTACTCCCACAAGTTCTGTGCCCCCATTGCCCTAGCACATTTGCATGCAGATTATAGATCAAAGGTGTTGTGGCTGGGTCAATGCCAATGTTTCTTTCCCAGTAGCTTGCTGAGTACTACACTATAGAAACCAGAATGTACATGGGAAGGTTCCATGCAGGTACCAGCTTAACTTCTCTGTGTTCAATGGTTTGTGTGTGGGTTGTCCTTGGCAATGAGACCCCACTGTTAGTTTGCAGAGGGCAAACATTTGTCTTAGGAACAGCCTGCGGTATCTGAGAATTTCTAATAGACCTTCTTAGCCAGGAACTTAATTGAATGCAATGCAATCCTGCTACATGATGTCTCACCTGGCAACAAAGATAGCCAGTTTAGTGGCTGTATTCCCCATTGCTAAGGGTCCTAATTGGATCACCTTCATACATTCCAGAAAGCTGGCACTCCGTTGTTTCCACATTGTGCTCAAAGTGTTCCCACCAATTCCAGTGATTTCTCCCTACACTTTCCTCCTATGCTCCCTCTCTCTAAGACCACTCATGTCCTCAGTCTACCTGTAAAATCTATTATATTTCCCCCTCCCAGGGAGACCTATGCTGTCCCTCCTAGACCTCTCCCTCTTTGGGTCTATGGATTGTTGCTTAGTTATTAAGTAAATATTTTATGGCTGATATCCACTTGAAGCAAATATATACCATATTTCTGGGACTGGGTTTCCTCACTCAGGAGGATATTTTTTTTATAGTTCTAACTATTTGCCTGTCATTTTCATGTCATCTTTTTAACAACTGAATAATACTCTATTGTATAAATTACCACATTTTATTTATCCATTCATCAGTTGAGGAACACCTAGGTTGTTTTCAATTTCTGGCTTTTATGAAGAAAGCAACAATGACCATGGGTGTACAAGAGTCCTTGTGGTAGGATGGACCATCCTTTGGGTAGATGCCCAAGAGTGGTATAGATGAATCTTCAGGTAAATAGATTTCCAACTTCCTGAGGAACTGCCATATTGACTTTTCATAGCGGCTATTCAAATTCTTACTCACAACAGCAATGGAGGACTGTTGTCCTTGCTTTTTATCCTCGCCAACATTAGCTGTCACTTGTATTGTTGATCTTAGTCAGGCTGACAGGTGTAAAATGGAATCTCAGAATAGTTTTTTCTTCAAGTGATTCTCAGCCTTTTGAGTTTTCTAAAGATGGTATTTTATACCTAAGTATTTATCAAACAGCAGACCACAGGTAAGAGATGGCTTTTAAGATAATGTATCTTGCTTTAAAAAGTAAGTGGTTTTAATTATGTATTTATTGAAGCCTTTATATTCTGTGTTTCTAAGCCTACATATTTATACCCTGATGTTAGGTAATAATGCTATGTTTAATAGTTTGATCTTTTTTTAGTTTTTATTAACTTGGGAAATAATAATAAGGCTATTTATCTGAGTTTTGTAACTGAGTTTATTGCTAGTGATTGAGCTAAAAATATAGGTAATATGCTTTCTTTTAAAATGAAAATGCAGTTTTCTGGATAATAAGATATTTTGCATCTTTAAATACATTACTTTTGTCACTTTAAATTTAGCTTTTTTTTTCTTTTTTTATTTATTTTATTTTATTTTTTTAATTTACATTCCAAATCACTTCCCCTTTCCCGTTTCCTCCCTCCTTGAAAGTCCCATAAGCCCCCTTCCCTCCCTCTTTTCTCCATTCAACCCCCTCTCGTTACTCTGTCCTGGCGTTCCCCTACATCCAGTCTTTCCAGGACCAGGGGTCTCTCCTTCCATCTTCTTAGAAATCTATTGATATGCGGATTGTGTCTAGGGTATTCCGAGATTCTGGGTCAATATCCCCTTATCAGTGACTGCATACCATGTGTGTTCTTTTGTGATTGGGTTACCTCACTAAGGATGATATTTTCAAGATCTGACCATTTGCCTAGGAATTTCGTGAATTCATTGTTTTTAATTGCAGAGTAGTATTCCATTGTGTAGATATACCACATCTTCTGAATCCATTCCTCCGTTGAGGGACATCTGGGTTCTTTCCAGCTTCTGGCTATTATAAATAAGGCTGCTATGAACATCGTGGAGCATGTGTCCTTATTGCATGCAGGTAAAGTCTCTGGGTATATGCCCAGGAGTGGTATAGCCGGATCCTCCGGGAGTGTCATGCCCAGTTTTCTGAGGAACCGCAAGACTGCTTTCCAGAGTGGTTGTACCAGCCTGCAATTCCACCAGCAGTGGAGGAGTGTTCCTCTTTCTCCACATCCTCGCCAACAACTGCTGTCTCCTGTGTTTTTGATCTTAGCCATCCTGACTGGTGTGAGATGGAATCTCAGGGTTGTTTTGATTTGCATTTCCCTAATTGAAAGATAATTTTGTATCTTAGGAATTTTCTAGAAAAGGGAGGCATTCGTTGGGTTGTTTCACAAACAGCTTTTCCTTAGTATGGAATCTGCAAAGTAGAAATAAGAGCTATTTCTTGATTATCAATTTATCAGTACTTAATAAAAGACGTTTGGAAGAAAGATTGACATTTCACAAGGATATATTATATCTGCTTTTGGTACCAACAACCATGTTCTGTGCCAAAAGAAACTTTTTTGTTTCCCTCTCTCTCCACTTTACCTCACTCTTTTTTCTCTCTTTGCCACTTTCACAGCACTTTAGCATGTAAATAGCTTGATAATCTGAAAGTATTTGTTATATACAAGTGCTATTATTTTGTTGATTCTAAAATCGTATATTCTAGGTAAGTAAGAAATGTTGGATTATATAAAAACTCTTAACTTTGTGAGGAATAGGAGTGTAGTCAAATGCACAGAATTATACCAAAATTACCAAGATTTTATTTTCTTTATGTAAATATTATACTAACACAAAACACAAACTATAAAATTATTTTTTTCTTTCATAAATTTCTATAATAGCTATTTCATCAGTTCATACTGATTTTTTAAAATTTCCAGGTCAAAACCGTATTCTCTTTTCCCCACAATGGTTATATTTTGTTGTTTGTTTAAGCAGTGAGGATTGAACCTGGGTCTTATATAAGCACTCTACTGCCGAGTTACAGACACAGCCCAGTCATGTTCTCTTCCCCATGAATATTGTACACATTTATACATTATTTTCTAATATCCCTTTCTTGGTTTTGCTTTCACTGCTGTGAGGAGACACCATGACCTCAAAAACTCTTATAAAGAAAGTTATTTAATTGGGGCTGTCTTACAGTTTCAGAGGTCTAATCCATTATCACCATGGTGGGAAGCATGGCAGCACATGGGCAGACATGGTGCTGGAGAGGGAGCTGAGAGTACTACATTTTGATCTGCAGGGAGCAGAGGGGAATTGTGTGCCACACTGAGCATAGCCTGAGCATATAAGAGACCTCAAAGCCTACCCCTACAGTGACACACTTCCTCAAACAATGTCACACCTACTCCCAAAAGTCCACACTTTCAAATAGTGCCTGAGCCTACCGGCCAAGCATTCAAACACTTGAGTCTGTAAGGGCCATACCTATTCGATCTACCACAATCCCCTAAATAAAGAGTAAAATTACTCCTTGCGTGAATTTTCTTAAACTTAAAATACATTTGTCTTTTTGAATATTTTCTTAGGATAAATTATAAGAAGGGCAAGTGTGGGGAATTTGCTTGGTATCTATTTTCAAATTGTCATAATACTATGCTTCCAAAAATAGAATATAATAATTTTACTAGTTTCCCCACATAAATTTTTCTTTACTATCATAAAATTATAACTTCTCGATTTAATGCATTTATATTACTTGAAACTTAAGTTTTTCTCTTTTATAAAAAGATTTTATTCTGTTACTTTAAGTTGTCTGTTAATATTTCTTTGTTCATACCTCAATAGTTTAACCTGCCTCATTGTACCTGACCTTGATGGACTTCTTTCCAGTGAGAAAACAGATAGTTTGGTGACATTAAATTGTCCAAAACAAATTATGAAAAACACAGGAGTTATTTGGTTTAGAAAAAGTTTCATATTTTGTCTTGTATTTGAATATTAAAGTACATGATCTTTATAATCTTATAATCTTTATAATCTTATAATCTTTTAGAAACCATGGAGTAACAGTAGTTTTTTGTTTAGCATTTACTGTATGCAGAGTTTGATAAATGCCAGTAGATGGCACTAATTACATAAACAATTCAACAAGTTAATGACAACAGAGGAAAGGCCTGTGTTTTGTGTTTAGCATATATGTCATATGCTCAGCAATTACTGTTGAGTTTCTTTTAAAGTTTATTCTCTCTTGTGACAAAAAACATTTAAGCTTATTTTATTCCCAATTTAGTGGTACTAAATTGAAGTGCCTACAAGGAGTTAATGCACAAGATCCTGCATTTGAAATGTTATCATGGAAAGCATATTAACTTATATCACAATAGTTGAGAGACTCACATGACAGGTTAAAAACAATTATGACGACATGTTGTGGCCTGAAGAATCAAGAACTATTTATAACCTATTTAAAGATGCCCCATTTAGAGATGTCTGGATAAAAAGTGACATGATTTTCTTTCCTATACACACCTATAGCAGTTGGCCAAGGACCTCCGCCAATGGCAGATAAGTGTAGACTTGGCAAATGATTTGGCACTGAAACTTCTTCGGGATTATTCTGCTGATGATACCAGAAAAGTACACATGATCACAGAGAACATCAATACGTCTTGGGGAAGCATTCATAAAAGGTAAGAACTACTTTATTTCTCAAACTACTTTTAGCTGTAATGGAGGGACAGTGATCTTGGATGGACCATACCATTCCATTAATGACATATGCCAATTCAACTCAAAAGTCTGGCATGCTGTCCTGTTTTAATGAGGAGAAGCCTGGGATTTGGTGAAGTGAAATGATTTGGCTCCATTCATAAAGACAATGATAGAACTAAGCAATTAACTAAAAACCAACTTCCAATGGCTCAGGTAGCAGAGAAAGAACAGTGGAAAGGACCAGGACCATAACTTCTTGAGATCATGTATAGAGTGAGCTACTTTCTTCACTTAGGCCCTAACTTTGAATGTTTCCATCTTTTACCATTAATGCTAACAAAATGTTAACCAGTGAGGGATTGATCTATGAGATAACGAGCTTCTGTCATCTTCTCAGCTCCCAATGACTAGATTCAGAAGACACCAATCAAGACTTGATATTCAAACCCATTACAAAAATTAATGACTCTGAAGACACCACCTCTTAACCATAGGTCCCATCTTCGTATCAATTCTTTGAAGTCCAGTGTGTTTTTCTTTCATTAATGCTTCTTCCAAATATTAATAAAACATGAATCATATAACCAATTATTTTGTGTTTGTCTCACATATTACTCTAAAGTCCATAAGGGCTGAGATCATCTTTCTTTTTGACACAACCCCTCATCCTTAAGCAGATTATATAATCAGGAGTTAGTAAATATTTGCAGAATCAGGATTCTTTCTGCATGAAGATTTACTTTGAGTGTGCTGTAATATGTTAATTATTGTTGGGCTTCTATTTTTAATTGTGCCAGAAAACAAAGGCAAAGAAAAAATAGTGCCCATATAATGAGAAGCAGGATGACAGGGAAAGCTAAATCCCAGAAGATAACATGAATTACTAGAAAAGTCAGTTAGGCAATTTTAATTTGGAGAAAAATGTTAGCATGGAGGAGAAAAATAAAATTGATTTTAAACTAAGAGGTAAAAGTCTTAGGAGTAATGAGCTATTTATATGCAAATCTGAACTAGCGGTGGAAAGTGAAAATTCCTGGGGAGCTTGATTTAAGCTGGTGACCATAGAAATAGAGCACTGAATTCCAGCAAGAAGATTCAAGCTAAGGTTGAGAAGTTACACTGGAACCCTCTCTAAAAGACCCTAGTGAAGAAAGAGCAAATTTTAATATGAGGCTGAAATTTGGAAAAAGCAATGGCCCAGTTGTTATTTCTTCTCAGGACAAGATTTAGAGTCAATCTTCTTCAAGTGCAGATGTGCTAACTGTTTTTGTTAAGCCATGAGATAGTAGGCTTATGAACAAATATCTAGATAAAAAAATAATTGGTATTAGAAAGTCAACCATTACAAGACCTGACACATCCTTTTCCACTGAAGCCAGATAAGGCAGCCCAGTCAGGGGAACATGATCTACAGACAGTCAGGAACAGACCCCACTCAAGTTGTTGGGACACTAGAGTGTGTTGTTTTTGGGAGGGAAGGAACTTCCACTCTCAGAAGAGAAAGGAAGCAGGGAGAGGGGGTCTGAGAGAGTGAGAGTGAGAGGAGAGGAGAGGCTGTGATCAGGATGTAAAGTGAATTAACAGATTAATTAATGGAAGAAAGTCAACCATTAGATATCAGCAGAAATCACAGAGAAGAAGGTTCTCAAACAGATGTTACTTTGGGAAAGAGCGTTAAGATCAAGTGTTAATGTAATGAGTTTAAGGAATATAAATGAGGAATGAGCTATGAGGAAAGCTTGTTCATGGTACAAAATTAGAGCTTTAGGCACTGGCCTATGCCATTTACTCTGTTATTTTTCTTTTCACAGACCCTTCTTTCTATAATCTCATGGTCCACGATGCTCTAATTGTCTCGGTTCTTTTCTCACCTTATTAGAGCTTTGATTCTTCATGGAAATGGCCTTCGGTTTATATTTGTTGCCTTTATTCCTTAAAAACTATCAACCTAGGAAAGAATAAATTACTTCCCCAATGAGTAAAACAAACTCTTTTGCATCTCAGCTTATATTCTCAGCACATGCACTATATACAAAAGTATCGAGCTACTTTTGATGCCTACTTTATCTTCCCAGCTTTTGTCTCTACTACTTATACCCTTTGGGAAGGGTATCTTTGCATTTTCAGTGTGATGATGACTACCTGTCAACATTTTCAGCTGAAGAAGTTCCTCTGAGCTTTATGCCTATATATGTCACTCTTTCCTTTCCACTCTAATTTCCCACAGGAACTTGACATTGAATAGATCCCAAACCAAACTCATCTTTGCCCTTGGTCAACATTTTTCTCCAGATGAAATCAATTTCTTTTCCTATGATTCCTAACCAATGAACACTGCACCTCATTCAGTTGTTCCTTTTGGGAATCTAAGAGTCATGCTTGATTCTGCCTTCTGTAAGTTTTAGGAAAGTTATTTGCTATATAAATTCCTTTAAACCCTAGTCTCTTTTTTTCCATCTCTCTTCCTCTACTATTATATCCTGTTTAAATTATTAAAATGAACATATCATTCACATAAATTGATTCATTTCTAGCCCTACTACTTTCTTTTTTTTAAATTTTTTTATTATTTTCTAAGTTTTTTTATTTGCATTCCAAATGATTTCCCCTTTCCCATTTCCTCCCTCCAGGAAAGTCCCATAAGCCCCCTTCCCTCCCTCTGTTCCCCATTCAACCCCCTCTCGCTTCTCTGTCCTGGTATTCCCCTACATCCAGACTTTCCAGGATCAGGGATCTCTCCTTCCATCTTCTTGGAAATCTATTGATATGTGAATTGTGTCTTGGGTATTCCGAGTTTCTGGGTTAATATCCCCTTATCAGTGACTGCATACCATGTGTGTTCTTTTGTGATTGGGTTACCTCACTAAGGATGATATTTTCCAGTTCTGACCATTTGCCTAGGAATTTTGTGAATTCATTGTTTTTAATTGAAGTGTAGTATTCCATTGTGTAAATATACCACATCTTCTGAATCCATTCCTCTGTTGAGGGACACCTGGGTTCTTTCCAGCTTCTGGCTATTCATAAAACCAGACACACTGAAACTAATATAAAGGAAACTAGGGAAGAACCTTGAACATATGGGCACAGGGGAGAATTTCCTGAACAGAACTCCAGTAGCTTATGCTCTAAGGTCAAGAATTGACAAATGGGACCTCATAAAATTACAAAGTTTCTGTAAGGCAAAGGACACTGTCAAAAGGACAAAGCGGCAACCAACAAAATGGGAAATGATCTTTACCAACCCTACATCCGACAGAGGGTTAATATCCAATATATACAAAGAACTCAAGAAGTTAGACTCCAGAGAACCAAATAACCCTATTAAAATGGGGTACAGAGCTAAACAAAGAGTTCTTACCTGAAGAATATCTAATGGCTGAGAAGCACCTAAAGAAATGTTCAACATCCTTAGTCATTAGAGAAATGCAAATCAAAACAACCCTGAGATTCCACCTCACACCAGTCAGAATGGCTAAGATCAAAAACACAGGAGACAGCAGCTGTTGGTGAGGATGTGGAGAAAGAGGAACACTCCTCCACTGCTGGTGGGATTGCAAGCTGGTACAACTACTCTGGAAATCAGTCTGGTGGTTCCTCAGAAAACTGGGCATGACACTCCCGGAGGACCCTGCTATACTACTCCTGGGCATATACCCAGAGGCTTCCCCTGCATGCAATAAGGACACATGCCCTACTTCTTTCTAACTCATTCTCTATATAAACTCTGGGGTAGTTTTTTTCAGACAAATGCAATTCATGTACTTCCCCTGCCTCCCTATTTTAAAGACATTACTAATTTACTGATTGTTTTGTATTCAGTATTGAGAATGGAATTCAAATTCTTGTACATGCTAGGCATATAATTTTCCCCTAAGCTATATACCTAGCCCATATCTCTTGATTTTAAAATTCTATCCATTCCCAGATATATGACTTGGTCTTCCCTTACAATTCTGGTCTAACTGATTGCTTTACTTGACTCCTTCTCTTCATGCCCTCACACAACTGACCATGACCTATTTTCATTTCCTTTGAGCTATGTTCCATTTTACCTGCTGATACATGATACATATTCTCTTCCTTCTGGGCTTACATTCTGTTCTTTATCCAGGTCCCAGCTTAAGTTCTGATTGCTTCAGTTAGCCTGCTCTGTCAACTATAAAACTTTATGTTATTTTAGTGTTTATTTCACCACACTGTGTTTACATTATTTGCAGGTTTTTGCTTCCAATGAGAATGTTGACTCTTTATTGAATTTACATTAGCTGCTGTGTACCCTTTTATGACTATGTGCCTAGATCAGCACCAAGTAACTTTTCCTAAAACCTGCTCTGATTATATAGATAAAGGGGAAAATACTGGTGATCTCACCAAGCTGAAAATGAGAATGCCAAACACAGGGTTAAACAGATGGCCCTCATTAAACTCATTGGATTTCAAAACAAAACAAAACAAAATAAAACAAACAAAACAAAACCCATGAAGATGGAAAAGGGACTCATTGGAAGGAGTGATGGGTGATAGGTGATAGAGGCAGAAGGTAGGTAGGTGATGTAGGGCTGCCATGGTAATCAGAACACATTGTACACATGTATGAAAATATAAACAAATTCCAGAACAAATTCCAAATTTTCCTCAAGGACAATCAAAAATGAAGTGAACCATATCTATTGAATTTTCTTTTCTCTTTCAAATAACAATACATCTATCAGAAGTATGTCTAATAGAGGTCTATTGATCTCATAAAAAGATGTGATCAAAAGTAGGCCAGTACTAAAATAGATTCAGTGGCTCAGCAGTATCAACGCCCAAATCTATATATTCTTCCTAGTCTTTCATCAGAAATGCATATTCCAGCAGGAAAAAGAAAACGGAGAAGGGAAAGCAATGTTTCTTTCAGAATATTTTTTTCTGTGCATTTTTTATTAGATACTTTATTTACATTTCAAATGTTATCCCCTTTCCTGGTTTCCTCTCCGAAAACCCCCTATCCCATCTCTTCCTCTCCCTGCTCACTAACCTACCCACTTCTGCTTCCCCATCCTGGCAATCTCCTACACTGGGACATTGAGCCTTCATAGGACCCAGGGCCTCTCCTCTCATTGATGTCCAACAAGGCCATCCTCTGCTACATATGCAGCTGGAGCCATGGGTCCTCTCATGTGTGCTCTTTGGTTGGTGGTTTAGTCCCTGGGAACTTCTGGAGGTACTGGTTGGTTCATAGTCTTGTTCCTCCAATAGGGCTGAAAACCCCTTCAGCTCCTTAGGTCCTTTCTCTATCTCCTCCATTAGGGACCCTGTGCTCTGTCCAGTGGTTGACTGAGAGCATCCAACTGTATTTGTCAGGCACTGGCAGAGCCTCTCAAGAGACAGCTATATTAGGCTCCTGTCAGCAAGCAGTTGTGCTATGTAATCATGTCTTATGGCTGGGTGTTTGGGGTTTGGCCAGTGAATAGAGATCATGTCTACCACAATGAGTATGGAAAGATAAGCTGACAAGTTGCACTGGATAACATTATGCTTCTTGAAGAATTACCACTTAAGTAATAGGCTGGTGGTGTGGGGCTACAGCCACAAGGAGCTATTTGGACCTGATGATTGCTCTGGTCATTGTGAAAGATTCTGTAAATCCTAATCCTTCACATTAGATATCTACAATGTATGTTTTCTCTGTGTGTCCTTTGTTCAGACTAAGTTGTAGAAACTTTGTATATAATTTATCTTATTTTGTGATCTTACAGATCTTATAAGTAAATAGAAACAAGAATACTCTTCATGTGATCATTTGTATTTTGGCCTATTTGTCTGATAACTTACCCAACACAGAAATAATGTAAAATTATCATATTGTATATCTGTATTGTCCGATGGAATAGCCACCAGTCATAGGTGTCTATTCCCATTTAATTATTATTAAATATAACATGGATTCAGTTTTTACCAGTCCATCTTCTAAGTGCTTAAAAGCCCCTCTATTTAATGATTTCCCCATTAGGCAACACAAGATACAATATTTCTATTACCACAGAAAGCCCTATTTACAATTCTGCTGCAAAACAGCTTTGCTTATATTTACCTAAGCAGTTTCAGGAACCTTCCTAATAACAATGTACTCTTTTCCTTACAAAAGAGTAACTGCCACATTTGATCAATAAATGTTTTTCCCCGCCACAATGTGTTTTTTAACAACTGCATTTCCTTATTTTTTATTTCATGTTTTTTTTCCATTTTCTAGTGTTAGTTTTAAATTCTAAAAGCTGTGACTTTTACAGGATAGCATTTTCACTTTTGTTTATCATATAACCTCATGTTAAACAGGCAAGATTGATAATATGAAGATTTGAGGTGTGAAGAAAAATATGTCACATCTTTGAAAACCTTGCTCTGGAAACCATGCTGATTGCATCATTTCTCACAATTCAGATTAGAAACTACTTTACTACTGAACACTAATATATTGCCTACACTGAAACTGCCACTCACACAGATAAATGTATGCAAAATATTTATGTATTTGGAAGCTGATTTAAAGCAATAAAATCTTCAATTCCGTTTGAAATTGTTGAATGTTAAGTAAAGTATATGTTACTTGGAAGAACTTTATTTTAATAACATTCCTTGGTAGATTTTAGTTTCCAGGAGGAAACAACACAAGTGATTAGTGTTTGCTCCAAAGCCTCAAGTTAGACCACAGATTGTAGGGAAATACTTTATTTTCCTGATCATATGCCATATAGAATCCACAGTAACATATATAGCCAGATGTTTGAGCTACTCTAGCTCCATTTCTTTCTCTCTAACTTCTAAGAATTGATATGAGTTTGTGATTAAGATAATATTAGATATGTTATTTACAAATTACTGGGAGAGGCCTTTAAGAATTAAAATCAAGGACTGCCATCTGGCTGATGACTTTATGATGAAACTGTCATGAAATTTCATTTTCTTATTTCTATTCCAGGATCCCTGTTTAATCTCTAAATGAGCATTAAACCTGAATGGCTTAATTATGTATGTTATCAACATCATAGTGATTAATTTATTGATAAATGCTTTACACTAAGTATGTGTTATGTAGGCTCAGTACTTGGTACTAGGTAACAGCTGTGAAAATTCCTACCCATGCAAAGCTTATTTTGGGGAAAGCAGATGATAGAAGCTAAACATTTTCAAGTTGGATTTTTTTTTTGTTTTGTTTTTGTTCTGTTCTGTTTTGTTTTGTTTGGGGGTATTGTGTGTGTGATGTGAAATAATAAACAGGAAAAGGAGACGAAGTTATGAATCTATGTCAGAAAACAATTATTACCACTGATATGTTGTGGTCAATACCAGGGTGATAATTATTACATATCTGAAAATAGCTAGACAATAGAAAAATAGAACAGAAAAGGCAGATTAATAAAGGCATACCATTATTGTGCTCTAAACCTTTCAATGACTCCCTTCTCAATCAAAATTAAAGTTGAAGTCTTTAGCCTAAAAACTCAATATTGGATTAAATTCTTATTGCATCTCTAAATTGATTGTCTACTACACACCTGTTCTCTTGTTCTTTTCCTGACCCACTGATCACTTTTAGGTGACAAATGCTAAGTATATTTCAACCCCATATGATTTCCTCCCAATGTGAGCCTTCTAGACTGGTTTCCTTACAATTGTACTTGTGTCTCACATTCTCAGAGTCTTAATATCTTGCCACAGTATCATTCTTTTGGCGGGCCATTTTTGGATAACCACAATTAGTTTTTTTTCAAGTTTACCATTATTTTAATCACCATATTATAATTTTACATATTTATTAGACAGTGAGTGTAGATTTGTATTTACAATGGTAATGATCCAATTAGGTTGATTTGCATACCTTTAACATTTAAACCTTTATTGCTTCTTTATGATAAGTACATCCATGCATGTCATTCCATTATAGTAGAGTAAAATTGAATGTTGAAACCATTCAGAGACCAAGTGTGGTTTAAGTAAGAATGGGAAATATTAATTTAGGAAGAATATGTAAATTTCCTTATAGCTTGAGTATAGCGACAGCAAGGTTTAATAGTGGAGTATACTTGGGTATAGAGTTAATATTTATTCCATACATTTTAGCCTCTCCAAATAGAGGATGAAGTGACTCCTTACTGTGCTAGTAAGGAAGTACCCAAGAGCAACACAGCTTATGAAGAGACAGACACATTTTGTTGAAACACCTGTGATGTATCCAGTCAGAACTGTTCAATGGATAGAAGGATATACAAAATCTTCCATTTAGAGGAGTCTGAGGAATGGTTAATAATAGATGCTTAGGATGTAAAGTTGAAACTTCTAACCATAACATTAAAACTGCTGCCTTCTCCTCCTCCTTCTTTTACTTTACACTCTCTTAAATGCGGCTAATCTGCACATTGAACTCAACAATGTCCATGTTCTATGCACATACTACAAAACTGAGCTATATGCCAGCCCCTCTCTTCTTAATTCTCTTTACCTACATATTTTAATTCATTTTTAATTGATTTCAACTACAATCAAGACATCTCACTCTTTATATTCATCATATATTTCTTCTAACATCCAGAACTATGTCTAATGGAAAATGTATTTTTTTTACCCATAAAACACATTTTCCCTGTGTTTTTACTGTGTGCATTTGCCTCTGAAGCTAGAAATGTAAGAATTATGCTCTACAGTTTTTTAAAATTTAATGATTTACTAAATTATGTATAAAATTGGCTTATGACTTCCATGCATTTCACTGTAAAAGTTGCTATAGATTTTAATTCCTTTCTTCATCCTCATTTTCACCTCATCTTAAAGTCTCTTTAAAACTAATATTCTGACTTCCTTTTGCTACCAGTGATATTTTTCACTGCTTTGAGATCTGATAAATAATATTTAGCTAGGTAATATATTTCCAAAAGCACACTCATTTTTTTCAAGAAGTAAATATACAATAAGTATGTACAAATCTGGACTTGCTTTCAACCAACACAATCATAGAGTTTTATAAATTTTTAGCTATTAGTGTATTTAAAGGGGTTCAGGCATGGGAACTTTGGAAAACATAATTTAAATTCTCTATCCATAAATATAATGATTTAAATATTTGTGTATCTCACTTTCTGGATGTTATTAGAAACTGTATTTATGATTATCAACAGACTGTTAGAATGATTTTGTATCCATAATTTGTGTTTCCTAGTGATGTGTTCAATAACTGTTTGTGGATGGAATGGCTGGGCACAAAGTGGCTTTAGATTGTTTCCAAATTTGTAAAGAATGACATGTTTCTGCCTTTGAAGCTATGTAAAGAATGTGATATGATGTCAATAAGGACAAATGTTTAAAATACAACCACTTTTTTTTTCCGTTGGAGGCTATCCTTGCTGTATTTGGAATATATTTTATTCATAAATAGTAAAACATCAAATGACTCTAAATTCACCAGTTCAAGTTTCAATTTAGTCTATTTTGAATATCTTTTGTGCAAAACACATCCTTTTGCAAAGTTAGTAATGAAACTTTATTCAAAGTGAAATGATAAAAAAGATCCATTTACAGTGTAAGAAATCATTGATCCATATGAATGAAAGATACTCAAGGGCCCCAATTCCTATTAGGGGTTTCTTTTTATGGGTTTCACGGAAAGGGGAAGTTTGGTTGCTAAGGGGTATAATTTGAATTGTCCTCTGCTTTGATTGGCAAACATAATTACCCAGTCATCTCTTGAATGGACAAGTCCCTTTTCACACTGCTTCGGGTTTGAGTCATATGTATGCCCAATTATACATAGGCATAACTTGGTAAATAGGAATTTTCTTCTTAAACTTCACTTTGAAGACACAATTTATTGTGCATGTTCCCAAAACCAGTTCAGTCCAGAGATCTATCTTTCTGGTCTCATACCCAGACATAAGGGGCATATCACTGAAAATTTTCTGTCTTTTGGTTATCAAGGGGGAAAGAAACTCTGTTGTTCAGAAAGAGATACACATGTTAATCTTTGTAGATTGGGTTCTTAAACAGCTAGCAGGTTGCTAAACGTGTGAACAGCCCAACCAAATAGAGGCCCAAGTTACTGTCCCAGTTGTTGTTTGCTTGCCTCAGCTGTTTCTCTGGTTTATCAGATCTCTCAAATAGATTCCCATAATTAAAGCCCATTTTTCTGAAATGACTGGAGCAGTGTGGGCTACCAGATTGCCATAATTTCTGCCCAGATGCATGAAATTCAGCATCATCAATAATAAATATTTATCTCTCCTCAGAGATGTGATATAATTTCAAAGAATCTCTTTGCAATGAGAAAGCTCTCATTGCAACCCAGGTCCCTGGTTCTGGCTAAAACTCAAATGTATTGGTCTGCTTAGTCAGTTGTTGAAGAAATAGATCTCACAGAAGAGTCCATCCTCAGTTTGGTCTTCAACTCAAAGTAGTCCTCCTGCCTCAGTTCCTAGAGTGAGATTCTATTAATGTGATGATGCCACAGCAGCCTTAAAAATGACTGTTGGGTGAGAAAGTCAAAGGGCATTGCCTCTCTCTTCTCCTGCATGTATCCTTATTGCAGAGCTATCATTGGTACTCACCATATTTAATTCATAAATATTAAAACTACAGATGGCTCTAAAGTCACTAATTCAACAGTCTCAATTTAGAGTAGCCTATTTTTACTCTCCTTCATGCAAAATTCACATTTGAGTCTACCTTAATCAGTAAAAGGTTTGGTGTGCTTAAAAATTCAATCCATTAGCAACTCCTTTAGATATGCTTCTTCAGGCACTATGGGGAAAATTATTTCGCCCTTCAGGGGAGAGTTATATGTATAGTTACAAGACACTTTTATCACAACTGCTGAGACCTAGCCTTCGCATCTGATTATGAAATATAAAAATCGTTATCATCAGTCAGTAAGATAATAGAGTTCATGGCATGTGAAAGCTCTTGTCCAGGGAGTGTCATGATCTATGTGAATATAAAGGTTTGTAGAAGTGGCTGCCTGTTTCATTCTGTTTCATTGTCTCTAAAGTAATTAGAATGTCTCTAGCTAGCAGGGATAGCATTCAGAGGAAGACTATTGGAACCAATTCATGGGTGATTGACATGGAAAATTATGTGATGATGCTGCCAAGTAGCCATTTTCATTCTAACTTAGTCCGGGGATCCTGAGCCTTGTTTTCATAAGCACATCAGATAAATACTTTCATATAAAATTTACTCATGTGCAAAGAATTCAGTTAAAACTTACAGTTGTATCCTAATGAAACAACTGAAGATTTCCACTAGATTTGCCTTTATGAATAAACTTAGTGTCCTACTGTCTAATATTAAATAAATGATGGCTGTGGACATGCATACATTTAATCCCAGCACTCCGAAATTGGAAACAGACAGATCTCTGTGACTTTGAAGCTATTCTGGTTTACATAGTGAGTTCTTGGCCAGTCAGAGCTACACAGTGAGACACTGTCTAAAGAAACAAAATAAACTGAAATGTAAATAAAGAAAATATCCAATAAAAAACATTAAAAACGAAACAAATTAATCAAAACAGGAAGATTTCCTTACTTGGTTTAATTAAAGCGACAATGACAGTACCAACATCCATGATATGATATTTTTTTAAATTTGAAAATTATTTTATTTTCTTAATAATGCTGGGGAAACTCATTCAAAATAGCAAAAACAATTAACATTATAACCAAATGCTAAGTAGAAAATTATATTTATATTCAAGCTATAGTCTTAATTATGTTAGCTACATCAGTTCCTTATATTTCTTTTTTGTTTGTTTGTTTGTTTTATTTATTTTCTATATTTTTTTATTTACATTCCCAATGATTTCCCCTTTCCCCGGTTCCTCCCTCCCTGAAAGTCCCATAAGTCCTCTTCCCTCCCCCTGCTCCCTATTCAACCCCCTCTCGCTTCTCTGTCCTGGTATTCCCCTATATCCAGTCTTTCCAGGACCAGGGGTCTCTCCTTCCATCTTCTTGGAAATCTATTAATATGCGAATTGTGTCTAGGGTATTCCGAGATTCTGGGTTAATATCCCCTTATCAGTGACTGTATACCATGTGTGTTCTTTTGTGATTGGGTTACCTCACTAAGGATGATATTTTCCAGTTCTGTAGAAGTCCAATGCACTATCCATTGTGCCACAGAGCCAGGTCATGATATGATTTTTAATCATGTAAATTTTTCCATTTCCTTGCATGTGCATCATTCACATACTTTACAAATATTCACTAAGATGTTAGAATTAGTTAGATTTAATTTTTATATAGTTATTTTGGTAAATGAATGTGATCATTTGTCTTATTTTTCTCTGCATAATTTTCAATCTTACACTTTAAAAATATTTGGCTTTATTAATTTTGTAGCAGAGATTATTTATGTGAAGCAAATATATACTTTGTATTAAATATATGGGATACATAAGCAGTAATGAGACTTGTAAAATTTAATCTTTCTGCCTTAATGCAAGTACACATATGCATGGATGCACAGACACAAACATATAAAGCTGTCAAGCAGTTCTGGATGATGTTCAATAATAGATTTTTGGCAGCCCCATCTCAGTAGTATGGAAACCAATGCCCATTTTAATTGAAGCAACCAGCCTTGTTCGGGTAATTTGCCAGGTGTAGCAAGATCATATTCTTAATCCCAGTAGAATCTCAAACCCTTACCACTGCTAGTCATTTCTCAACCCTAAGAACAGCATTCTTATGTCTGCAGTCCTACATACCACTTCCTGTTCCTGTAACACTTCTGAACCTCAGTGCCACTTGCTGTTTCTGTAGTTGTCCCTGCTTTGGTTTTCTTCTCATTTTTATATCTCAAAAGCCTCACTGAATTTCATCTAGATAGTGTTATAACTTCTGCCTCTGGAAGAGTGTGCTATTTTCAGATTCACAGCAGACTTTTGTGAGTAGACCATTGCCTATCTTCACTTCTAATCTGATAATAGCATAAACAATTCAATGCTTTTTTTTTTCATCTTGAAAACAGCTACCATATTTTAGTAAGATGGAAATGCATGGATCCTATCTTTTCAAAAAGAAAATGGCAGGTATAAGTCCTTGAAGTACATGCTAACTTGCTAATGAGCCAGAAAAGAAACCATAATACTTTGAGACCTCAAGCCATATTCCATGCTCCAGCCTTTCACATATCACTATTCACTCAAAGAAACACAGAACTTTAAAACTAACTGGGAAATCAGTTCCACATTCAAAGCAGTAATTATTATGGTTTAAATATTTTCTAATATTCAGTATTGCACTTAGCTTCACCAAAACCCCAATTATGAAACTCACTGCATCTCTCTAAATCTAGTAGTAGTATGTGTTATAGAGAATTTAAAGTAAGTAGGATGAGTCATATGCAAGCAACTTTTGAGGTTGTATCTTACATTGCTTAGGTATGAGGATGCTGATGGGAGTTGAAATTTTCTTCCATATTTTAAATGCTTTAACTCTGCCTTGTGAAATTGAGTTAGCTATTGAAGTCCAATTTTATCATGCTTTCTTCTTAAAGATTTTTAAATAAAACCTCCTAACAATGAGTAGACACAGATTTTCTATGAGGTTGAGTGGGCAATTAATTATAAGTGTATGGTGATTATATTTTTACATTGTTATAGTAAGCTGTGATTTATTAATATATTAGCTACTTTTCTCATTTATGTGGCAAAATACCTAGCAAGAAGCAAATTAATGAAAGCATGTTGTATTTTGGCTTAAAGTTCAAGAGAATATAATCCATCACGGTGGTAACAGCATGGTCACAGGAGCAGGAGGCTGACTGATCATATTTCATCTATAGTCATGAAGCAGAGATTGAAAAGGAAGTATAGCCTGGCTATAAAATTGCAAGGCTTTCCCCCTTGAAACCTATTTCCTCCAGTGGGATTATAGCCCTGAAAGATTCTACAGCCTTCCCAAATAGTGATCCCAGGTAGAGACCAAGGCTTCAGGCACATTAACCTATGAGGGGCCCTTTACATTCACCTTACAGTATTCCACTCTTGGTTCTCATAGGCTCATGTCCAAATCATAATGCAAAATACATTTGTTCCAGCTTCAAAAGTTATCGTACTGTGCAAAACTCTGAAATTTCTTCAGGAATTCAAGACAATATTTTAACCATGGTTTTGTGTAAAATAAGAAAAATGCTTTATATACTAATAACATTAATGGCACAGGGTAAACATTTGCAAAATGACCAGCAGCTTTCTAATGCAACTCAGGCTTCACATTCACCATGTTTTAAAGTTGCCTCTCAGTGCTTTGTTGAAGAGATTCTATGTCAGCCATTATCTGGACTTAGTGGCTCTCTGAAATCATGGAACAAGATTTTATCATACCTTCAATCTTGTATCTTTCACCCTTGTAAAACCAGTACTCTCTGTGGATGCTGCTGCCAAGTTTGGCTGTGAACTCATGATAGAGTCCAGCAGCCTTGGAGTGTACTTAAAGAAGCCTCTGAGTGCTGAATCTACGAAAGACTTCTTCAGGCAGTTTCATTCCTGAAATAAGGAAAGCCCTCAGTGGCCTTGACTTTAGACTCTCTCTTTTCACTTCAATTTACAATTTACACTTTCTCAAGGTGGAGGCATTTGAAAAGTGAGCAGCATCCTCACCCTGTCTCCCCCTATCCCACTGCAGGCTACCATCCCTATTGTCCGAGTGCACATTAGAAGGTTTCTCTTCAGCAGTTACAGTCTCCTCAGCATGGAGTATAGCTTTAATCATACTCATGATCTTTTCCCTCACAAACAGTGTATCGGTAAAATGTGTTTTTCCCTCACTTCTTGCTACTTTTCACGAAAGACCTCAATAAGGATGGTGAGTCAGAACTACACTACAGTGGGTACACTATCTTGACTCAAAATATTTCTCTGTCAGACCTATCAATCCATTACTTTTACATTTACCCTCATGCAAGTTTTCAGGACATGGGCAGACTTCAGCCAGATTATTGAGCAACACATAAACTGAAATGGCCTGCTGACCAACTGAGTATTTGTTGATAAGGTATTTATTTGTTCCACCCATGAAACTATAAAAGCTAAGATTTCACATTCTGCATTTCCCTCAACTTTCCTTTCTTACAAATTCCTACCAGAATTGTTTTTATGGCATGTGAAGGATTCTCTAGCCCAAAGTTCCAAACTCTTCCACTTTCTTTGCATGACTTAGTTATAAAGACTTAAAATACAGCTACTTGATTTTGTCAGAGCAATGTCTCCATTTAATATATTTTTCTGTATTAGTTACTTTTCTCTTTCTTGCAGCAAAATGCCAGACAAGAAAAACTTAAAGAAGGAAATATTTGCTTTGGTTTATTGTCTGACAGAATACAACAATCATTGGCAGCATATACAGAAATCTAGGTGGCCATATTGTATCCACAGTCAGAAAACAGAGAGTCAACAGGAAGTAAGACTGTATCAGACAAGAAAACTTCAAGTTACTCCCAGTGAATTATGTTTTTCTATAAGGCTCCACCTCCTATAGGTACAGAAATCTTCTGAAACAATTCTACCAACTAGTGACCAAGGGTTCAATCATGGTATCTGTGAAGTCATTTTATATTCAAACAATTATTAATATATAGCAAAAAATTAGTGCTATAGAAATAGAAAATAGGTTTTTTATTAAAATAAAATTTATTAAATGGAATTTTTCTTTTTAACTGGTAATTCACTAGTACAATAGAGAATGAGTTCCAACACAAATCTGTAGCTTCGAAGGCTTTTTATTTTCCATTGCTATTTAATGGACAGGAGGTTGATCTCAACTTTGCCCTCCAACATTTTATCAGTGGCTTAAATGAAGCTGTAAATAGTGTTATTATCTAATTTGTCAGTGACATGGAGCAAGAAGTAGAAAACACAGTAGACAACAGTACAAGGAGCCAAATGTCAGACTGAACTAATAGATGGAATACTGAAAGATTAAACGTAACTATAAAACACTAAGGTTGAGTCTCAAAGGAAATGAACCCTAAGTATTTCAAACTTTACTGTCTGGCAAATGACTATGAAAGGGAGAATTCTATGCAGAGGTTTGTTGAGAAGTTTTTTCGTAAGATACCTATATAAGGATATAAGAGAGGCAATATCGAGCAGAGTGAAAAACCAGTCTGAAGTGAATAGAGCTCTCAGCTGATTCTCAAAGGAGATATTTAAAAGGCTTTTCAAAACATTCTGAACTGGGCCTTTGTATATGAATAGCAGCAAGTACTGGATCAACCTGTAAGAATGAGAAAATTTGATAAACCAATGTAATCACCTCTATTCCTTTGTTGGAAGGAGGCTCCTGGGAACTGTTTGTAGTCAATACTGTCACAGGCCAAGACACTGGAAGAGCATTAGAATCCTCTCTCATCTCACACAATGTGTAGACATTAAAAAGCAGAATTGGCATCTCCTATGAGGTAGAAATATTAATCCCTAGATCTTATCTTGTCCCATTAAATCTGATTCCTGGAAATGGAATCTCCAAACTTTTATTTTATTTTATTTTATTTTTACTTTTTAAAAATTTATTTATTAGATATATTCTTTATTTACATTTCAAATATTGTCTCCTTTCCTGCCCCCCCCCCCCCGAAAATCCTATAAGCCATCTCCTCTCCCCCTGTTCCCCAATCAACCCTCTCCTGCTTCCCTGTCCTGGTATTCCTTTTTTTTTTTTTTTTTTTTTAGATTTGTGTAATCTTTTTTTTTATTTTTTTTTTATTTACATTCCAAATCATTTCCCCTTTCCCGTTTCCTCCCTCCCTGAAAGTCCCATAAGCCCCCTTCCCTCCCTCTTTTCTCCATTCAACCCCCTCTCGTTTCTCTGTCCTGGCGTTCCCCTACATCCAGTCTTTCCAGGACCAGGGGTCTCTCCTTCCATCTTTTTAGAAATCTATTGATATGCGGATTGTGTCTAGGGTATTCCGAGATTCTGGGTCAATATCCCCTTATCAGTGACTGCATACCATGTGTGTTCTTTTGTGATTGGGTTACCTCACTAAGGATGATATTTTCAAGTTCTGACCATTTGCCTAGGAATTTCGTGAATTCATTGTTTTTAATTGCAGAGTAGTATTCCATTGTGTAGATATACCACATCTTCTGAATCCATTCCTCTGTTGAGTGACATCTGGGTTCTTTCCAGCTCTGGCTATTATAAATAAGGCTGCTATGAACATAGTGGAGCATGTGTCCTTATTGCATGCAGGTAAAGCCTCTGGGTATTATGCCCAGGAGTGGTATAGCCGGATCCTCCGGGAGTGTCATGCCCAGTTTTCTGAGGAACCGCCAGACTGCTTTCCAGAGTGGTTGTACCAGCTTGCAATCCCACCAGCAGTGGAGGAGTGTTCCTCTTTCTCCACATCCTCGCCAACAACTGCTGTCTCCTGTGTTTTTGATCTTAGCCATCCTGACTGGTGTGAGATGGAATCTCAGGGTTGTTTTGATTTGCATTTCCCTAATGACTAAGGATGATGAACATCTCTTTAGGTGCTTCTCAGCCATTAGATATTCTTCAGGTGAGAACTCTTTGTTTAGCTCTGTACCCCATTTTTTAATAGGGTTACTTGCCTCTCTGGAGTTTAACTTCTTGAGTTCTTTGTATATCTTGGATATTAGCCCTCTGTCGGATGTAGGGTTGGTAAAGATCATTTCCCAGTTAGTTGGTTGCCGCTTTGTCTTTTTGACAGTGTCTTTTGCCTTGCAAAAACTTTGTAATTTAATGAGGTCCCATTTGTCTATTCTTGATCTTAGAGCATAAGCTATTGGAGTTCTGTTCAGGAAATTCTCCCCTGTGCCCATATGTTCAAGGTTCTTCCGTAGTTTCCCTTCTATTAGTTTCATTGTGTCTGGTTTTCAGTGGTTAAGAGCACTGACTGCTCTTCCAAAGGTCCTGAGTTCAAACCCCAGCAACCACATGGTGGCTCACGATCATCGGTAAAAGAGATCCGACACCTTCCTCTGGTGTGTCTGAAGACAGCTACATCTACTTACATATAATAATAAATAGATCTCCAAACTTTTAAACAAGGGGTCTAGTCTCCAGGTCATTTCTATTCAGATTAAAGTTTGAGAAAAGCTGCAATGGCAAACAAACAATTTAGAAGGTGGAGACATCAGGAGTTTTCAAGGCAATTATATTTGTCCTATTTATAGGTCAATCTAGACTTTCCCATTATTCTGTAAGTATGTGTTCCTGTGCATGCATACACACACACACACACACACACACACACACTCACACACACACATACACAGTAATATATACAGCTGTAGAAAATGATAGCTAAAGGAAGATTAGGCTTGGAAAAATCATGTATACAATCTAATCCTATGAAACAATATTTTGGCTTAATAGAGAAATTAATTTCATGGTAAAACTATCAAAATGAAATAAGCCAACTTCAGATTGTAAAAATGTTAAATAATATATAGGATAATATATTATAAAATTGTTTCAAGTATCAGATGACCACAGACTTTGACATCCTGATTTGCCTCATATGCTCTTTTTCTACAATAGTTTTCCTATTTTAGTGGGACGATGCCAGGATTATGTTCATGAGATCTTAATAATCTTAATAAATAGCAAGTAAAGAAATTATTCTTTGGTAGAAAAAAGAATATATCAATGTCAACAAATTATATCTAGTGTTTGCATCACTAATCAACAAAGTATGTTTGTGGATGTGTAAAGAAAAAGAATAGAATGCATAACTTTTCTAATATTTGGCCATGAGGTTTTTACATGAGGCTGTAGCAAATAGCCCAATACTCCACATAGGAGATATGTTGTGTGAGCATTAGTAAGATAAGAACCAGAGCATCTAGGCAAAAACCCTGTATGAGAATTATGTTGCTGAATGGTACCTCAATGCTAGCTAAATGTCTTGAGCTCAACTGTTCACCTCAGCATAGCCTCATGTATTTGCCATACTAGCCAACGGAATAGGTGTTATAGTTTTACTATAAAACATCGTTTCTATTATCACTTTGTGATAACTATTGGCACTTTACAGTCTGTTAAAAGTTTATGAACATTTCCAAGAAGAAATATAGGAGGCAGAAAACAGAATGAGACCAACTCATTGGCAAGGCATAGAGTAGATCTCTTTTTGAAGACTTTCTACAAAAATATAGAAAGGAAAACACTTAGAAAATGTGAAAGATCTTGGAGGTACTTTTAATAAAATATGCTACACTTATCCACAGTCATTATTTTAGCAGATAACAGTAAACAATATATATACCAATAGACTATAGATTTTTATAATTGCTACAATCTGCTAATAAGTTCTTTCCCTGAAACAAACTCTATTAACCCTCCTTGAAACTCTATTCTTTTTTTTTATTTTATTTTTTTAATTTACATTCCAAATCACTTCCCCTTTCCCGTTTCCTCCCTCCCCGAAAGTCCCATAAGCCCCCTTCCCTCCCTCTTTTCTCCATTCAACCCCCTCTCCTTACTCTGTCCTGGCGTTCCCCTACATCCAGTCTTTCCAGGACCAGGGGTCTCTCCTTCCATCTTTTTAGAAATCTATTGATATGCGGATTGTGTCTAGGGTATTCCGAGATTCTGGGTCAATATCCCCTTATCAGTGACTGCATACCATGTGTGTTCTTTTGTGATTGGGTTACCTCACTAAGGATGATATTTTCAAGTTCTGACCATTTGCCTAGGAATTTCGTGAATTCATTGTTTTTAATTGCAGAGTAGTATTCCATTGTGTAGATATACCACATCTTCTGTATCCATTCCTCCGTTGAGGGACATCTGGGTTCTTTCCAGCTTCTGGCTATTATAAATAAGGCTGCTATGAACATAGTGGAGCATGTGTCCTTATTGCATGCAGGTAAAGTCTCTGGGTATATGAAACTCTATTCTTACCAACATTTTAATAGCATGAACCTAATTCATAGCTATGTGTTTTTCACTGCATAAAACATGTAGTTCACACTCTGCTAATGATAACTCTTAGCATAATTACTGGGTTGTTCCTGGTGACATAAAAATTTATCCTGTCAGGTAGACAATTTTAGAACCTCAGCCAAATAGTTAGTAGGTATGATTAAGCCTCAATATGTTTCCCATGTAGAGTGATCTTGGCCAACCAATTTTACTTGGCATCCATTCCTGACAGAGAGAACTGGTCTACTTTGAGGAGCAGCCAAGGCTCTTCAATAAAGAGTTGCAAGAACCAGCAGAATTATGTAGTTTCTTTGGAACGTGACTGATACAGTATTCATTTTTCACTATGATCCCTTTATTAGTGGAAAAGATCAGGGTTTTGCTCTGTAGGGTATACCTACTTTTTAAATTCCTAGCAGGTAGAAGGATATCTTTACAATTTACTAGCTGGCATTTCAAATGAACATAACATTCTAAAGGTCTTAATTAACAAAATCTACATGACTGTTTTCAATAAATATATGATTTTAAATTAGGAAAATACCTTGAGTTAGTAAGCTTCTTAATGCTCTGACAAATTTCGTGAGCAAGCAGCTTAAGAAAACAATCTTGACTCATTTGACCACATAATTTTGGACCTGCAGTGGACACGAAATATAGAATAATAGAGCATGATAGGTCAAAAGTTACCTTCTGGTATCCATAAAACACGTGGAGATATAGGATAATATTTATGCTTCAAGAAAATATGTTTAACTTCCTGCAGCTGTCACCTACTAATGTTGACACCACAAGCTGATAGCCCATTATGGTTTGAATTCAATAATGACATAAGGCTTTTATGAGATTAGAATCTTCAAAACCAGGTCCCAATAGCCCCATCTCTTCCACTGCATATAAAACCAAGACATCAACAAACCTTTGTTACAAAGTTCAGATCTAAACCAAAGAGAATTTCAAGCAGAGACTATATCTTTCCCAAGCTCCAAATGCCATTATACTTCTTTAAACACAGATATTCTTCCAATTGCTACTGATCTTCCTTTTTCCTTTGTTCTTTACCTGACCACATAATTTGATGATGTTGGTTTCTATAGTTCCCTGAGAATTTTCTCAAGTATGCGGATTTATTACTTTTTGCTATCTCAAATAATTCTACAAACTCATGTCTACCTTTACCAGAACACTAGTATGACTGAATTCAAATGATATCTAAGCAAGTAACAGCTGCTATTTCTGGCAAAGCAAGTTTCATTCTACCTTCACTGTCTGTATACCAAGTTTTGTCAAAGTTTGCTTTTGTAAATATGTTGGCTGAATGAGTTTTATAATTCTCACTCTGAAAGTAAAATCAGACTCAAACTGTGGCAGATTTATGCATAGGCTCATAGAAATCCTTTAAAATGTTATATCCATTTGGAATGAACTAGTGAAATTACTACACAGTGAAGCAGTATAAATTGAAAAGACTACTGTTGTTATATACATGCAGCTAGCAATTCATTAACTTCATTAAAATATTATTTTGACAAATATTGAAATAGGCATTGAGAATTTGAAATAAATTATTATTTAATCAGTATATTAATCCACTTTGCTATTTCCTTTTCCTAATAAGAGATATGATCATTCATATAAACTTTTATTATTTCTAACATATGTTTAAAGTAGTCTAATCATGGTGACAATTCAGTAAGAAAATTATAGAATTTTGTACAATGATCACTGTGCTTGTGAGGCAAGCATTTTATTCATTCTTAATAAAATTCTGGAGCATGTCTGTTTCCTAGGACTTGGGAGAATGAAACAGGGGGATAATACTTTCAGGGCCTTGGTAGAGGCTTAATAAGTTCAAGGAAAACCTTGGTGTTATGACAAAACTCTGCCAGGGGAAAAGAGTTAAAGACACATACACATTAATTTATGTTTGAGATATGATTAAATGAGGAAAATTATTGTGTTCACATTATCTAGTGAGAAACACTTCATTTTTGAAAAAATAATATGCAGGTGAGTATCTATATAGACTATGCAATTACTTCTATAGCATTTCTTCCTTCAAGTACTCAGGCTGCTTACTGGTTAATTAGCAATTTAAGTCATTTTGGGAAAGTAGTCTTATAAATGTATAAGTCTTGTATATAAAAACCATAAAACATAAAACAATGTGTTACCAGCACATCCATTGTTCATACCAACTATATTAATCCACAAAGGAAAGTGAACATAAACCTGATATGGAGTAATAAACTCTGACCATATTTTCTGTTTCTGTAGCAGGGAAGGAGAAGAGCTCAAATCTAGAAAGTTATTTTGGGGATCCAGTGATTGCCTAAGTAATCACCTGTAACATTTTTGAAATTCAATTCAACATTTTGATTTGTTCCAAGAAGTGAACAGAAAGATCAAACTGAGAAGCACGGTCATTTTGAATGACATTCATCTTTTACAAATGTGCTATTTCATCCTATGTCAATTAAGCATTTAGGTAATCTTCAAGGATATTTCCAAGTAAACTGTATTACAGTTACCCAGCCAACCAGCTTCTTATGTTGCCCTGCTTTCTCTGTGGTATAGGAAATGCTATCTGAGTATGTGTTAACACCTCACAGAGAAGAACAGGGAATGTGGAGTGTTAACGTGAAAACAAAAGTAAAGTGCCTTTATGTGGCAAGCAAATCTTGTTCATAACTATGCTTTTATGATCATTGATAGGCATATGGACAAATTGTTTGATAGTCAATTTTTATGGGTTTACATAAGTGTTGTATGATAATCAGTATTGTCATTATATATGCATTGAGACCAATTGAAACAAATGAGGTGGTCAGTTAGTAAGGGTCTTGGTTAAATGACAACCTGTGAATAACATTTTGTAACTATGAAAAATTATTCTCATGGAAGAATGAACAAAGAAATAAACAGCTTGATTTATACAATTTAAGGGAAATACTAGACATTCAAATGATTTTCAGTCATGTCTCTTATTTACGAACTATGCCAAAATGCAAAAAACAAACAAGGAAAGCAAAAAACTTATGTAAGTATGTAGGACCATAACATCCCAGGATTAAATTTTTGTGAAGTTTATTATTATTATTTTGTCCTACTTTCTTCAGTCGCTATGAACTTCATGATAATTATAGTGGTGCATTATATAGTCTTAACTAAAATGTGGATGAATACTTCTTTCTAGGTAGTGGTTTAAAAGACTGATCATCTTCCCAGATTCTAAGAACAATTCTCAAAGATTTAATTGCAATGACATATTAAAATGTCAACTTTGCTTTCTAAAGAATAACAACATGCAGGAATATTATTTACATTATTCAGATCATTGATTCATCTTAAAAATATCAATTAATTCATTGAAAAACCCAAACATTACATTTCTTAATAAGACATACCATATAAAATTAGGAGAGAATTCAGAGGATATTGCAATGATAAACAGTTAAGTGTCTCAATAGGCTTGGCTGTTTCTTAAAAATGATAGTAACAGAATAAAAAAACAGACTGTAAAAATAATCCACTGTAAATTAAAAAGGAATACAGCTATAATGTAAAGAGGATACATATTTATTTTTCTTCTCTTATAATATCTGTGAATCAAACATATTCAAACAGTGTCTTGGAGAAAATAGCTCATCCAAATAATTTATCTTCTATATACCCATGTAGAAGTAAGACATTTTTGTGCAGCAAAGAAATTTTCTTTAAACTATACTTGCATACCTGTCATTTCTGCCATTCCTTAATGCTTCTGATCCCAGCTCTGTTTCTCCTGATATTCATTTTTGTATCCACCTCATCCCTGTGCTGTTTCTCTGCTATTGTTGGCATTTGCTTCCCCTCTGCTTTTGTGCTTTGTCAAGTCTTATATCCACATTCCTGCCTGTATATGCTCTCCATCTTTAGTGGCTAATTTATGTCCTGTTCTCAACTTCTCCAAGTTGTATCATGCATGTTCAAATGATTTGCTCCTCAGTATTTTCCTATATTTCTAGACTCTCCCAAATTTGCACTGTAATTCACTGAGAAGATGGCGTGGAAGAACACGAGGGCAATGTTAGAGAAACTGTTCATTCCCACACAGGGGCTGTAAATTGTTTTGATCTACATAGCACAATTAAGGAAATAAAATGCACAAAATATTCTTGATTATTTACCCTTTTATATATAAAAAACAATTTAGGAGTGTTTCCCACAGATAGTTATAGAAGTATACTGGAAATTCATTGCTAGGACCTTAATACTACTCAGTTTATATATTCAAATTATATGTGCATAGACATATAATAAATTATTTTAATATGACTTTTGCAAAAATAACTACTATTTTTAAAACGTTCATTTGGAAAATATACACAATTTCTGTTTATTTCTCCCTTTTATTTCAAGTTCTACTTATCTTAAACATATTTTTTTCAGCAATAATTGAAAGTGGAAAAAAAGGAAAAAGCAAAGACTTTTTATTTTTCAGTCCTGTCCAAACAGGTTTAACCAGTTTTGGTGAGCTTAAAATAGTTATTGTAAAAGTTAGAAAGTTGATTTGCTCCCTCCATCATGCACATTGCTTTTTTCCCACAGCAAAATTGTAATGTAAACGTCCCTAGAAGATGAGCTGGGCTGTAATTCTCAGCTAATTGGAAGAAGCAGCCCTGAGATGAGCACTATCAGACTGATTTGAGTCTTAAGATATGATGATGATGATTGTGTCAAATGTAATCAAGACTGTGGGCTCTGAACTGACTAAAAGGCTGGCTGGTTTTAATTCAGGTTCGTATATGAAGTAGACCTCTCATTCACCAATAGTCACAGCTGGCTGTAAAAGGGAGCAATTTTTAAAATGCTATTTCATTCTCGATGGAGCCGTGAGGATCAGAGATTGGGTTCACAGACGGCAAATCTCCTCATTCCCTCTTTTTAAATTCTGTTTATTTTCTGTTTGATAGCCTTCATCTTAAAGTTTTCCTGTGGTTGTCTGTCAGTGCCTGAAAATTTCTTAAACCCAATGCCATCCCCATGTCCCTTTTCAAATACAAACCACTTTGGAGCACCAAGTTTGCTAAGGTAAACCTCAATCATGTGTCTGCACATATGAGAAGAGGATTTTTGAGAAAGTGAGTCATCATTTTTAATTAACATTTTTAATTAAGTAACATATATTTACTACATAGTTAATACAGCATCACACTGAAATGGAAGATAACTTTGTAGATGATTCTACAAGTGTACACATATTTGAAGGATTTTTTTCTTTTTGATTCCGTGTTTGTCTGTGCATCTGTGTATAGATATGAATGTGTGAGTGTAGGTACCAGAGCAGTATGTGCTATTAACTGCTAGAACATCTATCCATAACATTTTATTTTTAAATTCAATGAATTCAACACCAAAAACTAAAATATCCTTTATAGTAGTAGCTCGCATTTCTGAGAATTATACTGTTTTACCACAATGAGAAAATTTTATTGGTGTGTAAATGAATTATGACTCATGTTCAGGTTATTAATTAAGATAATTAATATATATATATATACGTATATATTTATAAATTTCTAGTGAAGCATTTCAGTGTGAGCTAGGATTTAAACTCAATAGTTTCAGTTATTCAGGAAGTTTCCAATGGCTAGTCTGTCTCAGCTGAATTCCAGGAACTCTATTACTAATATAGTAAAAGTTCTTGCCTTAATTTCTAGAATTTTCTCACCTTGTGATCTGCAATATTTGTTTAATTTTCCAGGTAGAAACTGATCTGTGAATTAATGAAGTAAAAATATTCTCTTAAAACATAATGTCTTTCTTATTGGTATGGTTGAAACCATTATAAAGATGGGTGAAATGAACAAACCTTTAAGAATTGTTGGTATGTGTAGCAATCAGCTAAAATTCAGTCATCAATACCCTTCTGTCTATTGTCAAAGCCTTTATTGAACAATATGGTCTGTAGAAAATAGTAATGTAATATTCCTCTAATAATGTGCTATATAGACACATCACATTATCTTGGCATATGCAGTGGATTTGTGTATATAAAGCATAGAAAATATTATTGTTGCTTAAATTTATCCAAATACTAAATGGCACTTAGGTGGCATCCATAAGAGAAATACAAACTAGTGTCTTATAAACATTGGCCAGCTAATTTAGAAAACAAAACCAGATACATATGTGTATAGAAATAAATAGCAACTTATTATCTTTATCATTCAGATAAAAATAGTTTATGCTGACAATTGTTAGATTAGCAAATCAGCAAAATGCAGCGTGTTCTCATCTCCTCCTCTTATCATTTATAAGGTTCAGATCCATTCCTGTGAATATGATAGAGAAGTACTAGCTAGATGCATGGCAAATCAAATGGATTAGGAACTATTTCATGCTTATAGACAAAGGATCTCAACTAACAGATCAGTATCAAATGGTGAAAATTGTCTCTCTTGTGTTTTGCCACAAAGCTTTGTGCACATCACATCCGCAATACACAGGATGGTTTCAACAGTATGAATAGTCACAGAGAAAATGTCCTTCCAGTTTATGGGTACTCCAAGACAGAGCAGGCAGAGATGTGTTGGGTAGGAGAAGGCAAATGCATATCTGGGTAGGGTGGTTTATAAGTTGATGTCTTTGAATCAGTATTCTACTTTTTTTTTATTTTCTAAGTTTTTTTTTTATTTACATTCCAAATCATTTCCCCTTTCCCGTTTCCTCCCTCCCCGAAAGTCCCATACGCCCCCTTCCCTCCCTATTTTCCCCATTCAACCCCCTCTCGTTTCTCTGTCCTGGCATTCCCATACATCCAGTCTTTCCAGGACCAGGGGTCTCTCCTTCCATCTTCTTAGAAATCTATTGATATGCGAATTGTGTCTAGGGTATTCCGAGATTCTGGGTTAATATCCCCTTATCAGTGACTGAATACCATGTGTGTTCTTTTGTGATTGGGTTACCTCACTAAGGATGATATTTTCCAGTTCTGACCATTTGCCTAAGAATTTCGTGAATTCATTGTTTTTAATTGCAGAGTAGTATTCCATTGTGTAAATATACCACATCTTCTGAATCCATTCCTCCATTGAGGGACATCTGGGTTCTTTCCAGCTTCTGGCTATTATAAATAAGGCTGCTATGAACATAGTGGAGCATGTGTCCTTATTGCATGCAGGTAAAGCCTCTAGGTATATGCCCAGGAGTGGTATAGCCGGATCCTCCGGGAGTGTCATGCCCAGTTTTCTGAGGAACCGCCAGACTGCTTTCCAGAGTGGTTATACCAGCTTGCAATCCCACCAGCAGTGGAGGAGTGTTCCTCTTTCTCCACATCCTCGCCAACACCTGCTGTCTCCTGTGTTTTTGATCTTAGCCATTCTGACTGGTGTGAGATGGAATCTCAGGGTTGTTTTGATTTGCATTTCCCTAATGACTAAGGATGATGAACATCTCTTTAGGTGCTTCTCAGCCATTAGATATTCTTCAGGTGAGAACTCTTTGTTTAGCTGTGTACCCCATTTTTTATAGGGTTACTTGCCTCTCTGGAGTTTAACTTCTTGAGTTCTTTGTATATCTTGGATATTAGCCCTCTGTCGGATGTAGGGTTGGTAAAGATCATTTCCCAGTTAGTTGGTTGCCGCTTTGTCTTTTTGACAGTGTCTTTTGCCTTGCAAAAACTTTGTAATTTAATGAGGTCCCATTTGTCTATTCTTGATCTTAGAGCATAAGCTGTTGGAGTTCTGTTCAGGAAATTCTCCCCTGTGCCCATATGTTCAATGTAATCCACTATATAAACAATCTCAAAGAAGAAAATCATATGGTCATCTCATTAGATGCTGAGAAAGCATTTGACAAAATTCAGCATCCTTTCATGCTAAAGGTCTTGGAAAGATCAGGAATTCGAGGCCCATATCTAAACATAGTAAAAGCAATTTACAGCAAACCAGTAGCCAGCATCAATCTAAACGGAGAGAAACTTGAAGCAATCCCACTAAAATCAGGGACTACACAAGGCTGCCCTCTCTCTCCATATCTTTTCAATATAGTACTTGAAGTTCTGGCTAGAGCAATTAGACAACAAAAAGAAGTCAAAGGGATACAAATTGGAAAGGAAGAAGTCAAACTATCACTATTTGCAGACGATATGATAGTATACTTAAGCGACCCAAAGAACTCCACCAGAGAACTCCTACAGCTGATAAACGACTTCAGCAAAGTGGCCGGATATAAAATCAACTCAAGCAAGTCAGTAGCCTTCCTATACTCAAAGGATAAGCAGGCTGAGAAAGAAGTAAGAGAAATGATACCCTTCACGATAGCCACAAACCATATAAAGTATCTTGGCATGACTCTAACCAAACAAGTGAAAGATCTGTATGACAAGAACTTCAAGTCTCTGAAGAAAGAAACTGAAGAAGACCTCAGAAGATGGAAAAATCTGCCATGCTCATGGATTGGCAGGATTAATATAGTAAAAATGAGCATCTTACCAAAAGTAATATACAGATTCAATGCAATCCCCATCAAAATCCCAACTCAATTCTTCATAGAGTTAGAAAGAAGAATTCAAAAATTCATCTGGAATAACAGAAAACCTAGAATAGCTAAAACTCTTCTCAAGAGTAAATGAACCTCTGGGGGAATCAGTATCCCGGACCTCAAGCTCTACTACAGAGCAATAGTGTTAAAAACTGCATGGTATTGGTACAGTGACAGGCATGTAGATCAATGGAACAGAATTGAAGACCCAGAAATGAATCCCCACTCCTATGGTCACTTGATCTTTGACAAAGGAGCTAAAACCATCCAGTGGAAAAAAGATAGCCTTTTCAACAAATGGTGCTGGCTCAACTGGAGGTCAACATGCAGAAGAATGCAAATTGACCCATTCTTATCTCCTTGCACTAAGCTCAATTCCAAGTGGATCAAGGACCTCCACATAAAACCAGACACACTTAAAATAATAGAAAGGAAACTAGGAAAGAACCTTGAGTATTCTACTTTTAAGAATTCTGAAAAATGTAGGGGAATGCCAGGACAGAGAAATGAGAGGGAGTTGAATGGGGAAAAGAGGGAGGGAAGGAGGCTTCTGGGACTTTCGGGGAGGGAGGAAATGGGAAAGGGGAAATGATTTGGAATGTAAATAAAAAAAACTTAGAAAATAAAATTTAAAAAAATAGAATTCTGAAAAATTGCCAAAATGAGAAGCTAATGTTGACAAAGGTTGTTCTGTTTCTCTGTGTGCTCTCTTTTTCAACATTCTGGTAAGTATAACAGAAATTCAGCCATTGACAACTAAATACAATGTGTTGCCCAGTAAATCTGTCTACCTTGTGACTTTTATTGCTAGTGGGAAAAGAACAAGCACTTAGACAAAGGAAAGCCTCCTCTCACGTGTAAAAATGTCCATTATAACTATAACTCTCTCTTAGAGTTCCTTTTCTCTAGCAAAAACAGTTGCTACAAATTATTTCTTTTTTTTAACTTTTATGAGAGAATTGAATATCCTTTCTTTCAAAAAAAAACTAAACAATTATACATACTAGTCAATGCATTTTAAGATTTTAAAAACCAAGAGCCAATGTTCTCGTTTTTAGAAATTGTGTCTTGTTAATAGGAGGGTTATTGATTTTAACTGGATTTACTGTATGTCTTATAAATGCCAGGAATTCTGTGAATCCTTGCCCTTGTGGAATATATAATAAGTTAATGTTGAAGAATGGTAAATACTATAGTAAGCAGGGAATGTTTCAGGGAATCCTTGAAGGAAGGTGCAATTCGTCCTTTGGTCTTGCAATGTAATTGCAAAAGATCCTTAATTTATAACATGCTTTACAAATCTTAATTAATTATTTGAAGGCCATCAATGAGTTTCTATATATCTTGATGTTTTATTTTCTCCCTAGTAATTAAAAATAAGGAATAAATAAACTTTTAATCTTTATTTTGATGTTTTAATTAGCTCATGCTATTTGTAATCTTACATCTTTTCTTCTAAATCTTATTTGATGCATCATAATATGCTTGAAATTAGAATGACCATTCTTTTAAAATCTACCATGATTTAGTCACTTTGTGAGATTAATTCATTTCTCTATTGGTTATATTAAAATGTATTTATCTTAATTTAAAATTTATATTAGTATAATGTAGGAAGCATTTGATTTTCTTTCTTTTTTTTATTTTCTAAATTTTTTTTATTTACATTCCAAATGATTTCCCCTTTCCCGTTTCCTCCCTCCCTGAAAGTCCCATAAGCCCCCTTCCCTCCCTCTTTTCCCCATTCAACCCCCTCTCGCTTCTCTGTCCTGGCATTCCCCTACATCCAGTCTTTCCAGGACCAGGGGTCTCTCCTTCCATCTTCTTGGAAATCTATTGATAAAACATTTGATTTTCATGTTAGATTTTTCTCATGTAACATAATTTTCCAAATACATTTATTATAAAAAATAAGAAATGTATATTCTAGAAATTTTTATTTTAGTAAGAAGTAATGACTTATTTTTAATATAAAATTCTGAACCCTATCTTGAAGTCAAACTCTAGTAGTTGAAAATAAGTAAAAGAATAATTTTTTGTCTACACACATATACCATAGTCCTAATTCATATAGTAATCATGAAAAAGCAAAGGATCTTTTAGTAGTCATGTATCTTTATCCATTATATTTATCTTATACTGAGATATGCAAGTCATTTTAAGAGAAAGTATCTTAGAATACTATGGCCTCAATTGGGTGTTTCTAGGTTTTGCCACTTAATTTGGAAGCTCGTTAAGACTTCCCAAGGGTCCCTCTGTAATCCATAAACTGTTCAGAATAGTGCAGTCTGCCCTACTAGTTTAATCAAGTCATTTAAAGTATTAAGGTAAATCATTACTATGGACAAGTCTAAAATAAAAAAAAATACCACTTTAGTGCAAAATACTGGTATATCCAAAAATGTTGAATGTAAATATTAAGGACTCTTTCTGATCTTCACTGTTAACTGCAAGAGTACTTAGTATATGGATAATTGAAGTTTGTACAATATAAGTTAAGCCTCAAGAAATTATTGGTATTTTCATATTCTACTGATAATATTCTGATATACATTCAATCTTTTGAATCATGATAATTTAAGTGACTTATTTGATTCAACTATGTTTTTTGTCTTTTCATCTTAGAAAATTTATCCTCTGTGCTAAATTGAACCTCTGAGCTTTGCCATACTCTGGTTATTTTCAACTGATATCTAACAATCCAAATTTCTGTTTTTTCCATAAGTTATTGTGAATAAGGATATATATTAAGTCAGATGCATGGACTTAGCAGATTTTAAAGAATTGATAATAGTTATGATTTTTAACTTGACCTCCTTCCATGTGTAATCCCACTTCCCACATTTCTCCATAGTCTTTGCAATCCAGGCTCTTTTAAAAATACACTATGCAGCCCAGATAATGGTAGACCATGTGATCTTTCTGCCCCTTCTACATTTAAAACTTATTTCTATACTATTTCATTCATATCTTTTTAGGAGAGAGAACAAGCAGTTTTGTGTGCAATCATGTTTTAAAATTTAAAGATGTTAACACTATAAGCAAGTAGAACCTCAAAAATATATATATATATATATATATATATTATCCATATCAATTAAAATAGAAATTATTTCCAGCAGTAAACGCTGCACTAAATTAAATTTTGTATCTGGAAGGTAGTGCTATCTGAATATTTTCTGAAGATCCTTTTCAATTTTATAAATTCCAAGACATTTTTAGGGTTTGTACATGAATCAAATGAATTTCACCAGAAATTATTTTACAAGTTTCCAAAATAATATCTTTTGTTATTGTATCAGTACAAAAATAAAAGATGAAGACTGCAATCTAAAGAATATTAACCTTTTTTTAACAATGTAATAGAGAAAGAGATATGTGCATGTTACAGTTGCTCATGTACATTCCTTTGGTTAATCGAGTTTCTCCCTGATTAATGACAAAGAACCACAAGTCAAATCAGTGAATAATATGAAGAGATCATACTTTACTGTTATCTCCTAATTTTTATTTTCAGGAGCATTCCAGTGATTTCAGGGAAAGTACATAAATATGCTTGATTCTATGATAATATAATCTGCAATTTTAAAATTTTAAATACATTCATGGTGCAAAAAGTATGAAAGAGATATAGTATATATTATTATATTCTTTATATTATTGATAATGTCTAAATTGTCTTTCTATATAAAGGTAAATTCCAGATGATTTTTAAAAATGAAATATGATTGAAGGGAGAGCCTGTCAATATGCTCACCGCTGTATTTTATCTTTGGAGGACTGATGTAGTTCTCCCACAAGTATGTTGCTCCAGGACACGTTACAATGTCATCTCTGTTGTCTGGGGTAATGGAAGATTGGAATGACTTTTCTGAGAACCAATCAGCAATACTTTGGGAACATTTGGGTCTTGCTTTCCAATTAACTCTGGAGACTTTGAGTAATTTAGTACCAGACCTCCTGAGAGAGGGAATGAAAACCTCATTAACACATACATCAGTGAACAGCAAACCAGCAAATATGCTTTGGAAATGAATTTTTGTTTTGTTTTGAAGCATAGTCCAGCTAGATGTTTGCTGACATAATGAGGGTAATGTAACATAGGTATCTTTTACAACGTCTTTTAACTATCCTGTTTATTGTAAAGTAACAAATGAGTTAAATCTATGCCTGCAATGTGAGGGTTGAGTCAGTGGCAGGGCCTCTCTTGTTCTACTCCAACAATTACATCTTTCTCCATAGTTAGATCTTTTTTCATTTATTTATTCACTTGACATCCTGCTCACAGGGCCCCTCCCTCCTTTCCTCCTAATCCCACCCTCCAATTCCTGACTCCCCTACAACTCCCTGTATCAAACCTGCCCTGGCACATCAAGTTGAATCAGGATTAAATGCATCCTTTCCCATTGAGGCCGACAAGGCAGCCCAGCTAGGGGAAAGGGATTCAAAGCAGACAATAGTGTCTGAGTCAGAGATTGTTCACTTTCCAATTATTAGGGCACCCACATGAAACCCATGCTGCACATCTGCTACATATGTGTAGGGACCTAGGTCCAGACCATGCATGCTCCTTGGTTGGTGATTCAGTCTCTGTGAGCCCCCATGAGCCCAGATTAGTTGACTCTGTATGTCTTCTTGTGGTGTCCTTGACCCCTCCAACATGCCCTAACCCTCTCACAAGACTCCCTGAGCTCCCCCTAATATTTGGCTGTGGTTATCTGGATGTGTTTCCATCAGCTGCTATATAATGCCTTACAGAGGAAAATTATGTTTGACTCCTCTCTGTAAGCATAGTAGAATACCATTAATAGTGTCAGAGGTTGGCTTTCTCCCATAGAATGGTTCTCAATTTGGGCCAATCATTGTATGGCTATTTCCCCAATCTCTGGCCCATCTTTATTCCTTAACATCTTTCAGGCAGGGCATTTTTAGGTTCAAAGGATTTGTGGGTGGGTTGGTGTCCCCATCCCATCTGTCACTGAAAGTCCTACCTGGCTATAGGAGGTGGCCACTTCAGTCTCCATGTTGCCTGCTCCTAGGAGTCTCAACTAAGGTCACCCCCCCCCATATCCTCCCAAGAGCTTCCGTAGTCCCTGGTATCCAGCTTGTCCCAGAGTTGCCACACAAAGTTGTCCCTTCTCTCTCCCAGCTCTCTTAACAACACCCCCATCCCCAAGTTCCACACACCTGATCTTTAACCTCCCTACCCCCTCTACCACCCAGTTCCATCTCTTCATCCACTTCCAACATCTATTTCCTTTCCCCTTCAGAATGAGATTCATGCATTGTCCCTTGGACTCTCCTTGTTGTTAGCTTCACTAGGACTGTGGATTTTAGCATGATTATCTTGTACTTGGTAGCTATTACCCACTTATAAGTGAGTACATTCCATGGGAGTCTTTCTGGGTCTGTGTTACCTCACCCAAGATGGTATTTCCTAGTTCCATCTATTTAACTACAAAGTTCATGATGTTCTTCTTTTTAATAGCTGAGTAGTACTCCATTGTGTAAATGTACCATATTTTATTTATCACTTCTTTGGTTGAGGGACATCTGGGTTGTTGCCGTTTTCTGGCCATTGGGAATAAAACTTCTGTGAATATAGTTGATCATGTGTCCTTGTGGAATAGTGGAGCAACTTTTGGGTATATGCCCAGGAGTGGGATATCTGGGTCTTGAGGTAGAACTGTCCCCATTTTTATGAGAAACCATTGTCCAAACTGGTTATACAATTTTGTGCTCCCACCAGCAATGGGGGAGTTTTCCCCTTGCTCCACATCCTCACCAGCATGTGGTGTCCCTTGAGGTTTTCATCTTAGCCATTTTGACCAGTGTGAGATAAAATTTCAAAGTTGTTTTGATTTGCATTTCCCTGATGACTAAGGACTTTGAACATTTCTTTAAGTGCTTCTCAGCCATTCATGATTCCTCTGTTGAGAATTCTCTGTTTAGCACTGTGTCATAATTTTTAATTGGGTTATTTGGGATGTTGGTGTTTAACTTCTTGAGTTCTATATACGTTTTGGATATTGACTCTCTGTTGGATGTAGGATTGGTGAAGATCCTTTCCAATATGCAGACTGCCATTTTGTTCTATTGACAGTTTCCCTTGTCTTACAGAAAATTTTAAGTTTCAAGAAGTCCTATTTAACCTATTTATGTTGATTTTAGAGCCTGAGCCATTAGTATTCTGTTTAGGAAATTGTCTCCTGAACCAATACTCTCAAGGCTACTTCCCACTTTCTCTTCTATGAGATTTAGTTGAGGTTCTTAATCCACTTGGACTTAAGTTTTGTGCAGAGTGATGAATATGAATCTATTTGCTTTTGTTTTGATTTGCATTTTCCTGATGACTAATGACTTTGAACATCCAGTTAGACTGGCACCATTTGTCGAAGACACTTTCTTTTTCCATTGTATGGTTTTGGCTTCTTTAACAAAAATCAAGAGTCCATATGTGTATGGGTTTATTTCTGAGTCTTTGATTCAACTCCATTCATCACTGTGTCTGTTTCTGCATCAATACTATGAAGTTTTGTTACTATTGTTGTGTAGTGCAGCTTGAGATCAGGGTGGTGATACCTCCAGAAGTTCTTCTATTTTACAGGTTAGTTTTGGCTATCCTGCTTCATTTATAATTCCATATGAAGCTGAGAATTACTTTTTCAAAGTTTATAAAGAATTGCTTTGGAATTTTAATAGAAATTACATTGAATCTCTAAATTGATTTTGGTAAAATGGCTTTACTGTGATAATGCTACTGATCTGTGAGTATGAGAAATCTTCCCATCTTCTAATACCTTCATCAGTTTCTAACAAAAATTCTTGTAATATAGGTCTTTCACTTGCTTTATTAGTTACAAAAGATATTTTATATTATTTGTGGCTATTGTAAATTTTTTCTCAGCTCATTTATCATTTGATAAAGGAGGGCTACTGATTGTTTTTGGTTAATCTTTTATCCAGCTACTTTGTTGAAGGTGTTTATCAGCTGTAGGAGTTCTCTGGTAGAAATTTTGGGGTCACTCATATATAGTATCCTATCATCTGCAAATAGAAATTCTTTGACTTGTTCCTTTTCAAAATTTATCCATTTGATCTCCTTTAGTTGTCTTACTGTTCTAGCAAAAACTTCAAATACTATATTGAGTAGATATGGAGAGAGGGGACAGACTTGTCTTTTCCCTGATTTTGGTGGAATTGATTTAAGTTGACTAGACAGAATGGGTGATCTTGTCTTTTCCCAGATTTTAGTGGGATTGCTTCTAGGTTCTCTCCATTTAATTTGATGTTGGCTATTAGCTTGCTGTATACTACCTTTATTTTGTTTAGGTATGGGCTTGTATCCCTGATCTCTCCAAAATTTTATCATGAAGGGGCATAGAATTGTGTCAAGGGCTTCTCCAGCATCTAATGAGATGTTCATGTGAGTTTATGTCTTTTTGTATGTTTGTAAGTTCAATTACATTGATGGATTTTTGTATGCTGAACCACTCCTGTATCCCTGAGATGAAGCCTACATGATCATGACAAAGGATCTTTTTAAGGTGTTCCTGAATTCTATTTGCTAGTATTTTATTGAATATTTTTACATCAATGTTCATAAGGGAAATTGGTATGAAATTCTCTTTCTTTGTTGAGATTTTGTGTGGTTTTTATGTCAGGATGACTGCGGTATTACAAAATGAGTTTGACAATGGTCCTTCTGTTTCTATTTTGTGGAATACTTTGAGTGTATTGGTATTACCTCTTCTTTGAAAATCTGGTAGAATTCTGTACTAAAATGATCTGGCTCTGGGCTTTTTTTGGTTGGGAGACTTTTAATTAGTTCTTCTATTTCCTTAGAGGTTGTAGTATATTTAGATAGTTTAACTGATCTTGATTAAATTTCTTAAATGGAATATATCAAGAAAATCCTCCATTTCATTTTGATTCAGTTTCATGGAGTACAGGATTCTGAAGTAAGACCTAATGATTCTTTGGGCTTCCTCAGTGTTTGTTGTTGTATGGCACTTTTTATTTCTGATTTTGCTAATGTGTAAAATGTGTCTTTGCCTTTTAGTTCGTTAGGCTAAGGGTTTGTCTATATTGTTGATTTTTCAAAGAACCAGCTCTTGCTTTCATTAATTCTTTGTATTGTTCTCTTTATTTCTAATTTATTGATTTCAGTCCTGTATTTGATCATCTCTTCCCATCTAGTCCTCTTGGGTATATTTACTTCTTTTCTCATTCAAGCGCTTTTAGATGTGCTTTTAAATTCCCAGTTTGAGATTTCTCCAATTTCTTTATGATGGCCCTTAGTATTATAAATGTTTTTGTTAGCACTACTTTAATTGTGTCACAAAGTCTGGTTAATGTGATGCCTTCATATTCACTGAATTCTAGAAAGTCTTTATTTCTTTTTTTATTTCTTCCTGAACTCAGTGATTATTTTTTTTTTCATCCTTATCTCCTTGCACTAAGCTCAATTCTAAGTGGATCAAAGATCTCCACATAAAACCAGACACACTGAAACTAATAGAAGGGAAACTAGGGAAGAACCTTGAACATATGGGCACAGGGGAGAATTTCCTGAACAGAACTCCAATAGCTTATGCTCTAAGATCAAGAATAGACAAATGGGACCTCATTAAATTACAAAGTTTTTGCAAGGCAAAAGACACTGTCAAAAAGACAAAGCGGCAACCAACTAACTGGGAAATGATCTTTACCAACCTTACATCCTACAGAGGGCTAATATCCAAGATATACAAAGAACTCAAGAAGTTAAACTCCAGAGAGGCAAGTAACCCTATTAAAAAATGGGGTACAGAGCTAAACAAAGAGTTCTCACCTGAAGAATATCTAATGTCTGAGAAGCACCTAAAGAGATGTTCATCATCCTTAGTCATTAGGGAAATGCAAATCAAAACAACCCTGAGATTCCATCTCACACCAGTCAGGATGGCTAAGATCAAAAACACAGGAGACAGCAGTTGTTGGCGAGGATGTGGAGAAAGAGGAACACTCCTCCACTGCTGGTGGAATTGCAGGCTGGTACAACCACTCTGGAAAGCAGTCTGGCGGTTCCTCAGAAAACTGGGCATGACACTCCCGGAGGATCCAGCTATACCACTCCTGGGCATATACCCAGAGACTTTACCTGCATGCAATAAGGACACATGCTCCACTATGTTCATAGCAGCCTTATTTATAATAGCCAGAAGCTGGAAAGAACCCAGATGTCCCTCAACGGAGGAATGGATTCAGAAGATGTGGTATATCTACACAATGGAATACTACTCTGCAATTAAAAACAATGAATTCACGAAATTCCTAGGCAAATGGTCAGATCTTGAAAATATCATCCTTAGTGAGGTAACCCAATCACAAAAGAACACACATGGTATGCAGTCACTGATAAGGGGATATTGACCCAGAATCTCGGAATACCCTAGACACAATCCGCATATCAATAGATTTCTAAAAAGATGGAAGGAGAGACCCCTGGTCCTGGAAAGACTGGATGTAGGGGAACGCCAGGACAGAGTAACGAGAGGGGGTTGAATGGAGAAAAGAGGGAGGGAAGGGGCTTATGGGACTTTCGGGGAGGGAGGAAACGGGAAAGGGGAAGTGATTTGGAATGTAAATTAAAAAAGTAAAATAAAATAAATAATAATCAAAAAAAACCTCAGTGTTTATTAAGTAGAGAGTTGTTCAGTTTCCATGAATTTGTAAGCTTTCCAGTGTTTCTGTTGTTGTTGAAGTCCATCTTTAATCCATGGCATTTAGATAAGGTACAAGGGGTTATTTTGATTTTTCTTGTATTTGTTGAGGCTTGCTTTGGTACTGAGTATATAGGCACTTTTGGAGAAGGTTATGTGAGATACTGAGAAGAAGGTACATTCTTTTGTGTTTGCGTAAAATGTTTTGTAGATATCTGTTAGGTTCATATGATACATAATGTCTGCTAGTTTCATCATTTCTCTGTGTAGTTTATGTTTATGATCTGTCCTTTGGTGATAGTGAGGTTTTGAAATCTCCCACTATTAACATATGGTGTTCAATGTGTGATTTAAGCTTTAGTAATATTTCTTTTGCAAATTTGGGTGCCCTTGCATTTAGGCAGAGATGTTTAGAATTGAGACATCATCTTGGTGGGTTTTTCTTTTGATGATCATGAAATGTCCTTCCCAATCTCTTTTTTGATTAATTTTGGTTGAAAGTTTATTTTATTAGTTAATAGAATGATTATTTCAGCTTGCTTATTGGGTCCATTTGTTTGGAAAATCTTTTTCCAGCTCTATTACTCTAAGGTAATGCCTATCTTTGTTGTTGAGGTGTTTCTTGTATGCAACAGAATGATGGATCTTGTTTTTCTGTCCATGCTGTTAACCTGTGTCTTTTTATAGTCCATTAATGTTGAGAGTTATTAATGACCAATGATTGTTTATTACTATTATTTTGATGTTGGTGTTGATTGTGTGTGTGTGTGTGTGTGTGTTTCCGTTCTTTAGGTTTTACTGGCATGGGGTTATTTCCTATATTTTCTTGGCTGTCATTATCCTCCTTGGTTTAAAGTTTCCCTTCTAGTAACTTTTGTGTTTCTGGATTTCTTAATAGATATTGTTTAAATCTTGTTTTGTCTTGGAAGATTCTATTTTTTCCATCTATGGTGTTGAAAAGTTTGCTTGGTAAAATAGTCTAGGCTGACATCAGTTATCTCTTAGGGTCTGAAAGATATCTGGCCAGGACCTTCTGGTTTTAACAGTCTCTATTAAGAAGTCCTGTGTAATTCAGTAGGTCTGCCTTTATATGTTACTTGGCCTTTTTTCTGGTGTAGATTTTAATATTCTTTCATTGTTTTGTAGATTTAGTGTTTTGACTATTATGTGGTAGGAGAATTTCCTTTTTTGGTCCAATCTATTTGGTGTTTTTTAATCTTCGTGTTGTTTACAGGCATCTCATTATTTATGTTGAGGGAGTTTTCTTTATTTTTTCCTTTTTTTTTCTTTTTTTTGTTAGATATATTCTTTATTTACATTTCAAATGTTGTCCCCATTCCTTGTTCCCAAGCCCGAAAATCCCATAAGCCATCTCTCCTCCCTCTGTTCCCCAATCAACCCTCTCCTGCTTCCCTGTCCTAGTATTCCTCTACACTGTGTCATCGAGCCTTTCCAGGACCAAGGACCTCTCCTCCCTTTGGTGTCTAACAAGGCCATCTTCTATGATTTTGTTGAACATATTTTCTGAGCCTTGGGACTGGGAGTCTTTTTCTTCTTCTTTTCCTATTATTCTTAGGTTTAGTCTTTTCATAGTTTCCCAGATTTCTTGGATGTTTTGTGTCAAGAACTTTTTTGATATAATATTTTCTTTGACCAATGTATCAATTAGTTCTCTCATATCTTCTGTGCCAGAAATTCTTTCTTTCATCTCTTGTATTCTGTTGGTGAAGCATCTCTACTTCCTGTTCTCTTCCCTAGGATTTCCATCTTAAGAATTTCCTCAGTTTCTTTATTACTTCTTTTTATGTTTTTAGGTCTTGAATAGTTTAATTCACTTCCTTCTCTGGTTTGATTTCATAGTCCTGTGTTCTTTAAGGGATTTATGCATTTCTTCTTTAAAGGCATCTATCATCCTTCTTAGACTGGATTTAAGGTCATCTTCCTGTACTTTGGATGTGTTAGGATATCAAGGTCTTGCTGTGGTAGAATTGCATGTCTCTGATGATGTCATATTGTCCTGGCTCTTGTTGATTTTGTTCTTGTGTTGAAGCTATCTGGTTGCCCCTGGTGATGGTTAGATCTTTCTCCTTGGTGGGGGTGGTGGGGTGTGGCAGAGGCAGGAAGAGCCTTGAACCTGATAGTGGACCTCAGGAATCAGAACACTACTCATATCTCTTGGCTGTGTCCCAGGTAGACATGAATGTTCCTGGGGTCCTGCAGAATTCCTTGGGAGGGAAGGAGATGGAGCTCAGTGTGGGTTGGGGTACAGCATGTAACTCACCTGTACTAACTGTGGCCCAGTTGGACCTGGTAGGCAGACTGAGCATCAAAAAAATTAGGGCACAAGATGGAATAAAGGAAATTAGCTGCAATTTGAACTGCTTACACAAAGGGTTCCTAATTTAATGAAAATTAGTTCAATCGAGAAAACATTTTTATTGGTTATTTTATTTATTTACATTTCAAATGTTATACCCCTTTCCAGTGTCCCCTCCAAAAACCCCCTATCACATCCCTTTTCCCCCTGCTTCTATGAGGGTGCTTCCCCACCCACCCACTCCTGCTTCCTTGTCCTGGCATTCCCCTACACTGGGTCACCAAGCTAAATGGAGGAAAACTTGAAGCAATCCCACTAAAATCAGAGACTAGAGAAGGCTGCCCACTCTCTTCCTATCTATTCAATATAGTACTGGAAGTAAGAAGCTTGGAATACCCAAGATACAACTCGCAGACCACATGAAGCTCAAGAAGAAGAAAGACCAAAGTGTGGCTACTTTGATATTTCTTAGAAGACGGATCAAAAAAACCCATTGCTCACAGCCAACCAGTAGACTGAGCATAGGGTCCCCAATGAAGGAGCTAGAGAAAGGACCCAAGGAGCTGAAGACGTCTGCAGCCCTATATAAGGAACAATAATATGTTACAACCTGTACCCCCAGAACTCCCAGGAACCAACCAAAGAGTACACATGGAGGGACCCATGGCTCCAGCCACATATGTAGCAAAGGATGGTCTTTTCAGACATCAGTGAGAGGAGAGGTCTTTGGTCTTGTGAAGGATAAATGCCCCAGTGTAGGGGAATCCCAGGTCAGGACAGTGGGAGGCGGGTTGATAAGCAGAGGGAGGGGGGATCGATAGGGGATTTTCGGAGGGTTAATGCAGAAAGGGGATACCATTTTAAATGTAAATAAAGCAAATATCTAATAAAATAAAAACAATGAGGTTCAGATTAAAAGATTATCTACGTATTGGTCAGAATAACTGGGAGGGAAAAACTGTCAACTAAATTTAACAAACCAAAAGAGAGGCAAAAGCAGGCATGGAAGTTCACATTTGATATCATAAGGTTTGAAAGAAAAGACAGGAAGATTAGATTTCAATGACTTAGTGTAAAGCCAGGTTGGGCTATGAGATCCTACCTCAATAAGATCCATCACATATACAGTCGCCAAACCTGGGCGCCATTGTGGATGCCAGAAAGTGCTTGCTGACAGGAGCCGGATATGGCTTCAGGACAAAGAATGAAGAAGGGCACTCAGGATTGTGAAGTGAAAACTTGTCTCATTTAACCACAGCAAGGACAAAGAAGGAAGACCAAAGCATGGAAGCTTCAGTGCTTCTTAGAAGGGGGAACAAAACACTCACAGGAGGAAATAGGGAGACAAAGTGTGGAGCAGAGACTGAAGGGAAGGCCATTCAGAGACTGCCCCATCTGGGGATCCATCCCATATACAGTCGCCAAACCTGGGCGCCATTGTGGATGCCAGAAAGTGCTTGCTGACAAGAGCCTGATGTGGCTGTCTCCTGAGAGGCTTTTCCAGAGCCTGACAAGTACAGAGGTGGATTTTTGCAGCCAACCGTTGGACTGAGCAAGGTTCATTGATGAAGGAGTTGGAGAAGGGACTAAAGGAGCTGAGAGAGTTTGCAGCTCCATGGAGAGAGCAACAGTATCAACAGGCCAGACCCCCCAGAGCTCCCAGGGACTGGACCACCAACCAAAGAGTATACATGGAGGGACCCATGGCTCGGTCACATATGTGGCAGAAGATGGCCTTGTTGGACATCAGTGGGAGGATGAACCCTTGGGCCTGAGGGTATTCGATTACCCAGTGTAGGGAAATTCCAGGGTGAGAAGGCAGGAATGGGTGGTTGGGTGGGGAAGCACCCTCATAGAGGAAGGGGGAGGGGGAATGGGATAGAGGGTTTCTGAAGGGGAGACCTGGAAAGGGGAAAACATTTGAAATATAAATAAAAAAATCCAGTAAAAAAATATTATCCCACATTAAAATTGTGAATTTAGATTCTTAGAAGAAGTGAAGGTTCAGAGATTTATTCATATAGAGTAGTGTGTGTATGTGTGTGTGTGTGTGTGTGTGTGTGTGTGTGTGTGTGTGTATGTGTGCAATGACAGATGGGGGCACTTGTTGCCTCCTTGATAAGCAGACACATTTTTAATAGCAGTGGTCAGTCATGCTTTCTGTGCTTTTTAACCGAATGAGCACCTTCTTGGGCTGATGTAAGTTTGCACTGTTTCATAACTCCAAAAATTTGCTCCTTCACTCTTTACTAGCTGATTTTTCAGAACCCTATTATCTCCTTTGGAAATCACAATCTGTATGAGAAACTATATAGCTCTCCACATAAATTCCTTAACATGACACTTTGGGCCATTTAGTTTCCCAGAGCAGATTCTAAGAAAGCAATTAATGAATTAATGTCCAGCTTTTTTTTTTTTTACTGGAAAGGGTGCTCAGGATTACCACTTGTGATGGAAACTAAGGAAAGTAAGTAGCATAAGGCAGAAGTAGAAGCCAAGCTGCGAGAGTATGACTGCTAACAATTGGCCCCACCTGACTCCAAATGAGGAAACAATGCTGCCCACAGGATCATTCCGAGTTGATGCACTAGAGCCAGCCTTACCATATATCAAATGTGTGACAGTGTGTGGGTTGTGCCTACTTCAGGGATGAAGAGAACAACTTTGGATCAGGAGGCTCTTTTAACTGTGTCCAATTCTCAAATAATGCTGACACTGAGAAACTTCAGCCAGCAACACTCCAAGAACCCTGGATAGAAAGTCTACCAATCTCAGGCAGTACACTTCAGCATCTACTTACACAGTAGTTCTCAAAGTTTTGTCCCCAGCAGAAGTGATTTTCGGAGTTTAGCGTGTATTCAAAATGCCTGGAAAGCTTGCTAAAGCACAGCTGGCTGGACTCTAACCGTGGAGTTCCTCTTTCAGTGAGTCTATCCTGAGGCCTGAACATTTGCATTTCTTATAAATTCTCAGATGCTGCTGCTGAGACCGCTGGACCAAGAATCATGTTTTGAAACCAGTGTTCCATACCATTCCTATATATGTACTAAGAGAGGACATCTTAGAACTAGAAAATAAACCTTTAGAAATCACCAAATTCTTAGCTTGAAATGTGATAATTGGGCTTTGTTATATATAAAGTACTTAATACAGTCCATTACAATTTAAAGAGCTTTTTTACAGTTTCTTATATATACTCATTATACCTTTAAAATACAGTGAAATTATCTTCAGGATCTTTAGGTTTGCATATCCTAAATAAGAAAACTTTAAATTAATTCATGTTTGCAGTCTTTTCTCCTTAGCCGAGCTTTTATTTCTTTATGATTCTCATATTTTATATTTTTATTTATCACATAAGCCATCTGTAGTCATATGGTTGAGGAAAATGAAAAATTAGGGGACACATTTAGAGATAATTTGAATGCACAGATATGGAAATTAAGTACCTTTCACTTATTCCTTGAGTAGACTCAACACAATTAAAACATAGGAGTTTAATGTGCGTGCCTTGAACCCACAGGAATGAGTTTGTAGTCATTAAAACCCCCACGCAAGCAGGAAGCAACAGTTGCATTTGTGATCCAAGAAGTTTGGAAAATAGCTCTTTTGGAGAGATTTTCTGCCATTGCTTCCATTGAATTCCTTTTAAAGTATTTTCTGAATAAGAAAATATTCAGCCTGACGTTGTCAATATTTCAGACCACAAGGGTATCCTAGAAGAAAATGGTGCCTTATGATCCTGAAAAAAAGTTCCTCTGCTTCCCCAAGGGCCCAATTTACAAAGCAGAAATCTGCTGGTAGGATTTGGGTAAAAATCACATCATCTGACTAGAGCCCTTTCCTCTGACTTTCTACAACCTGCTTTGAAAGTATTGTACTGGTTACTTTCTATGGAGGTAGAAGGCAAGTGGTGTTTCTCATTTAAGAGCTGAGGAGCTCAGATGGATCGAATGCCCCAGTATGAAGTTGACAACAAGAGTACAATGCACTGTCTATCTAATCCTCCAAGCTTCGTTCTGTCACGAGAAACTTTCATAATGTTCTTTTATTGTATCTGAAATTGAACTATATTCAAAAATAAGACAATGTCTAACCCAGCTTTTATCTTTTAGAATGGGACGGCTTATTTCTATCATGCATTATAGGCTGGAGATAGGAAAAATCTTAGTATAAACTGTATAAAACTGTCTCTTTTGCCAGTCAGTAACATTGGTTGTCAGAATCTACTCAGAAGTTTCTCTGTATAGTACATGCCCATCTTTCATATACACATTCTCAGAGCAGTAACAATGGCAAGAAATTTTGAAATTCCAATAAACAGACCAGCAATTTTGGTGTTTCTATTTGGATTGACATTTTACCTAATGACTAGGAAAATCAGAACTCTGGGTTAGCCCTGCAGCTGTCCCAGATTTAACTACTTTGCCTAACCAGAACCCCATGGTACCTTTTACCTGTACTGTATTAACATTCATTTAGGAGTTGATAAATAGCTTAGTGCAATGGTCATTTTTTTTTTCTAATAGTGGTAGCCTCATAAACATACTCTCTCCTCTACCAGTTAACGTAGACAGAAGATTTTTATCCAGGATGAATGCTGAGACTACATGGTAAAAGACTGTGTGCTCAGCACAAACCTTCCCCATGATGAATAAGCAGCTCTTCTGGGGCCTTTGGTGCTGCCAGCTCGGCAGGAGTTGTTTATTGCCTGCTTTGCACATCCCATGATAAAGCTGCTGCTAAAATAAATTGCAGTTTTGCATAATTATTGACAATCACATCCTAACAAGCAGTGTGTATCATATTCGAGTGTTCAATTTTTTGAAATCCATTTTTAGCTTATGTTTAATCCCACAAAGTGTTTGTGTAGTTGTCGAAGGCAAATAAGGCATTTAAATAGAGTACTAATTTCCTCATTGCAGACAAAATTTACCTGAATCTTTTTAAATGGAACTGTTACTGCTTAAGGCAATTTTCCCTCCTGAGCTATTATTATGCAGATCTTTGCTCTGGGCATCTGTGTGAATATTCACATTATATGCTATATATATATAGCATATATAACCATATATATATCTGGTTAAAAGTACTTCCTTAGATTCATTCTGCATTACCTAGAACTGAGGACATTTTCCAAAAGAAAAACAAAATGTATCAAGTTGAAGATGTAGAAACTTACAAATCAGACAGACAGTGGTTCAGTTCAGTATATGTATATATATGTATATATATACACATATATATGCTTTATATAGAAATACATACAATTGGAAAGTATGATTTTTAAAATTCTCATAAGGGACATTTATTTCTTCCTTTTAAAAACAACTGGGAAATTAAAAATGAGGTGTAGGCATAAGGAACTAACATTGAGAATGATAAGTGGTCATAATATATAAAGTTGATGTTCATCATACGGTAGTTACTAAGGAAGAGGAAATGAAAAATCAGATAAGTTAGTAAGAAGTTATGTCACACAGCAGGCATAAGATACTGGAAACTGAACCACTGTCTGTCTGATTTGTAAGTTTCTACATTTTTAACTTGATACATTTTTTTCTTTTGGAAAATGTTCTTAGTTCTAAGTAATGCAGAATGAACCTAAGGGAGTACTTTTAACCAGATAGTATTTGGCAAGGTGATAGCTTGCACAATTGTTTCTGTGAAATGTTATCTTTACATCTTTCTTTATTTTAGTACTTTTTTTCTCTCTTCACCTTCAATCCGTACCTCCAGTATTCACCTCCCAAGTCTCCATTTGTATTATCCTGATTTTTTCCTTTACTTATTTCATTCTTGTTTCTTGTCTCAGGGTTGTATCAAAGATGGGCATAGCAAGGGAATGTAAGGTTTTGTCTATGAAGATTAACTTCAACACAAATTTAGAGTTGAAAGACAGATACTTTGGAATCATTATGAACAAAGTTTGTAAGGCCCACAATGTCTCTCCCCTCTCCCTCTCATATGTGTGTGTGTATTCATTTTTATACAAATCTTTAATTATTATTCATTTTCTTGTGGGAGTACCCAGGGATAGAACCTAGAGCCATGAGATTAGTAGACAAACACTCTACCATTGAGCCACATCCCCAGCACATTGTTGTTTAATTTGAATAGGTCCATTTGCATTCCTTCCTCCAAGAAGAGACCTTAAGATTAAGTAGAAATGAATATTAAACAAAAGCTTAGTATTCTGGTTGTCGGTTAAATGGAGAGCTCCGGCAGTGCTCCATCTTTGCTCATTTTATTGAATGCTTTGCATATACCATCCTGATATTTGTGAATTCCATCTGCCTGTTTGTGCCTTTGCAGAGTGAGTGAGCGAGAGGCTGCTTTGGAAGAAACTCATAGATTACTGCAGCAGTTCCCTCTGGACCTGGAGAAGTTTCTTTCCTGGATTACAGAAGCAGAAACAACTGCCAATGTCCTACAGGATGCTTCCCATAAGGAGAAGCTCCTAGAAGACTCCAGGGGAGTCAGAGAGCTAATGAAACCATGGCAAGTAAGTGGACTATTTTGGCTTTGGCCATCAAATGAATCCTACTGAAGCAGTCTAAGCATTTGTACTCGATACTGACAAAATGGGGACAAAATTCAGCTTGATAGAGTTCAGCATCTGGGCAAGAAGAAAAGAGGCAGAGGCAGTAAAAAGACTCATTTGTGATTTCATTAAATATCATGAGCTTCAAAAACAAAAAAACAAAAAAAAGCACATCTATTTGACCAGAAAAATACTTGTGAAAATAGCAGAGGTTTTGTCAAGCAGAAACTTAACTCAGAGAAGTAAGTTCAGCATTTGGTTTATTAAATTAAAATGGTTGCCATTTTTCACTGTTTATTTAATGTCTTACAGGGAAAGCAGTTGTAGGAACTGTCTGTTTTATTTAGCGTTGCTAACTAAATCAGTTTCCCTTCGTTACTTTCAAATACATTGTGAAATGTTAATCTGACATTTTGCAGTTTCTTCCTAACATGATCTGTGAAAATAAGAATGAGATTGCTAAATTTGTTGTAGTTAGTGGTTGTGCAACTTTCAGACAATTATTTTTCCTGGAAACAAAAATTGGTAATTCTATGTGCATGAACAGCAAAAACAGAAATCTAGAGTAGTATTATTTAAATGGAATCATGTTCTGTAATTCAGGAGGTCTCAAAGGTTTATTCTTAATAACTGCTGGGATTTTTCTGAATTATTATGCAACATTGCCATATATCCATTCTTTTGTTCCTGATTTTTTTTGTTTTAGATGTATATATAGATGAATATCACTGGTATCTATAATGTAGTTTGACATAATAATTTAAACAATTTCCTGGACTATTTTGATGTGACAATTGGTTAATTTGTTGCTTTGGTACAGACAGTAGGTAACAACAATGATTTTATTACATCTTGAATTTATCACTCTTTTTTTATCTTTCTGGCCTCACTTGCCTATCCACAATGATACTAGTTTTGTCTACTCTTATGGAGGTAAATTGAATTAAATAGTTTCTGACTTTATCTTTGCAGAGATTTCCCATATAAACGTCATGCAAATCCAGGTTTTATTTTGGCTGAATCTTAGATGAATAACTAAACAGTGATTGTAGTGCTATAACTCATTTGGTTTACGCCATTCCATAAATAAAAAAGTATTTCTCCTTATAAATGGCTACAAAGCCATAGTAGAATTTTAATTGGTATATGGGTTCACATTTTTCCTAAAACTATGATTGATAAACAGTACAGCTTTGATTGCCTAGCTTTTTAATCAAAGTATGCTGAAAATAAAGACTGATCAAATTACTTAAATAACTTATTGTCAGATATTTAATAGACTTCTTCTCAAAATAGTATAAGTCAGGTAGAAGTCAAAGATATTCATGACCTCCTATATATGTATTTATATATACACTATTCATGTGTAAGTTATAACCTTTAGAAATTATAAAATTCTGAATAATTAAATTAAAAACTGGCTATATTTCTTTTTAAGTATGAATAGGGAAGAAAGAAAATTTGTGTTTTGAGTTTTCATATTTCTTTCAAAAACAATTGGAAATTAATCTGAAAAGAACTATTAGCTTTCTTGTATTACTTAAAATGTATGTATGTATGTATGTATGTATATATGTATGTATGTGCTTCTCAAATCTGTGCATGATTTTTATTTCTTTCTTGCTCAATTATTTTCTCACCTAAACTACAATGATGCACCTCTCGGCATCTTTAAGCTCTAACGCTGGCCACATAAAACATTCAAAATGTCAGAGTCAGAAAATGTTAATGTTAGAATAAGGAAGGACTTCTTAAAAGTCTTAGTGTAAAGTGATGAGTGAAATTGTTGTTGTTGATAATGGTGTTGTTCAACCGGGCGGTGGTGGCGCACGCCTTTAATCCCAGCACTTGGGAGGCAGAGGCAGGTGAATTTCTGAGTTCGAGGCCAGCCTGGTCTACAGAGTGAGTTCCAGGATAGCCAAAGCTTTACAGAGAAACCCTGTCTCGAAAAACCAAAAAAAAAAAAAAAAAAGATAATGGTGTTGTTCATAAACAGGTTCTTGTTAGCCAGTTCATTATTTGTAGGGGGCCAAATACAACACATGTATGAGGATCAGAGGAGGACCTTAGGTCCTGGTCTATGCCTAGTCATCTTACCTGTGGTAGGAAGTCTTTGCTGCTGCTGGCTCTAGCTGGGAGCTTATGGAGATTATTCTATTACTACTTTCTGTTTCCTTCAGGCATCTTCGATATACATCAAGTTTTTACATGTGTTCTGAGTCTCTGAACTCAGGTTATAAAGTTTGGAGGCTAATGCTTTCACCCTGTACTCTGGTTCTTTTCAATTAGTAATTCTCAGCCTCAGACTTCCTGAACTTTAGAATTATAAGTGTATGTTGCCAGGCCTATCCTGAACTGTATTATTAATTATCAAATGAAAAAAGGAAGGGACCCAAATACTTAGTCAAATAGCTCTCCCAACAGATCTTGAGTCCTCTCTGTCTACGCAAGAATTGAGCCAGATTTGTTTTCTACAAAAGCTACTGCATGGAGAAAAATGATAAACAATTTAAAATTATTTTCTGAAATTGCCAATTGTTCCATATATTGAGACCAAGACTCTTATTATTCCTATATTGACTATTGCCTTTGGTTATTAGCTACTTTATTATCTATTTAATCCTCTCATCGAGAATCATAATTTATGGGGTCTGTGAGCACTGCTTATATTATAAATCATGACATTCCTTAATAAAATTAGTGAATACATTTTATTCTGAAACATATTAAAATTTCCTAGTGTATTAGTAAAAAGGGTTGTTTTCTTAACTAAAGTCAAGAATAATATTTTGCTTGCCCACACACTATGGTGAACACTTCTTTCTAAAAGTTACTTGCGATCGTCTAGCTAGGCTATTTAAGACCACAAACTTTTATACAATATCATATAGATACTGAGCAGTGAATATTTAAGAATGCTTAATTGCACATTTATTTCAAAAGTAAAGCACTGAATTAATAATTGAATCAGATTACTTTTCTGTCCAAACATTTTCTTTTGGACCTAAGAGAGTTGATAAAAATAATAATGTTTCATCTTATAAATAAACAAATAAATAAATAAATAAATTTGGTTAAATAATTGAAATACTTTGTAACTTTGCATATATTCCAAAAGTTTGGGAAATCTTATGTTATACATTGTCTTAGCTAGGATTTTATTGCTGTACAGTCACCATGTCCAAGGCAACTCTTATAAGGACAGCATTTAATAGCTGTTGGCTTACATACAGGTTCAGAGGTTCAGTCTATTATCATCAAGACTCAAGCATGGCAGAATCCAGGCAGGCATGGTGCATGAGGAGCTGAGAGTTCTACATCCTCATCTGACTGGCCACTAAGAGAAGACTAACTCTGCCTCACTCTGCAAACCTTTAAAGCCCACACCCACACTGACACATATCCTCCAAGAAGACCACACCTCCAAATAGTGCCATTCCTTGGACCAAACATATTCAAACCACCAAACACACACACACACACACACACACACACACACACACAAATGCAGTTTGGAAATGGGAGATAAATGTGGTACATCTTTTCTTTGACGCTGCCACTTATAGCTTTTCCTAGGAAAGCATACACCATTTGTTAGAATACTGTACAAGTAAATTTTAATAATGTATCAGTTAAAATTTAATTGATATAGTTGAAAGAGATGATTGGAGATTAGAAATAAAAGAATTGTCCTTCTACAATGGAAGCTTTGGAATCTGCCTTAAGGGTAACACCATTTCTTCTCTAAGTAAAACTATGTAGTTGTTGATTGTTGATAGGTATACCCAATATCTGGCAAAGCTACAATTGTCACAATTACATGGAACTTTTCACTTTGAAAATATGTTACCAATAGCAGTACAACAAGATATGATACCTGAGGTTTCACTTGGAAGTTCCAAATAGAAGTTGTATAAAGTTAACCAAAGGCTTACAAGGTCTAGTGTTCAAAGTGTGCACTGTGACTATAGATATAATAATGCTGAAACTTAATGCTCTGAAAATTAAATGCAAGACCATCATATACATCACAGAATTAGAACATACATAGACAATGTAGTTAATATTCCATGATATTAAATGTTGGAAACAGACCAGTCTCACTTAAGGATATGGTAGAGTTTGGCCAAATAAAAAGATGTCTGTCTTAAGGTTCTCTAGAGTGACAGAACTTATGGAATGTTTTTATATATTGAGGGAATTTATTGTAATGACCTACAGTCTGTAGTCCAACTTACCCAACAATGGGCAGCTGTGAACAGGAAGTCCAAGGATATAGTAGTTGCTCAGTCCCACAAAGCTAGTTTTTTATGCTTGTCTTCTGTGGAAGTAGATTCCAACAGATGTGCTGGCAAGTAGGTACAAGAAGTTGAAGAAGAGTGAATCTTTCAATGTTCTTATGTAGGCCTCCAGCAGAAGATGTGGCCCAGACTGCCACCACACCTGTATCTGGAACTCGCTTTGTCCCAGGCTGACCTTGAACTCATATCTGCTTGCCTGAATCTCCTGGAATTAAAGACATGCACTACCTTATCAGGGTCTAAGAGTTTCATGGCCACTATGCCTCAAGATCTCCATGTCAAGATCCAAGTTAGAAACCTGTCTTCCAATCTCATGATCTTGATCACAGATGTGCCCTCCATTTCTGGAATGTGATTCATTCCATATGTAATCAAGTTTATAACCAGGAATAGCCATCACATTCTTTAAGTAAAATTGCTCTATCATTGTAGTACTATTCAGTGAAGAAGCTGCCTGGCCATGGGCATGTGGTTGGGAAGTAGTCTAAGCACTAAGTAACTAAGTAAGGAATGTGCTTCCTTCTCTCTCTCTCTCTCTCTCTCTCTCTCTCTCTCTCTCTCTCTCTCTCTCTCTCTCTCTTCCCCATCTCCTATTTATCTCCCCTTCCTCTCCCCTCCCTCCCCATCTCTGGTATGTATGTGTGCATCAACATTAGTTACTTCATTTCATTTACCTACACAATTTTCAACATTTCATTTACCAACATCATGAAAAGTTCTCGTATATTGAATAAAATGTTGCCAGAGAAACCAGTTTGATAAACTGGGAATTATACATCTGAATATACCTATAAATTAAGACAGGTTTGATTTCTATACATTACTGAGATTGAAAAATTAGACTCTTCAGTATTTCTTATACAAAATTTTGACCTACATGTCCATTCAAGGTAATATAATAAGCACCTTAAATAAATTGAAACCTCACATTTCATGGGATATTGTACAATAGAAATGGTCTGTTGATCTCTAAATTTAAGAAAACCTTAAATATGCTTACTATTCCCAATTGGTTTTCATTTGTCTGTATTTTTTAATCAACCTATTTTTATTGTTTTTTGAGAGCATAAGGGTGATTTTCCATATATGCCTTTTGTCTGGTGTTCTCTTACTGTTCTACATGTGTAAAAATATTATTATTATCACATTTACACGCAAATTATATTCCTACCATTTAAACTTCCATTAAATTGTAAAGTCTTTACTAAATTTCAATCAGGTGCTTTAGATATAGTGATACCAATATACATAGAGCGAAGAGAGGTGAAACTTTGTGCCAGAGAGCACACCAAGGACATAGCATCCTTGTCATATGTGTTCAAAGCTAGACAGGTAGATCTATACCTGTCTGAACATCAGAAAATATTTGAAAACATATTTTAACCTTGCTTATGTATTGGGTGAGACTCCATATCCTGGCCATGATTCTTTTCTCCAAACAAAGCATGAGAAATGCTGTTTAGAGAAAGTTGTGTTTCAATATTCAAGAAGAAGGTCCCAGGTGGCACTTATGGAGAACTCCTGCATTTGAGAGACTAAGCCAGAAAGATAATATTGAGATCAGCCTAGTTGACATAGCAAGATCTTGTCACAATTTTGAAAAGGACATATTAATATTTTGAGATCCTGAAGGAACTCCTATATGGGTAGATAAAGTTGCTGCTACAAGAAATGAGATTGGGTAGATCAGGTAAGAGTAAGTCATATAAACACTATGATAAAATGAGAATTGGTTTTGATGGTAAATATAGATTCCCCATTTATATATATATATATATGTATATAAAAATTGCTTTTAAGCATGTTCCCTCCATACCATTCTTAACACTTTTTCAAATGTCCCGAGTCCTTTTCTGTTATCATTTAAACTTACTACCTTATTTTACTGCCCAACCACCAAGTCCCAGTGATATACATATACAAGGACTATATTACTTAACAGGATGTGTTCAGGAATAAGAATAATATACATGTTACTTTACACCAAAGAAGCAACACTGTGATAAAATAGGCTTAGTGAATATAAACTGGCTTTTTTTCCCTCCACTAACACTATTTTTTTTATTTTATTTTTTTAATTTACATTCCAAATCACTTCCCCTTTCCCGTTTCCTAACACTATTTTTTAAAAGTTGAGTTTATCTATAGTCAAGTTTGAAGAGGCTGTTATTGCCAAGATCAGGCCCTGGAGAGACACTGACCCCACAGGAGATAAAGGATGAGCAGATCATATTCCTAAACTTGTGTTGTGTCTTGTGTAGGGCATCAGATCTGCCCATGTCCTGATCTTGGTCCTGAGTCCCAGACTGAGGGAGTTGAATGGCAAACTTGTTAGGCATAGATGGAGAGTAAGGAAGTGGACAATGGGCTGATTTGACTTCTGGTTTTGAGATAAGGTTGGAGGTATGGATATACTGGGGAGATAGGGCACCTATGGAATTATTGTTGGAGTCTGCAGACTGGAGAGGTGGGGGCAGGAATATGAGGTTTAGAGGAACCAGGACCTGACAAACTGCAAGTGCTATAGCCCAGTTTGTAGAGTGCCATGGGTTTGATTACTTATGCCACATAAAATGGGTGCAAATTGTCCCATTTGAGCACTGGAAAGGTAGAGGGAGAAACATCATACATTCAAGGGCATCCTCTGCTACTTAGCAAGTTCAAGACCAGCTTTGACAGCACAGGACACTTTCTTAGACAAGTGTGAAGCAGGGATACACTTCCCTTGAAACTCAGTTTTCCTCAAATCTCCATTTGTTCTAAGAAACCAAAAGTCAGATGGTAAAGGAGAGGATGTGGCTGTGTGCCTAAAAAAAAAATAAATGGAGAGTGGTTATTCTCCCTTTAGACATTGGCTACTCAGAGTGACTTGTGGACAGTCAGCGTCAGCATTAGCATCAGTACCAGCATTATTACTATTAGCATCAACACCAGCATCAGTATCAGAGTAAGAATCATTGTCCCACATAAAGGATTAAGGGGAGGTCCCGAAGCCTGACACTGTAACTGAGGCTATGGAGTGCCCACAAAAGGGCCCTAGTAGCCAGTAAATATCTTCAACAAAAGTCTGAAAGAAAACTTCCCTAACCTAAAGGGAGAGATGCCCATGAACATACATGAAGCCTACAGAACTCCAAACAGACTGAACCAGAACAGAAATACCTCTTGTTACATAATAATCAAAACACCAAATGCACTAAACGAAGAAAAAATACTAAATGCAGTAAGAGAAAAAGGCCAAGTAACATATAAAGATGACCTATCAGAATTAAACCAGACTTCTCACCAGAGACTATGAAAGCTAGAAGATCCTGGGCAGATCTCATATAGACTCTAAGAGAACACAAATGCCAGCCCAGATTACTATACCCAGCAAAACTCTCAATCACCATAGATGGAGGACCCAAGATATTCCATGATAAAAACAAATTTATGCAATATCTTTCCACAAACCCAGCCCTGCAAAGGATAATAGGTGGAAATCGTCAAAACAAGGAGGGAAACTACACCCTGGAAAAATCAAGAAAGTAACCTTCTTTCATCAAACCCAGAAGAAGATAACCACTCAAACATAAAAATAACATCAAAAACAACAGGAAGCAGTAATCACTATTCCTTAATATCTCTTAACATCAATGGATGCAATTCCCCAATAAAAAGACATAGACTAACAGACTGGATACGTAAACAGGACCCAGCATTTTGCTGCATACAGGAAATGCAACTCAGTGTCAAAGAGAAACACTATCTCAGAGTAAAAGTCTGGAAAACAATTTTACAAGCAAATGGTTCCAGGAAACAAGCTGGAGTAGCCATCGTAATATCAGATAAAATTGACTTTCAAGCTAAAGTCATCAAAAAAGACACAGAAGGACACTTTATACTCATCAAAGGAAAAATCCACCAAGAAGAATTCTCAATTCTGAACATCTATGCTCCAAATGCAAGGGCACCCTCATTCGTAAAAGAAACTTTACTAAAGCTCAAAGCACACATTGCACCTCACACAATAATTGTGGGTGACTTCAACACTCCACTCTCTGAAATGGACCAATCAGGAAAACAGAAACTAAACAGGGACACAGTGAAACTAATTGAAGCTTTGTACAAAATGGATTTAACATATATATATATATATATATATATATATATATATATATATATGTAACTTTTCATCCTAAAGCAAAGAAATATACCTTCTTCTCAGCACCTCATGGTACCTTCTCCAAAATCGACCATATAATTAGTCACAAAACGGACCTCAACAGATATAAGAAATCGAACTAATCCCATGCCTCCTATCAGATCCCTATGGAGTAAGGGTGGTCTTCAATAGCAACAAAAACAACAGAAAGCCCACATACACATGGAAGCTCAACAATGCTCTATTCAATGATACCTTGGTCAAGGAAGAAATAAAGAAAGAAATCAAAGACTTTAGAATTTAAAGAAAATGAAGGCACAGCATACCCTAACTTATGGGAAACAATGAAAGCGGTGCTAAGAGGAAAACTCATAGCCCTGAGTGCCTCCAAAAAGAAACTGGAGAAAGCATACCCTAGCAGCTTAACACCACACCTGAAAGCCCTGGAACAAAAAGAAGCAAACACACCCAAGAGGAGTAGAAGGCAGGAAATCATCAAAGTCAGGGCTGAAATCAATCAAATAGAAACAAATAGAACCATACAAAGAAACAACAAAATTAGGAGTTGGTTCTTTGAGAAAATCAACAAGATAGATAAACCCTTAACCAGACTAACCAGAGGGCACAGAGCCAGCATCCAAATTAGCAAAATCAGAAATGAAAAGGGAGATATAACAACAGAAACTGAGGAAATTCAAAAAATCATCAGATCCTACTACAAAAACCTATATTCAACACAACTGGAAAATCTTGAGGAAATGAACAATTTCCTAGACATATACCAAATACCAAAATTAAATCAGGATCAAATAGACCATCTAAACAGTCCCATAACCCCTAAAGAAATAGAAGAGGTCAATGAAAGTCTTCCAACTAAAAAAAGCACAGGACCAGATAGATGGTTTTAGTGCAGAATTCTATCAGACCTTCAAAGAAGACCTGACACCAATACTCTTCAAACTATTCCACAAAATAGAAACCATAGGAACACTACCCAACTCATTCTATGAAGCCACAATTACACTGATACCAAAACCACACAAAGATCCATCAAAGAAAGAGAATTTCAGACCAATTTCTCTTATGAATATTGATGCAAAAATACTCAGTAAAATTCTTGTCAATCAAATCCAAGAACAAATCAATACAATCATTCACCACAATCAAGTAGGCTTCATCCCAAGGATGCAGGGATGGTTCAATATAAGGAAATACATCAGTGTAATCCACTATATAAACAATCTCAAAGAAAAAAACCCACATGGTCATTTCATTAGATGCTGAAAAAGCATTTGACAAAATTCAGCATCCTTTCATGCTAAAAGTGTTAGAAAGAGCAGGAATTTAAGACCCATAAATAATACAGTAAAAGCAATTTACAGCAAACTGGTAGCCAACATCAAACTGAATGGAGAGAAATTTGAAGCAATCCCACTAAAATCAGGGACTAGACAAGGCTGCCCTCTCTCTCCATATCTTTTCAATATAGTACTTGAAGTTCTAGCTAGAGCAATTAGACAACAAAAGGAGGTCAAAGGGATATAAATTGAAAAGGAATAATTCAAAATATCACTATTTGCAGATGATATGATCTTATATTTATGTGGCCCCAAATACTCAACCAGAGAACTCCTACAGCTGAAAAACAACTTCAGCAAAGTGGCCGGATATAAAATCAACTCAAGCAAATCAGTAGCCTTCCTATACTCAAAGGATAAGCAGGCTGAGAAAGAAATTAGGGAAATGACACCCCAACAATATTCACAAATAATATAAAGTATCTTGGTGTGACTCTAACCAAACAAGTGAATGATCTGTATGACAAGAACTTCAAGTCTCTGAAGAAGGAAATTGTAGAAGACCTCAGAAGATGGACAAATATTCCACGCTCATGGATTGGCAGGATCAATATAGTAAAAATTGTCATCTTGCCAAAAGCAATATACAGATTCAATGCAATCGCCATCAAAATCCCAACTCAATTCTTCAAAGAATTAGAAAGAGCAATTCTCAAATTCATCTGGAATAACAGAAAACCCAGGATAGATAAAACTATTCGCAATAGTAAAAGAACTTCTGGGGGAATCAGTAATGTTAATAGGCCCAATCCTATGTAAATTTTGTACAGGAATCTACAACTGCTATGCATTCTTGAGGAGAGACTCAAATTTCTGTAAATGTCAGAGAGAATTCAAAGGGAAATACCAAAAAAAGTGTAAAGTTTAGGAAAAGGAATTAATGAAGACAAATATCCAGGTGTTTTATCTGCTATACAAAGGAAAACTAAATATAGAAAATGATTTTGTATGTGCAATCATTTGTGAAACTACTTTGATTTAATGTGATTTGAATTTCAAGACATCATTATAAAGGTTGGACTACTTTGGCAATGTTATATTTTGTTCATATTGAAACAGGTTAGTTGAAAGTATTGAAATCTTCAAAACCAACTTGTCTGAGTATTGCTATGTCACTAGGACAGAAAATGGTACACATGAAGTACTACATTGAATAATTTCCAACTTTAACTATCAGATTACATATTTTATAGCTACAAATAAAAAGCCTCTATCAATAAGCAGACACTGTGCATACTGCAAAGGCAATTTTGATAGCCTATAATGACCATTGTCTTTTATACCTCACAAAGATTTTATGATAAACTTAGAAAGTAATAAATATAAAAGCACTTTGAAAAGCTTTCTTAAGTGAAAAGTCCTTGTTAATATTATTAATTACCATTAGGCAAAGGTCAAACTGAAGCTATAAATCTAAATTGCACTCATTACAACCAATGAATCAAAGTTGCATTAAGTAATAATAACTACAGTTTTTACATTTTATAATCACCCAAGTAATTATACTTTCATTTTCTAATTTGATTTTCTAAAACTGAGATGCTGTACTAGGACTATTTCCATTTTTAATTGCAGAGAATAAAGTTGGAGAAAGTATGCAATTTATCTGTGGTTGCATCATTAGAAATTAATTTGGGTTTTACTATTCCAGATTAGGAGGGAAATTATATAAAGTCAAATGCTATCAGGAAAAATGTATTTCTGGGATTTAAAATAGTATATTTTTCCAACTATTATAATAAATAATGATAACTAGTATTCTTTAAATACTTACTATGACCAAGCATAGTGATATAAGTGTTGATTATATGAATATTACCATAATCTTATTTTCATAAAAGGCTAAATATTTGGAGGGTTGACCAACTGCAAACTACAGAGGGAAAAATGAGTGTTTGAAATTCCATTTGACTTTCTGACCTGAGAATCCTGCTATCCTGCATATTAGTCTGATCTGGCTCAACAGTTCAAGTCAAACCCTAAATATCAATAAATGAAATTTCAAATCATTCACCTTATTGGAATTTGTCAGTTCATAGAAACATTAGGCGCCTTAGACATCCATTTTGTTTTACATTTTTCTTTCTAGTTTCTGCATGTGTCTCAGCTGAAATGTGCTCTGTGAAATCAGGTCATGATCAGATGTAAATGTTCTTGTTAAGGCTTCCTTTTGCCAGAATGGTGTGTGCTTGTTGTGTTATACTTGACCACTGAACATTTTCCCTTCTCTTGACTTACTGGGGTGGCAGAGTGTAGAAAATCCCTCTCCATCTGCTCAATGACATGTTCCTTATGTATCATTTTCCTGAGGATCTATTCCATGTATGCCCTCAATTTTTCTTCATTATCTCCTCTCAATAGTCAATCAATACTTCCTAAATGTCAGTTATTTGTTATGTTTCTTTCCAAATAGACTGCACATCTTCATTAAACCAATGATTCAATATTCTGTTCTCTTTGCAAGATTCATCCTACATGTCTTATTGAATGTTGGAGTTTCTTAACTCACATAGCTCACGCAAAATGCAGACTCAGTAAGATGCAAGCCAGGCCATGTCTTTTATCTCTTGCTATTCAACACTATATCTCTCTTCTGGGAGACTTAAGATCATGAATTTCTTTAGACATCTTTTCTAGGTCAATTTTACATCTTCTTTTCTGAACTCTGGACTTTGCCTACATGATTGTTTCTGTTGTGCCCTTTACTCACCACTACTATAATTTGTGTTACTCTTTGCTTGTGTCTGCTTCAACACATTGCTGTCAATTGCTTGTCCCAACCCAGCCCACATATTTAAACTTCCTAAAACATAATTTAGATGGTAACTAGTCAAGCAGTTGTTCCAATTCACCCTGTAGTTTAAACTCCCTAAAGTATAACCTAAATGCTAAGTAGAATGTAGATTTTATGCAAGAAGTGATTAAATTTGAATTCATTTACTTAAGTATTCCTATTGTCAAGACACCATATTGTGTGTGGTGGGTGTGCTAATAAATATTTATTAGTCAATTAAAGAAACAGACGACTCTCCAAAACATTTTTATGACTTCTTAAAACATTAACAAAAAGTCTTGTACACTCCATTGCTTTGCTATCTAGGATTGGCCTCAAAGCTGAGTTCTAAACTTATTCATTCCTTTGTCTTTCCATACACCCTCAATTCCTACAAAATGCACATCAAACAAGACTAGAGTTATATTTTTTAATAATTATATTCATGCTTAGACAGCTTTATACTTGTATGTAATATATGCCTTATCTCTATCTCCTTTTCCTAACACAAAATTTCCTATAAATCCCTTTCCCATATTCATGTGGGAAACTGAGAAGGGTTGTTTGTTTGTCTTTTCGGTTTGACACACTTAGTTTAAATAACCAGAACCAGCTATGTGACCATGGGTTTGAAATGAACAAAAATTGGCGTGCTCACCAGCAGGTGCACAATTGAAAACAATGACTATTCTTACCCCAGGAATTGTTCAGTAGCCAGTAGTTTATCAAGCAAGGACCCATGTGCTCCACCTCCATCCGCGATTGACTATGGACAGTGCCAGTCTTGTGTAGGCCTAGTGCTAGTAACCACCGCTGCTCTTCATTACAACTGGTTCATTCTACTATTCCCCTTTTTCATCTCAGCTTACCCAAAGGCTACTTACTTGTGAAGAAAAAGTCATGTTGACATCAATACTTGTTCCTGTAGCTGAAAGTCTCCTATCTCCTTCTTAATTCCCAAAGGCATTTCTCTGCGTTATAAATAATGGGTTATTTTTTCTTTTGCTCCCTTTTAGAAAAGCTAGAGAGGACAGTATTTAATACTTTGAAGTTTGGCTGTGTAGCTTTAAATCATGGTTCTGATTCCTGCTCACCTGAACTTATTTTTTATTGCTTTTGTATTATATTGCTATAAATAAAAAGTAACCACATCTATACTTCACATATTTTATGAAACTGATATGAAGTCATATCTATGAAATTCATAAAATAGTACCTGATATATAGTAAGCACCCAATAAACATAATTGACATGCAGTTACATTTATTCTTAAATTTGTATGTTCAAGTAAAGTTAAATTTTATGCACGTATTTGGTGATAAATTTCCATACTATTCATTCTGATCCAGGCCCATTGAGGAATAATTCTCATTTAATTTGTGTGAGAATGGACACGAAATGGACGAACAGATGCAAACTTAATGCACTGGCTTCCATAAGTGCTGAGACTTCATTTAATAAGGAAAAAATATTTGTTAATCTTCAGTATATTTTAGTCCTCAAATGTCAATATCGACTCAAAAAAAAAAACTCTTTAAAATCTCAAGATAAAACAAACCTTAACCCATTTTTTTGAGAATAAATATATCATATTGAATGTTTAAAAACAGAGTTTTGTTTTGCATAGTGACCTCCTTGGGGAAGTAACTAACTTGTCATCCTTTGCTTTCAACTAGACATCTGAGATTCCTGAAACCTACTTTGTCAAAAATTGCTTATTTTTTTTCCATTCTGAGCAACAGAGGAAATGGCATCAGGGTCTTACAGAAATCTTAATAAAGAAAAAAAAAATCTTTGTTTTGTTTTGTTTTAGTGTGCCGTTACTGTATTTTGCTTATTTTCACTATTTAAATGTTTTTGTTTTTGAAAGACATAAAGGTAATTAGTGTTTTGTGGCTGGGGAGGTGGAGAGGAGCTCAAGGAGTTGGGGGAGATAAAAGAATATGATATATATATATCATATATATATTATATATATATAAGAATTTAATTAAAATTGAATAAAATAAAATTGTTTTAAATGAATGCCAAGATGAATCACTGGAAAAAATTAATGAGCTCAACAAATACTCACTTTCTTGGAATCTGACCCAGACCCACATAGTTTTTATCCATACAAGTTATTAAAAAGGTCAAGAAAAATTAGAGTACAGAAAAACTCAAGTAATTAATTCCTGTCACTGTCTTATCTTTGCTTTTTTTCCTGGAAGATTTTTTTGAGTGTTGGGAGTAGATTTACCAGGACTGGTATATGATAAATGATAGACCTTCTAATTTCCATTGAATTGGAAAAGACTAATCAATACTGTATTTATGTTAACCAACCAGTACCCTCAGAGTTCCCAGGGAATAAACCACCAACCAAAGAGTACACATGGAGCGACCCATGGTTCCAGCTGCATATATAGCAGAGGATGGCCTTGTTGGACATGAAAGTGAGGAGAGGCCCTTCATCAAATGAAGGGTCAATGTCCCAGTATTGGGGAATGCCAGGATTGGGAAGCAGGAGTGGGTGGGTTGGTGAGCAGGGGGAGGGGGGATGGGTTAGGGTGTTTTTGGAGGGGAAACCAAGAAAGGGGATAACATTTGAAATGTAAATAAAGAAAATATGTAATAAAATTTAAATAAAATTGATCATATTCAAAATACTTTAGTTTAGCAGCATGTGATTTTCATTCCATATGAGCTCCATTTGTAGTCTATATGGTTTTCTAAATTAAACTACAATGAAATGTCAGAATGTTGACTTTTTTTTTTTTTTTTTTTTTTGGTTTTTTTCGAGACAGGGTTTCTCTGTGTAGCCCTGGCTGTCCTGGAACTCACTTTGTAGACCAGGCTGGCCTCGAACTCAGAAATCCTCCTGCCTCTGCCTCCCAAGTGCTGGGATTAAAGGCGTGCGCCACCACCGCCCGGCTGAATGTTGACTTTTTTATTTACCTTTTTATTGATTCTTTGTGAGTTTCACATCATGTAACCCAAACCCACTTACTTTCTGTCCTTTCATACATACCCTCTGACCATGCAATTTCCCCATGATGAGAAAGTAGACTTTTTATCAATATCAAATTTTAAAGAACCGTTCTTGAACAAAGGTGTATGCATAAGCTAGGTATTTCCCATATAGATAGATGAAATCATGCTGGGTTATGAAAAAGTGATATATTAATATAAGAGATATAAAACATTTCTTACTGGAGATCCTATTAACATAGGTGGAAGTATTTCTTCTATTTCTTGATAGTGAAAAAGCAACAAATTATTTCCATTTTCTTCCACATCTGTGGTAATCCTTGATGTGTCTGTTAGTATGTTGACTTTTTAATATTAAAATTATAATATACAACATCCCGAGTCAATACACATATCATCTTTGCATTCTCTAAAGATTTTCTTTTTTCCTGGCTAATTTTTTTCGCCTATTACCACAAATATATATATATTTCTCTTGGACTTGGAGAAATAATTATTCTCTGCAGAATGCAACATTTTTTGGTTCCTTTGTGCCAGCCATTTTCTACCCCAAGACTTTACTCCTACTTCAATATTTCAATACTGGATTCAATTAAATGTTGTGACCCCAGATAGAATGAGACTTGGATAATTATAAAATACTTGATATGACATCCTCTCAGGTTTTTACCTCCATAAATGCTATTTTTAGTTTTACATTAGTTTCATGAATGGTGGTAAAACTGTTATACACTATACTTGAAAAGTGGAAATTAGTTCAGATAGCATTTTTACTTACCATGGGAAAGAACCAATATTCTGTTTGGGGATAGGAAATGTGTTATTATTAGAATGCAACACTTGATTAGGTGATTGCAAGTATATTTTCCTTCTATGACAAAAGAAACAGGAATATTCTTACAGTGTATATACCTAATAGAAAAATATTTTTGTTGACTGAATTCTTGAATGTGTCCTTTCAGGTGAACTATTTTTGACAAGTGGAATTTTCTACAGCAGAATAAATAGAATCAATAGTTGTAAGACAGAAATGCTCCTGAGGAGGAACTGAGGGTAGTGGGAATTGGCAGAAGAAAGCAGGTTAGACCTAGCTATGAAGAAAAAGAATGGAATGAAAATAAGTACAGTATTTTTTAATTATGCAGAAAAGGAGATATATTCTATTATGCCCCAATAAAACAAGGGATTCTAGTTAGCTTTTGCTATATAATCCTCCATGAAATTTCACGGTTTACTCCATTGTTAGTCACTTATGTCACTTACTGATCTACAATTTGAGTAAAGGTCAGCATGTCTTGCATGCACATTCTTCTTTAAATAATCTGAAGCAGGTCAGCTATTGCTGCAGGTACCACTTCCAAGAGGAGTCATACACATGCCTTGTGCATACATACCCATTAGTCACCATATTTGGATACTTGTCACTATTTTGAGCACATGGTAGCTCTAAGATCTTAGTTTTCTCTTTAATATATCTTTCCACTCTCTTCCTTCTCTTTCTGCATATATCCTCTGATGTGGATTGTTGCTTCTTCTGTTCAACTGACTTTCATTTATATAGAAAGTGAATTTCAAATCTGTCTCTAGGCTGTATCGAACTTGTCCACCCAAATGCTATTTCTGAAGTTTTCCATTTGTTTTCCATCAACCCATTGAAGTTGAACAAATGATAGAAATTAATTTCTTAAATGATCAGAACAGCATCCTGAATAAGAATCAAAAATAGTTCAACAAACTGAAAAAGTAAGGTAATATGAGGCAATTTTAGAGACATTATGCCTAACACAACAAATCAAACAAAATTTAAACTGTGGTTTCACTTATAGCAGGCCTTAGAATAGTCAAGTTCATATTGCTAGAAAATTGAAAGATGATTTCCAGTGGTATGTGGAGCACAGAATAGGAATTTCTTATTTGCTAGATACCTGAGTTTCAGTGAGAGATGATGGAAAATTTCTAATGATGGATAGCAATGATATTTATTTGTTTTAATTTAATTTAATTTAATTTAATTTAATTTATGTATTCACTTTACATCCTGCTCACTTCCCCCCCAAGTCACCCCCTCCCACACTCCTTCTCCCTACCCCTCCACCCCCTGGGTATCCCCCCCCACACCCTGGCACTTTAAGTCTCTGAGAGACTGGGAGCATCCTGTCCCACTGAGGCCTCACAAGGCAGCCCAGCTAGAAGTACATATTCCATAGACAGGCAACAGCTTTTGGGATAGCCCTTGCTCCTGTTGTTTAGAATCCACATGAAGACAAAGCTGCACATTTGCTACATATGTGCTTGGAGTTTTAGGTACAGACCATGTATGTTCTTTGCTTAGTGATTCAGATTCTGAGAGCCCAAAGGGTCCCTGTTAGCTAACTCTCTTTTTCTTCCTGTAGAGTACTTATCTGATTCAGGGCCAGCAATTCTTTCTCCTATTCTTCTAAGAGCCCCTATCTCCATCCACTCTTTGGCTGTGAGTGTATCTGTCTGCATCAGCTACTGGGTGGAGCCTCTGTGGGATAACATACTGGACTCCTGTCTGCAAGCATAACAGTGTATCATTAATAGTGTGAGGTATTGGTGTTTGCCCATGGGATGGGTCTCAAGCTGGGCCAGTCATTGGCTGGACACTCCCCCATTAATTATATTTGTAAAACACCAGGAATGTTTTATACAATCAAAATGTACATTTAGAAATTGCAGAAGTAACAGATAATATATATATATATATATATTAAATGTAGTACAAAATAAGAAGAAATGAGTTAATAGACAATCTTTGAAAGAATTTTTATGGAAATAATATTATCAGAGAATATAAAACATTTTATATTGTTTCTTTTAGCTTGTGTGATTTGAGGGATTCAATGGTTTTAGCGCTCTCACATTTATCTTATAGAAAATGTGGGAACTAATTTTGCAGAGACCTTTAGTAAGATGCCAATGTAAATGCATAAGATGAACATAACATGAAATTACACCTCTCTATGTACCTTCAAAGTAGGTACACTAGTCAGATGTAGCTGTACAAAATACACTTACTCTTCAATTATTCACAGCATGTGCCAGTCAGATTACTTCATTAATGTTTATGACTTTCTCATATATACTATACATCCATAATTACACAATTTTTTCTTGCTTATGTGTATGTAGTAAATTGCATGTTTTACCCGTATATGTACATATTTACAGATGTGTATATGTTTAACTCGCAGCCAAATAACGCTTTAGAAAGGAAAGAATATCAAAGAGAGAGAAAGAGAGGAGGGGCAAGAAAAGAAAATGTCAGAGCAAGACAACAAGAATATGTCTTCAAATTTATGATGTTTAACGATTCTGGTTCTTGTGTGCCGAAAGTGTAATATGTCAACTATCTATAGATGAGCCAGAAAATCTGCCTAGGCCTTAGCTACTTCTACCTACTTAAATCTGAGAACAACTGAACTAGATACATGAGTGTGTCCATTTAGCTCTGATGGTTAAGAAATTTAGAGTCTTACAAAACAGATTGTGAGAAGGAAATAAATGGAAAATAACAGCTTTTCCGCTTATATTGAAGTATTTTTCATTTGCTGTCTCCATCTCCAAAAAATATCCAATCAGGAGTAGTGTTGTTTATTCCTACCACTGTTTGGGGAGAAGCATGAGGAAAAGCTAAGCCAGATGGTATCTAGAAGATTTACACTGTCATTTTCATTCCTTTTCCATTTGCATATTATATAAAACTGCCCATGCTTCCATCTGACACATGATCATTAATTTAATGTTATGATCTAATGGCTCATGACATTAAATTATAACATTAGTCTAGCATGACCAAATTATAGTACTCTAAAGGAAAACTTCTTTTGTAGATTTAATCCTGCAATTGAAGCAAATACTACCACCAACTAATTTGTCATAATTATGTTTTGGCTTTAATTTAGACAGTGTCTCCTTCATAAAAATACATTTTATTAAACAAGATCGAGCTTATAATCAATTTCTCAAAATTATAGTTAAGAAAGGAGAAATTTATTTTTATTTGGATTATAGAAGTGATGTGTGTTTGTAGTAATAAAATCATTTTGGTTGAGGATAATATGTAAAATTTAACGTGAAGGAAAATCATAAGATATTTGCTATCCACATTTGATTGGTGGTGGGTGGATTGTCAATAAAGTTCTAACCAAATTTGTGTCCTGAAACATTATATTTGTAATTCAGTCTTCCTTATTTTTACATATATAGGATCAGGTAATACATTGTTGATCCTTAGGTAATTCAAACAAAGATTTGTTGTGAGGCAGGTTTGAATTTGTCATTTTAGTTATTTGAATTTTATTACACAGTTTTTTCTAACATAAAATATTGTGTTCTTCAAGTGATTCAAACATCAAACAATTAGTTGGCTTTACAGAGAAATAAAGAGATGTCAGGAGGAAGAGGAAAACCGAGAATATGACGGAAATAAGTAAAAATTACATTATGTCTTATCCAATAGAGACAGATAAACCAAGGCAAAGAAGAATAATTTGGCTTTCTAGGATGATAAAGGAATAAGGTAGGAAAGTCTGCTGCTTCACCAGGTATGACACGGAGAGCCTGACACAACTTATTTCAACATTTCAACTCATGAAAACATAAAGAACTGAATTATTCTAGGAGAACTTAAAATGATCTTAGGTGGGAGGACAGACATGAAAATCCAATAATGCATGCACCCCTGATCACAATAATATTACATCTGGAAAGTAAATGATCCCTCTGACAGAGATGCCGGTTTGAAAATTATTCTCAGAAGTCTTCAAGTTCAGCATTCTCCTCCACTTCCTCCTTCTTCATAAAAGTAAAAAAAAAAAATCACCAAAACAAAAATCAAAAAATACATAAGATAAACAAAAACTAATTAGAAATTCTAAGAAAGGAGATGTAGCTAAGATAGAGGAAAATGAAGAATGAAAAGGGTGAAGAATGGAAAGAGGAACATCAGAGTGGGGAGTAATTACATAGTGTATCTGACTGAAAAGTTCCTTTGCTACAGATTACCTCATCAGAAGTGATAACTCTTGTGATATTTTCAATTATTATATGACACTAGAAAATAAATGTATCCAAACTCATTGATACAATGTTATATTCTTGCTCCCATTTAATATAACCACTGATAACCTTTAAGAAGTAATGATAACCTTGGGTAACATGACACTTGAATCCAGGAACATTCTCTTGTCCCTCTACTCAAAAGTTCTTAGTCCATCTGTAATTAAAAGATTTTCTCCAGTAAAATACATGCTTTAATTGCTTGTACATATATATAGGGTGGGGAGGAGAGTAGATTGTTTCTTAAATTTAATAGCAGGCTAATCACCAAGTAATATAAAGTCATCACCAAGCATGGGTCAATATTGTGCCAATAAATGAACAAGTACAGACATGTCATTATCCTGTTTCAAAATATATTATCTGCTTTAGAGAAACTGCCACATACTTGTAAAGGATTCAGTTAATAACCCCATTTCTTCCCTCATTCCTACAATCACAATTTTAACATTGCTTCCTCATCAGTAGAATGAATATTCCAAACCCTGACCTTGGGTACTGATCTGGTATTTGCTTTAGCAGATGACATGTAAATAACTAGAAGTGACAGTCTGCTAGTTATAAGCCTGGCTTTTAAGAGAACTTTCTCTTCTTCTTTGGGCTTCTGGCATATTGTAGGAGAAGATGATGATCATTTGAGGCTGCTTTCAGGAAAAGGATGAGAGATATGTAGTGCAAAGCTCTAGTAGATGTGCACATTTAGGAATAATGTCTGAAGTCATCCAACTTCATTCCTCATTATGCTGAGAACAGTGACTTGAAGCAGAAAATAAATTGTCAAGTGCTTTTGGCCTACAAATCTGAAGCTTATATTTTATTTTAGTGGTTAATGATCATGCATTTAAAAATAACCAGATGTCCGTTCAGTGATATTATATTGTGTTTGTATGTTTGAATGCACGTTGATTTCTATTAAATCATTGTAGCACATTACTTACTGCCAAACTTGAATTGATACATAGGTTTACACACATTTCTGGACTAAGTGCTAGGAAAGACAATCTCAGCTCTTCGCTCCTCATATCACAGTACTGCATGAGACTGTGCCTCATTTTAGTGCTTTGTACATTGTCAGGAGCATCTGACTAGTACTTGTTTTTTGTGAATATATAAAATTAGTGCATACTAACACCTGGCTTAACCTTCATGATGCTACAGAATCTCATTAATTGCCCTTGTAATCTGTCTTCATAGAGATTTCTTTTCTTTATGTAATAAAATATTAGAATTGATATTTGAATTGGCATGCATTGGTTGTAACTATTTTTGAAAAAAATTAAATACATAGATCCAAATACTTAAATGTCTACAAAGTAATATTGTGCAGAAAAAATACTGTGATTAAGACAATAGGTTTCACATGCCTTTTGGATAATTGAATTATTCAGTATTTTCTCCTCTTTGCTTTCTGAATATAAGTCACACTGTCTAGATAAAAATAGATGTTGGCTGAAGACAAACAAGCAGTAAAGTAGATTTGCCTTGAAAACATTTTTTATATATATTTTGACTTCATCTAATATTAGACATCTTTAGTTTTGAAAGGGGTATTTCTTCTCTGAATTTATGGAAATGACACAAGAAAATACCATTGATTTACTCTGTCACATTAGTCAAATGAAATTTGGTTCCAAAAGACATTATTTCATTAATTCAGACACATTTGTAATGGTTCTTGTTAATATAGCCTTAAGGTTAATTAATGACATAAACCGTTACCAGATGAATTGAGTTCCATTTTACTAACTGCAAAAGAAGATTAAAAAGCATCTTAAAATATCATAGGTATAATTGAACAAAATGATAAAAGATTAATCATCTTCAAAGTTTATTGAGTTCAATAGAAATTTTAAGTTTTCTCCGATATCTGTAGCAACTGTAGCATTGACATTTTCTTTTCCTAGTTTAATTTTGTGGGTTTTTTTTGAGAATTTCATAAGTGAGTGCTGCATTTACATCATTACTAGTGTTCTCTCTCCCCTTCCAACTCCCCATCCCTGTTCCTATGCCCTTAATAATTGCTTACTATGTCTGTATTTTTGTTATATACTACACAGACACTTACACACATGAACACATACACACACAGAAAGAAGAGTATTTTAGTATTGCTCATAGGTATATGTGTTTGGGGGATGACCACTTGAAATTGGATAAACTCTCAGGAAACTAGTTGCTGGAGAAAACTAATTCTTATTGATTTCCGACTAGATGAGGATCTAGTGGAAAGGCCTTGTGAAATTTCTCCTATTTGTCTTGGCAGGTTGACTGCTGTTGTCATTATGCATTCTTGCTTAGGTGACAATCCTGTTGAGATTTCATGTGTGACATTCAATGTATTTAATAGAAAACACTACATAGTAGGAGGTATCCTGATCCTCATGCTTTTGCAATCTTTCCATTCCCTCGTCCATGGTGTTTCCTGAGTTTTAAATGTAAGGATTGTGTGGGTGATATGTCATTTGGGCTGAGCATCCAGCCCGCTGTTCTCTGTATTTTCACTCGATGCTTTCTGTAATGGTCTCCATCTGCTGAGAAAATAAACATCTTTACTGAGAAGTGAATACTATATTTTTTTCTTTTCTTCAGTTTTTTGCTGTTTCTTTTTTTATTAGATATTTGCTTTATTTACATTTCAAATGTTAACCCCTTTCCTCATTTTCCCTCTGAAAACCCCTTATCCCATCCCCATCACCCTGCTTACCGAATGACCCCGCCCCCGTCCCTGACCTGCTGTTCCCCTACACTGGGGCATTGAACCTTCACAGGACCAACAGCCTCTCCTTCCTCTCATTGATGTGCGACAAGACCATCCTCTGCTACATATGCAGCTGGAGCCATGGGTCCCTCCATGTGTACTCTTTGGTTGGTGGTTTAGTCCCTGGGAGCTCTGGGGTACTGGTTGGTTCATATTGTTGTTCCTATGGGGCGATCTTGTAAATCTTTCACCTTTTACTTTTTTCTTTTACTGCTGTTATTTTTGAGTTTGCAATATAAATAAAACATTTCATCTTCCCCTTTCCTTCTTCCAAGCTTTCCAAAATAACTCTCCTGATTTCATTCAAATTCATGGCCTCATATATATGTGTGTGTGTGTGTGTGTATACATATAAAATATATGTTATATATATGTATATATATAATATATATGTATATCCCAAATGTTATAAAGACTGAGCAACACATTTCTGTGGACATAAGTACATAGATTGTAGTTAGAAATTATACTGACTTAGGAAAATGGTAGTAGTAGGCTCTCCTCTAGATCCCATGGCCTCATCAGCCACAGAAAGTTGCTAGATTTACAGTAACTGGCATACATTCCTACCTACTGAGGGGATCATTAGTCCCATTATATGGCTCTTGGTGACTCCCTAGATAATAGTGACTACTACTGCAGCTTTCGAGTATCTTGCCATGGTGTTCTGTTATAGTTTGTAGGTTTTTACATCTAAGTAAGACAATTGATTGTTTTTCTCCTTTGGCAGTTTGAATAGTACTTTCAGATACTATGAAAGCTAGTCTTCATTGAAGAGGCTTCCAGGTCATTTCCAGCTTAAGTTTTCCAAGTCCTCTGTCTGAAGCATATGCTGTTTTCAGCAATAGGGCCTTACTTTCAAAAACTGAGAGGCAACTAACGGCAATGGCCAATGTTCATGACGTCTCTTGAAACCCTGCTGGCCCACAACTTGAAGGAAATTTTCTCATGCCTTGCATGAGAGATTTTGTTAGTCTATGGCATAATCCCATTTAAACTATTTTGTAAATAAGCTCATACAATAATATCTTGGGAACATTCTAACTGGGAATGGGGAGAGAATACAATACTGAAGGAAGGGGAAAGGGAAGATTAATAACAATAAGTATTTTTGAAAAAGCTTAGACCTTATATTTATTACCACTGTAGTCAAAGTTACAGCTCTGTGTTTCATATCATTCTTTTTGATCTACTATATGGTCTAAAAAGTAAATACACTTTAATTTTCTAGAGAAGGCACTCGAAGGAACAAAGGAAGGTCCGTGTGAATATGCGTGTTATACTACATTACCTGTTTTGGTTATCTGGATTAATTAATTAATGTCTTAAAAGAAATGAAAAGTCTCGAGTCTCACCTGTCCCATATCATGAATTTTATTACTTTAGAAGTAGAGAGTGGGAAGAAAATGAAATCTGTCAATACTGTAAATATATAAATAATAAAAGTGGCAAGGGGGCTGAATCATCTTGATAAAATGACTGGAGCCCTGAAAATGCTCAGTCTGCACAGCTGATTGGGAGATGTATGCAATCTGTTGATCAGAATTCATTTATGAATGCTCTCTTCCAGAAACTGGTTTAATGGAATTTTCAAAATATTTTTTTCCATGTGAAAAAGGATAACTACAGACCCGAGAGACTAATTTTAAAAGGGAAAAAAAGAATTTTTTTCCCTAAGAAGAGCACAGTTTCCATTACATTATTTATCTCTTTATTTTGTGTGCCTGTCTGGAAGTTGCATGTGGAGGGCAGAGAACACCTAGCAGTAAGTGGCTCTCTTCTACCATTTAGGTCCCATGGATTAAATTCACAGTGGTAGGTTGTGTGGCAAGTACCTTTACCTGCTGAAACAACCCACTTGCCCAAGGACAACTTTCAAACACATGAGTGATTCAAATGTGTCAAAGGTGCTTTTGTTTCATAGAATAGTTCTGGCCCATAAAAACATGTTATTTGCTGAGCACACTTAAAATATAAGTTATATAATCATTAACTATTTAATAAAAAGTGATGGAAGCTCTAAGTTTTAGTGCAGTGATCCTGTGAAGAAAAATATATTCACCATGGGTCAGTATATATATATATATATATATATATATATATATATATGTGTATATATATATATATATATATATATATATATATATCTTATTTTTTGCAATGAAATGACTTTGAATTATGGTATGATTTTATATCCATAAGAGAAGTCCTTTTAGGTAACTAGTTAATCAGTAATTGTTTTGTATTGCTTATTTTTTCTTGTTTTATAGAACCCCAACTTGCAAAGCAGTTAATCAATATCTATCATTTATAAAATTAATGATATTTGATAAATACTATAATTTCCAGGTCCTTTGACTTAAATTAATATGTATGCTTTGCTTTTAAAAATGCATGTCTTAAAACTTTGCTGAAGTTTCTTGTTTGTATAATCACTCTCAACACTCAGATTTTACTTTTACATGTATCTTAGTACTGTTCTCAGCTTATAGTTTTAGTAAGGAACCTAAATATGTCAATCAGTTTGTAACTTAGTACTAGGATACCAAATTACCTGTAACCATGCTACCCTTCACGTTGCTTGTTCTAAGATACTAAGTGATGGACTCACTTCACATGTTTAAATGGATTCAATTAATAGAAAATTTCATTGGTAAATGGCATTTATTAAAAGTTTAACAAATGATTACATTTGAATCTCACAAAATTTCATCTACTCATATCTTCAGATTCATATAATAATTTGATCTTGCCTAAATTATCAAAGTAGTGGTAAATGATACATTTTATGAAAACTTTGGTATCTCTTCCAGAGTTCGATGTTTACTAAGAGTGTGAGGCTAACAGACTATGGCTAGAGAATGAAATACAGTCAGGCAACACTTTTCCACTTCTATAAACTGATGAGCTGACTTAAAAAATGCCCATGTCTATACCTTGACAACTCGGGCCCTTGGCTAAGAGGGGCAGCCCAACGATTTATTTGTTTAGGGGTTGCCTACTTCTCATTTCTCAACAAAAATTCTTGAATATCCTCCAAGCCTAGTATCATTATTGATCTTTGACACTTAGCTAACCTTAACCTCAATGTACACCCAATATCCTAAGGCAATTACAAACAATAGTCTTAATCTCACATAAATGATTTCTTTAGGAACAACATGCTAGAAACCCACTAACATGCAGCTTTTCTTAATGCCTGTGTATTAGTAGCACCTGTATCTACAGGATAATATTTCATGATGCCTAGGGAGCCTTGATCTTTAAACTCATTTTTTCTCCCTGATATGATCTTTTAAATTGCATTATTTATAACTATTAAGAGCTCTGAATAATGAATTATTCAAGCCTTTAAACCTAGAAAGATGAATGAACCAGTTCCACCATGTTCTAATCTCTGAGTAATACCTAAAATTCATACATTTTTTTGATACTTCAAGGAAAATTTTGCCCAGCAGAAGTTTGGTCACAGGGTTATATAGAATATGCATGATAATTAATGACCTACTGGTAAAAGGAGTTCTTTTAAAAATAAATAATTAGATGTGTTCTCCTCTTGAATCTTGAAACAACGGTACTTATGGATTATAGATTCTAAGAGCTGAAAACAAAATACTGAAATTGTTGAATCTAGTTAATCAGGTAAGAAAAATAAAGTCATACAAGTTCACCTTAAAGTATAACAACTTTTTCAACCTCCAATGGGAGAGAAATAATTGCTAACTTTGAATTAGTTTGATATTACAAAATACCTTCATTACTTCCTTACTCACTCTCCCATACTTTCTCCATATTTCCCAGCTTAGAAATGCTGTCATTCATATTCAATCTACCTAAGACACAAAGGAAGCATTTGAGTAAGCCATGAACTTGGAATTCTGCCAGTAAAATTTTATCTCTTCACTTCTCAAAATAGCTCTCAGTTGGTGGGAATGAAAGAAAAGCTTCAAACATGTAGCAATAAGCATAAGAAGGACTCTTTAGGCATGACAGAAAAACAAGAGAGCCCTCATTTGACTACTACCCTACAAAGACAGAAGGAACAGAAATGCTGTGAACTTCCTCATCACTTTTTTCTTTCTTTCTATACAGAGGTATACTTCTGTTTCTGAGTAAGATCTATCTGAGGATCCAATTTTATTTTAAACTTCAACTTAGCATTTTGAAACTATTCCAAAAACAAGTGATTTAGATCATTAGCATATCGCAGCAGGCTGTTTTCAAAGATTGTAAGCTTGAGTTTGCTTGAAACATGAAACTATCACCTGATGAATTACATTAATTTTTGTCCCAAGTTACTCTTTGGGACCTGATCCTGATATCTGGCATAAATATGAGCTTTGTTATGAGAATATTTTCAATTTGATTGGTGTAAATTCTGCAGAGTTTTCTGTGTTGTATTGCCTCAGAAACACATTTAAGTTTATATTATGCATCCACTAATTTGTATGCATAACGAACAATCAAACACAAATTTTAGAGCTGCAATAGAAATATATCTTATGGGGAGTTTTGTGGGTATGCACCTTTGAAGTGTTTAGCCAGTCTTATCTCAGTGTGTTCTGGTTGTTCATACTGTCTACATGAATATTCAGCTTAGCTCTACATTACATATTTATTAAGAATCATGCAAGCAGGGAGTATCAGCTATTCCCAGTGTTATCTTTTTGTGGCAAACAAAGAAACACATTCAAACTCTCTGCTTTTGTCTTATTTGTTTATATATTACAGACAATGCTTGTCAAACCCAAATCCAAGGGTAAAGAAATACTTTCCACCAGTATCAAGCCAAGTCAGGCATGTAAATGTTTAGTATTATCAAAGGAGTAAAATAATCAAGGTCAGAAATTTAACCTACTTTCTACTCTATTGGAGATAATTTTGGCAAATTATTTAGAGTAGAATTCTAACTAATAAGTAACTATTATGTAGCTATTGTGAATATCCCTCTGATTATTATTTCATTGTCTAACCTAAACCCTTAAGTTATATTGTAGCCTAGAAGCATCCATCAAATGAAATGAATGGTTTCCTCCTTAAAGTTTCAGCATGTGAAATATGGAACATCTAGTAATGTAGGTAATAAGGCAATCCATTTTATTCAATTTAAGAATGCAAATGTTTATGTGTGAATTTTCAATTAAGGATTCTAAGCTTGTCATCTGTTTGGCAACCCTTCCAGAAAACACTCCATGTGACTAATGATGCTGACTTTTGACCTAAATTTGCAAGAAAACCACAAAGCATAAGAGCCTTATAGTAGTACTTTTTAAACCTGTTTATGTCATATGGTTGAGAAAATTCAAACACTCCCATTGTTTTTGACTGGCATAAGTGTGTAATGAAAATTAATTCAAGGCTTCAAAAGAACCTCAGAAGAAAGCTGTAGAACAAGTACCAACAAAACACAAGCAAGATAACAACACATTTCCCAGTATTTCACACAAACGGTGTTATCTAGAAATTGTAGAAGCATATTACATTATGGGTCATGAGTGTGAAGGTCAAGGAATGAAGTTCTTCTCAATGAAGAACTTGGCAAGACATTGTTATAAAAAGAATCCACTAGAAATGAAACGAGGAGCACTAAAGTTTAAAAGTTCCTGGGTAAACTGACCTAAGTCAGAATAAGTTAGTTCTATAGAGCAATGCAGTATGTTCCTTTATATGTAATCCTGGAGTATTAAACTGTGTCCTGTTTAACCCAAGTCCTGGATCAACAGTCAGTTTCTTTCCAGAAATCATTAAAAACCCAGAGAAATTCTCCTAGAGAGATCTGGCATCTGTGTCTCTTAGGATCACTAAAATACTGTATTAAGGGAGAATATGTAAAGCAAGACCCTGGCTAGTTTCAAAGGTAAGTTTGGCAGTCGTTTCTGTGCAGATGGCATTTGTGAATATCAGGTTGCTATCAGGCACGTTACCTAAGTTTTGAGAGAAGTGCCAGGAAATTGAAAGTGCCTTGAGAGCAGAGAGGAACCCTGGAAATCAATGGAGCCAGGAGCCTAAAACTAGAGATTTTGCTGTTGTTTTTTTAGTTCCACCTTTCCTATCATTAGGAAGAAATAAGAGTCCCTTATAAATTTAAATACCTTCTTTCTAAATAATTCCTTTTATGCCCTTCTCTAAAAATATCCAGTCTTTCAAGGTATTTATTGACTATCTGATAGGTAACACAAAGCCAGATGCTATGATTCTAAGGAAAGAGAAGGAACTTGTAATTCTTCAGATCTCCAATTGAATAACCTGAAGTTAAACCAATTTGGGAAGAACATTATGCCTTTGAGACTCTAGGTTTCTTGATTAGAAAGTATTAAACATTTTCAGCAACTAAATAGATTAAAGGGAATTCAAGAATGCCTCTCACCAGTAAATTTGGATTTGTCTGGCAAATTTAAGACCTTAAATGGAACTTTTAATGATTAAAAGAAGGAGAAAATGATAATTGCACCATTCCTAGAATCTATGTTTACCATTAACACTTCTTAATCACCTTCAAAGTATAGTTAGTATTCAGGATTTTATAACTCAAGAAAACCTTTGCATGCATCCAGTAAATTCCTTCTTTCAAAGAGCACTTTAATTCTGTATTTTGTTAACACTGAAAGCACTTTAATTCTGTATTTTGTAACATTGAAAGCCTACATGAACTAGAGCAGTAAATCAGATATTTTTTCTTTGAATGATATTTGGTTTTACCATCTCTTCATGCTAATCTTTATAAATGGTCATTACAAAAAAGATTTATTGAGAGTTATCTTCTATTAACTATGATTTATATGTCTCTCAGTGGTAAGGATTTTTCTTAATTTCATCCATTGGTAAATACTTCTTAGCTACATTTCTCACTATGCAAACTACTACTTTTGATCCTCTTAATAAGACTCTTTTAGTTTTTATGAAGCATTTTGTTTACTACCAATGTTGTGCAATGTCCATAGCACAAGACATTTTTCTTATTCCACTGTATTACTTTGTTTTATTCTGTTGTTTTTAATTAAGATCATTAATCATTCCATTAGCATTATTTCCTGTTCACCTAAGTGGGTGTGTGATTGCTATTCAGCAAGGCATTGTGCTCTTCAAAGGAAACAATTGAAATCTACTGAATTGTTTCTCCATAGGAATTTAACCTAAAGAGGCACATACATACATTTGAGCAGCTTAGTAGTGTCTCTAACTTCATTCTACTAATTTATTTTATAATGCAACTAATTTTTTATACTTAATTCCATGTCATTATGAAAATACCAACCTACTTCTTTTTAGACAATTCTATTTTCTCTTTTAATAGAATCTCTCTTGATAAATAGGAGGAATGTTAAAAAAATGAACATGTTTTATAACATACTAGGGTGAAAGAAACCTAGAAAGATAGTGTACCATATCTTGGACTAGGCCCACTTCCTTCTGATATATATTCACAAATCAGCTTCTATGACAGTATCACTTATCACAAATAAAATAATCCTATGGAGGTATGTTAGTGCTACTTGTAAGAACATTCTTAATATGTAGTGTTTATTTATCTCATCCTTACCTACACATATTCTATTCTCCTTCAAAGCCCATCTCCAATTCCTTCTCAGTAAAATATTCTGCATTAAATTAAGACAACACTGTCTCTTTCTCTCACTCTCATTCTGCACAGTTGAACTAGAAAAATCAGAAGTCAGACAACCAGAAAATCCCAGCCAGGAATGGTGGCACATACTCAGTATTCAGGAAGTAGATGTGGCCTAGTTAGGGCTATGGATAGAGACGAGAGAGAGAGAGAGAGAGAGAGAGAGAGAGAGAGAGAGAGAGAGAGAGACAGAGACAGAGACAGAGACTTGTATTTTTAGCAAAGTGTAAAGTCCTCTATGTCATATGCTTGGTTCTCCAGTTGACTATCTCAGTGCAAACAATATATGTATTTGGCATATTTGATTTAGAAATTAACTAAAATTTAACATATGCTATTAATACAACTCTTTAATTCAAAGGAACATTAAACATGTCCTTCTGACCTCTGCCACTTCTCCATATCATGCACAATATTTTTCACAGCACCTGATTATTTCTTTCAAAGATATTTCTTGAATGGATAGTCTGTGGGTACTACTTAGGAAAACAATTCCACTCTGCTGTAACTCATATCTAGATTCTCCCACATGCAAGGTGAGTGCCCTAATGCTAATCTATACCCCTGACTGCTGGATGCTCTTTATATTGCCTTTTGCATCTATTTTCTCCATGGAAGAGTGCTGAGATTAAGAACACCATGCATGTTTGTCTCTCAGTCCCATGACGTTGTTTAGCACATAAGAACTACCTGCAGGTCTTGTGGATGGTCCCACATCTAAACAGTCTGATTCTATGCTTCTGAAAACACTGAAATAAAATTGCGAGTCTGTTGAGCATAATTCAATGTTGTATGATCTGTAGGGTGTTTTATGTAAGGAAATATGCTGTACGAAAGAGAATGTGCTTGTTTCTCAGCAAAATAGCAATATTTCAAGTTTGAAACACTTAAGGAATTGTGCTGATATCTAATGTTTGTGTGACAAATATTTGGATACTATTTATAGCACTATATATGGACTATACTTTACTATATATAATGTAGCATTTAGGTGTATGGAGCTAGCTTTTCAGTGACCTCAGAATTCTTAGGGGTGTTCCCATAACTCTGTCTGGGAAACATGCCTGTCATTTTGATTCTGTTACATTCTATCTGTTATGATGAAAAAAACTGAAATTCAAAGATAACATAGCCGAGAAGTTTTCAATTGTTCATCTGTATCAAATTTTCTTAAGATAAACTGTAGTAGCTCTATTGAATGTGAATGTTCATGATATGCTAAGCAGAATTTCTCATTTTAATAATAAAAGTAAAAGTTAAATTACTCCATAGACTTTTTTTGTGTAAGCCATTGAATAACTTACTAAAATATATATTTTGTTGTTGTTTCCTGAGGATTTTAACTATGTATACTTTCATTCAGTAATACTTATTTTCCACTTCATCAGCATTGCATTAGATTAGTTATAAGTACAGAATAATTGAGAACAACATGACAAATTGAACTAAACCAGAAACATAAGAAAGAAAATAATCTTGTGATTTGAGCTTTTGTTTTCGGTCCTTGGAATGTTGAGGATATCTGTCTTCATTAACTTTTGCCTTCTGCTGGGGATTCCTCTCATTTTATTATAGCTTGTAGCATTGTAAATTAATTTAACATGAAAGGATAAAAATGTTGCTTTTGAAATGTTTCTCATTAAATTATGGAAAAATATTATAATAGATAAAAGAAAGGAGTGCCTCTGGTACCAGCTTCTGTTTGCTCAATTGTGGAATGAAATGTAAATTATTTCATGGTTAACGCAAAGGCAATATTATTGCTGTTATAAAGTACATGACTTCCTATCTCTAAGAAAAATATATGGCACAGGTCTTTTGAAAGTAAATTTTTTTCTTATGTATCACTTAAATCCACGCTGAACTCAAGTTTTAGGGTTGTCTTCTTATTTCTCCCTAATGATTGACTCAGAGTTATACTAAAATGTGGTAAATAAATTCTGTCCAATTATTTTATTCAGAAGAATAATTATCTGGAAGTACCTCTGAAATTTTGGAATTAATATACTGCTAATTATCAGAAAGCACTATTCAATATTATCTCTATGGTTATGCCCTCTTTTGTATATTTTTAATTGAAAACAGTCTCTACAGAGGAACTGAGAAATTGCTGTTTAGTAGTACTTGTTAAAATGGAACCAAAAGTGGAAAAGGCATTCATTTATTTCTCTCTTTTTTGCCCAACTCAGAAAGAGAGGGTTACAATGTATCTATTATGATCTAAAAAAATTTGCTAAAAACTGAAGAAATACAATCTGTTTGAAGCCCCTCAACTAGCTCAAAATTTTCCACATGAAATCAACACATTGGCATATACACAATGTATAGAACAAGCTTGTAATAATATGAACTTTTAATAATATGGTAAATATTTAAATAGCATATATCTACCAGTAAGTACATTGTTAAAGAACACAGTCATCTGCAAGGCTTTAATAGATGGGATAGCTTGGAGGTAAAGCACTTGCCTAAGAAGGATATGGTCCTGAGTTCTGTAGCCAGTGCTATAAAAACAGGTTTAGAATACTTTTTAATCAGCCATTTTTGCATGATAAAATTTTCATTATGTAGTGTGTTTATCATATTATAAATCACCATCAACAGCATTTATATATTCCAAGGTTATGACAGCTTATATTACTATATTAAAATATCTATATAACATTCATTCAACGTGCTTTATAATAACGTTAATTAGATGCATATGTAACGGAGGATGGCCTTATCTGGAATCAATGGGAGGGGAGGCCCTTGGTCCTGTGGAGGCAAAATGCCTCATCATAGGGGAGTGCTAGGGTGGTGAGTTGAAGGAGCACCCTCAAAGAAGCAGTGGGGAGGAGGGATGGGATAGGTTTGCAGAGGGGAAACTAGGAAGGAGGATAACAATCGAAATATAAATGAAATTACCAATAAAAGTTTTACCTTATTCATTTTAACCATGATTTTAACTCCGGTTATATAAGAAAATACACTCAAATTACATATTTGGTTTTGTTAAGTATAGATATAAATGTAGCCTTCAACTGTTATATAAAGTAAAAGGAAAATTTAACTCAACCATTTATTTGCTAAATTTTATTAGTTATGGAATTATTGGGTACCTTCTAGTTGGTAAGTAGTTTTATTCTTTATTCTTTCACAACCAGTTTATAAGTCAGATATTTTGATTTGCAACACAATTTACCAGGAATAAATAGGGACTCATTAACCAGTTATAGCCAGGCAAGTCCTTCAGTCAGGAAATGGTGATGTATAGATATCTTGTAAGAATACTATTGCCTCGAACTGCAGACAAGGGATTTTTTGGGTTTCATGGCTTCCTCACCAGAGAGGATCTGTGTGATTCCTCCCACATAAACTTCTGTTGAAGTATCTTCATTCTTCTACACCTGGACTTGTCTGACAAGGGTCATCTTCTATAGCTTACTTTACATCTATAAAAACAGCCAATAAGTTTATAATTTGTGTTTATATTTTGAAAGTCCATTTGTCTGCTGTGTGAATGTACGATGTGGATGATGTAAGAATAAAAGTTGATACTATGTTCTCAATTTGATGTTACCATAGCTTTGTTCAGCGAGAAATCTCTTCCTAGAATACTTGGTCTCAGCTGGCCACTCTACTACCTTTTAGCCATCAACTTCAGCCTCAGGTTTTCTCCAATCATACATCCTTCCAGTTACCTGTTACCTGTTATTGAGATTACTCTTTGTGAAGTAGTAGCTGGATAACTCCCCTTCATTATCATATTCATCTTTTAGTCCATGTCAGAAAGCTACTAATCCAGACCATGTCAGAGAAACTTCTTTCAAATAAATAACATATTCCTTTCTAAACTTCTAAACTGCCTGACTCAGTTCATTTGTATAAATCTCATTTGGCACTCCAGTGCCCTATTTCCCAGCTTTTCACTAGATATATCTGCATACTAGATTTGAGTCTGTTTCCCAGATGGCTTATTTTCTGCTCTGTCTCTGTCTCTCTCTCTGTCTCTGTCTCTCTCTGTCTCTGTCTCTCTCTGTCTCTGTCTCTCTGTCTCTCTCTTTCTCCCTCTCTCTCTCCATATATATATATGTGTGTGTGTGCGTGTGTGTGTGTGTGTGTGTGTGTGTATGTACACATATATACATACATGTATGTGTGTGTGTTCTAGGTCCCACCTTTGGTCTTTTTTCTTGTTTTCTCATGGATCTACTATGATCCCATAATAGCCAGTATCCAAAGTTATCATTAGTACTTACCAGCTAATGATTCTCAGCATCAGAGACTTCTGTCTCCACTTTAGTATTTTGTGATCATTTTCATTATTTCTCTACAAACTTCTTTATTTGGGCTACATGATTAACACAGATAAGCTCAAGCTAAGACACTCTGGCTAGATTCTTCCTAACTGACTGAGCCTTTGCCACAGTACTTCAGTAGTATCTTACTGAATGCCACACACATTTTGAACTCAGTATGGTGAAAATGAAATTCTCCAGTGCAGTTAAAATCTCCATTTCCTATTTCAAAAATTGACTGTACATATATCTCATCACTTAAGTCAAAACCCTTTGATCTGCATGAGAATTCTTTTACACACAATTGACACAAAATATTAATTCTACCTCCTAAGTCTGTTAAAATAGACTTTTTCTCTATGACAATGACCTATTGCAGGCTGTTACTACTGTGGAATTAAGTCCACATAATTGAAATCTCATAGTTTTTGTCAAATTTCTTTATGTATTCATGATCCTACTTCCTCATGTTTTTCTGTTTTCTTAAGGCAACTGAAACAATTGAGTGAGTTTACTGTATATTGACTTCATTTTGCATCAATAAATAGTAATTGCTATTATTGTTTGAAAGTGCTATGACTGTTAAATCTAGCAAACTGGAGATAACATGAAGCTGTATTTGCTGAACCTAAGTGAGATGTTCATAGTAAGAGTTATTATCTGACATCATTACTAGTTGATACCTTCCTACCCTTGCTTAAATTCCGGGAAAAACCCTAAAACTGCCCCTTCCATGGAAAAGGATCCAGTTTTGTTTCTAATATGATCTTTCTTTTGTTTTTTTATTACAATCTGTTTATTTATTTTTTTAATTTTTTGTTTATTTTCTATATTCTTTATTTACATTCCAAATGATTTCCCCTTTCCCGGTTCCCCCCTCCCTGAAAGTTTCCCTCCCCCTGTTCCCCATGTATCTATGTGTTCTGTTGTACATGAATGATACATGTAACATAATATTCAAAGCTACTTATCCACTACCTTATGTCTCCACACTTGTACTTGCTTTTTCTTCTCCAGTGATTGATATGGGAGACACCTCACTGTGGAAGATGCTATCCCTGGGCAGGCTGATCAAGCCATGATCCAGTAATCAGCACTCCTCCATGGCCTCTGCATTATCTCCTGCCTGTAGGTTCCTGCTCTATTTGTATTCATGGACCGACTATGATGTGGAATTGGAAGCTGAAGTAAACTCTTCCCTCCCCATGTTGCTTTTGGTCACAATGTTTTGTAACTGCAGTAGAACCCTTAACTAAGACAGCCACAAAAATGTACTCATTTTTTTCTTTAATTGAAAAAGGAAGTCAAAACATTTTATGATAGAACTGAAGATTTACATGGGAAATATTTCTAATAAAATTGTAGAAAAATATAAAATAACATTAAAATTGAAGATTATCATGGAAAATTACAGATAAAATGGTAGGCATAAAAATATTTCTAAGTTGATTGAAAGTGGAATTATAAACTTTTTCTGACAAAACTGAAGATTTACATGGAAATCATCTCTGATAAAGTTGAAGAAATATATATAAAAACACATTAAGATTGAGTATTTCATGGAAAAATTATACAAATAAAATGGTAGGCATAAAAATATTCCTAAGTTTTTTGAAAGTGGAATTATAAACATTTTCTGATAAAATTGAAGATCTACAAAGAAAATATTTCTGATAAAATTCAAGAATATATAGAAAAACATGTTAAAACTATTTCATGGAAAATTATACAGATAAAATGGAAGGTATAAAAATGTTCCTAAGTTGATTGAAAGTAAAATTATAGACATTGTCTGATAAAATTGAAGATTTACATGGAAAATGTTTCTGATAAAATTAAAGAAAAATATATGGATAAACATTAAAATTGAAGATTATTATGGAAAATTATACAGATAAAATGGTAGGCATAAAATATTTCTAAGCTGATTGGAAGTAGAATTATAAACTTTTTCTGACAAAATTGAAGATTTACATGGAAAATATCTCTGATAAAATTGAAGAAATATATAGAAAAATACATTAAGATTGAGTATTTCATGGAAAAATTATACAGATAAAATGGTAGGCATAAAAATATTCCAAAGTTTTTTGAAAGTGGAATTATAAACATTTTCTGACAAAATTGAAGATTTACATGGAAAATATTTCATATAAAAATGAAGAAATATATAGAAAAATGTTAAAATTAAAGATTATCATGGAAAATAATACTCTTAAAATGGTAGACATAAAAAACATTACCTAATTGAAAGAGGAATCACAAACATTTTCTGATAAAATTGAAGATTTACATGAAAAATATTTCTGTTAGACTATGTTTTTTGTTGGGGAATTGAGTTCATTGAAGTTATAAGATATTAAAGAATAGTGATAGTTGCTTCCTGTTATTTTTGATGTTCTTTTTATGTTTGTGTGGTTACTTTCTTTTGGGTTTGTTGGAAAAAGATTACTTTCTTGCTTTTTCTAGGGTGTAGTTTCCCTCCTTGTGTTGGTGTTTTCCATCTATTATCCTTTGTAGGGCTGGATTAATGAAAAGATATTGTGTAAATTTGGTTTTATCATGGAATATCTTGGTTTCTCCATCTATGGTAATTGAGAGTTTTGCTGGGTATCGTAGTTTGGGCTGGCATTTGTGTATGAGATCTGCCCAGGATCTTCTAGCTTTCATCGTCTCAGGTGAGAAGTCTGATGTAATTCTGATAGACCTGCCTTTATAAGTTACTTGACCTTTTTCCCTTACTGCCTTCAATATTCTTTCTTTGTTTAGTGCATTTGGTGTTTTGATTATTATGTGACAGGAGGACTTTCTGTTCTGGTCCAGTCTGTTTGGAGTTCTCTAGGCTTCTTGTATGTTCATGGACATCTCTTTCTTTAGGTTAGGGACGTTTTCTTCTATAATTTTGTTGAAGATATTTACTGGTCCTTTAAGTTGGCAATCTTCGCTCTCTTCTATACCTATAATCCTTAGGTTTGGTCTTCTCATTGTATCCTGGATTTCCTGGATGTTTTTGGTCAGGAGCATTTTGCATTTTGCATTTTCTTTAACTGTTGAGTCAATGTTTTCTATGATATCTTCAGCCCCTGAGATTCTATCTTCTATCTCTTGTATTCTGTTCATGCTTGCATCTATGACTCCTGAATTCCTTCCAAGATTTTCTATCTCCAGAGATGTCTCACTTTGTGATTTCTTTATTGTTTCTCCTTCCATTTTTAGATCCTGGATGGTTTTGCTCAATTTCTTCACTTGTTTGTTTGTGTTCTCCTGTAATTCTTTTTTTTTTTTTTTACATTTTTTTCAGATAATTATTTTTATTTTTATTTATTTTCTAATTTTTTTTAAATTTACATTCAAAATCATTTCCCCTTTCCCGTTTCCTCCCTCCCCGAAAGTCCCATAAGCCCCCTTCCCTCCCTCTTTTCCCCATTCAACCCCCTCTCACTTCTCTGTCTTGGCATTCCCCTACATCCAGTCTTTCCAGGACCAGGGGTCTCTCCTTCCATCTTCTTGGAAATCTATTGATATGCGTATTGTGTCTAGGGTATTCCGAGATTCTGGGTTAATATCCCCTTATCAGTGACTGCATACTATGTGTGTTCTTTTGTGATTGGGTTACCTCACTAAGGATGATATTTTCAAGTTCTGACCATTTGCCTAGGAATTTTGTGAATTCATTGTTTTTAATTGCAGAGTAGTATTCTACTCCTGTAATTCTTTAAGGGATTTTTGTTTTTCCTCTTTAAGGACCTCTACCTGTTCACCCATGCTCTCCTGCCTTTCTTTCAGGGATTTTTGTGTTTCCTCTTTCAGGGCTTTTACCATTTGACCCTTGTTCTCCAGTATTTCTTTAAGGGAGTTATTTATGTCCTTCTTGATGTCCTCTAACAGCATCGTGAGATGAGACTTAAATTCAGTTCATGCTTTTCTGGTGTGTTGGGGTATCCAGGACTTGCTGTGGTGGGAGAACTGGTCTCTGATGTTGCCATGTAGCCTTGGTTTCTGTTGGTAGGGTTCTTATGTTTGCTTTTTGCCATCTGGTTATCTCTGGTGTTAGTTGGTCTTGTTGTCTCTGGCTGGATCTTTTCCCTCCTATGGGCCTGTAAGCCTGTGTCTGTACTCCTGGGAGACCAACTCTCTTCTGGCAGGGTCTGTGCACAGAAGGCTCTGGAGCTGTCTGGTTCCCTGAAGCAAATGGCAGCCGGAAGAGAAGACTCCTGTCCCAAACAGCTCCACTGATCGTATGCCCTGTGCCCTCCTAGCTGTACCCCTCCAGAGAGAAGGTAGAGATTTCCCCTCTGCACTCAGAAGTGAAAACTCTGCTGGGAGATCACTCTCTCCTGGTGGGCTAAGCACAGAAGTATATGGAGCTGTCTGGTTCCCTGCTGCAAATGGCGGCTCAAATGTACTCATTTTTATAGCATACTCATTTATACACCCAACTACTTGAGTTTACTATTTAATATTATAACAATTTCATCCTCAAATAATAAGTTATATCTTAAAATAGTAATATGGGACGTTAAGATAGTAACGTAGGTGTGAAAGTAACTTGTGCTTATTAAAGCAAAATAAGGTATCTTACTCTGTAATTCAGACCACTGAAGTAGCCAAATCCCAGTGTTTAAATGTCAATTTCCTCAGTTGATGTGATGAGATCAGAGCTGTAGCCAAGCTGTGCAAATATGTGGCTTGGGCTGAACTGAGAGCATTTCAGCCTTCTCTCTTCTACCTATTCCTGGGCCTTTCTGGAAGCTTCTGGCCTCCATACAGTCTAATCTTCTAAACTGATGGATTCAATCTGGCTTCTGTCAGCTTCTGACTAAATTACTTACATGATCTTATATACTAACTTTGGCAATATATTCTAATCTGGCTTCTTATGCTCTGGCTTATTCTGTCTTTATCTGTGTCCAGCTTCTTCTGTCTTTATCTGTGTCCAGCTTCTTCTCTCTGTAACCTGTCTCTGTAAAACTGTCCTGGTAAAACTAAACTGCTATACACACACCCACCACACATCATAACATCATTCATTCATTCTCTCTCTCTCTCTCTCTCTCTTTCTCTCTCTCTCTCTCTCTCTCTCTCTCTCTCTCTCTCTCTCTCTCTCTCTCTCTCTCTCCAACCCCCTCTGCTCTGCTCTGCTCTTGTGTAGCCTCTCTTTCATGCTCTGATCTCATATGAGTTAGACTTGTCCCATCTCTGACTCATTCTGCTTCTCACTTAGATGTCACTTTCAAGCACAACTGTTTCCTTCTATAAACTAACCTTACTCTACATTGTTGGTGGTTAAAGGAGTATACTAAGAGAATCATACTATAATCCAGAGCATGTCTGCTTTCTGGCCAGATTGTGTCTTTGAATGTGATCCCTTAACAGAGCAGCCATGTTGTTAGATTAAAATTTTCGTACAACAATGAACCTGAAACTTGTTTTTATTAAAACTCATTGTACCTAGCTAGATGAAGTCTATTAGAAAGAATGATTATAAAGGTGGGAATTTACCAATTTAAAGAAAAGCCTATGTGCCTTTGTTTTCTATTCTAGTAGAAGGTCTTTTCAGGAGTGTTGGCCTTGCCTTTTGAAGTTTAACTTTGACCTATATTTTATTAAGTCATTATTCACTAAGCTGTAGGATGGTATGCTAAGTAAGTATGAGAGTTTTAAAATTGGATTTTTCTATTTCTTTTTGTATTAACTTTGTGTAAACAATTATTGATTAATTTGAATCTGTTACCATTTTATGGCAGGTTTTGGCACAGGCAAGTGAGAGTTAATATAAAAATGAAACCATTTTGTAAATACCACCCTCCCAAATCAATTAGCATACCATGTGTCATTAGCAAGGCCAGCTCTCAACAAAGACACAGCACAGCATGGCTTTATGTAGTGCAATAATATTGCTGAAATAATGGATAAGGCAATATTTTCTACATAAAATCTTTCTTTTCTAGTGTTCATGCAGCTTATAGTACACTGAAATGAGCATATTACTCAGTTCCAGAATTGGGAGCGTGCCTTTGTGAAAGACTTAGTTCACGTTATGATAACTCGTTCAACAGCATTCTTAAGGGTTTGCAGTGCATAAAGCATAACATGAAATAGTGTATGGCAGAGCTTCTCAAACTCAGATGATTTCTGAAGAAAACTTAGTCTTTCTAAGGAGAAATCTTGAGAAAGGAATAGGGTATAGTGGAAAGAAATCCTGTTAGCTAGCCATCCCTCTTTCTTCGAAAAGCTTGCCCTTTATTCCAAAGAGAGTGAGACATTTAAATTAAGATGAATATATGTAGGTATACAGTTAAATAGGGAAGAAGACAGAGATAAATTGCCAGATGTTGGCAGAGCATATTTTGTTGTTATTATAGTACCCCATCATTTTCAATATGCCGGAAAAGCAGATTATGAGTTTTCTGTTTTATTTCTTTGTCTTGAAAAATATCATTTAGTATTAATATTGACTATGTGTTTTTAAATGCACCATACATTTTCAACAGTTTTTCTGTAAAGCATATCAACCCCCAATACATTGCTGGACCATTCCAAAATGTAGTGTTTTAAAAGAATAAGAATACTAAGGCTTACTGGATTGTGGGCTGATGATATTCATTGGGAGTTCATTTGTTGTGACTGTATATTTACATGTGTAGAACATGGGTGGCTAAAAGCTCATGTGTCCAGATTACATATATTGACACTGCTCTGCTGTTTCTGCCTCACATATTTTTCTAGCACAGTAGTTCAAGCTTGTACAGACACACATGAATGATTGGACCTGGAAACTTATACAGCTTTTAAGCCATTTCTTCTATAAAGCCTATTAGCATCTTAGAGGATAACATAAATTTTGTTCCTCTGTGAGATAGCTAGAATAGTGGCTTCCACAAAGATGTTACTATCCAATACTTGTGACTGCGTGTATTTGAGCATTACGATCTCAGATGATATCAGTTGAGTAACTCTGAAATGGAAAGTTTACTTTACATTATCTAATTAGACCTGTATGAACTTACTGTGGAGGATCCATAAAAGTGAAAAATAGAAACAAGGGAATAGGAGGCAGAGAAAAAGAAAATATGAAGTTGCAATACTACTCTTTGAGGATGAAGAATGTTGCCATTAACTGAACAATGAGGATGGACTGAAGTAGCTGGAGAAAGCAGGTCAAAAGTTCCACTGAAACTGCCAGAAGTAACAGAGTCCCACCAACACTTTAATTTCAATCACTGAAACCCATGTTTATCTTCTGACTTCCAAAACTGTAGAAAATCAGGCTGAGTTATTTTAAGCCAATGAATTTCTAAAAATTTGTTACAGATGGAATGGTAATCTCAGATGCCTTCCATTGTTTGATCATTTTACAATTTTCTAGCCTATCATGTAATGGATGTTTTTATCTTAAAATCAGCTCATCTTTACTTTTCCTTTTCAACATGGTCCTAATAATTGCTATAAAATTGTAGTTTGACATATTAGTTTTCTCTTCCCTAGTACACCTGAAAATGAATATTACTAAGCTATTTTTCCGTATAACATCAGAGAGCAACTCCAAGAAAGTATTAAGCAAACTGAATTTGTGGAAACATGAATATTAATATGAGAAGAAAGGAAAGATTGTGTAAAGAGGAGCATCTCCTAAGGGAAGTATTCAGGCATTGCGTAGAATATGGGGCACACAAAGATGCAGGAGAAAGTTGACCAGTTCACTGTGACTCCAGCATCAGCATTACTTTTGAATCAAGCAATATAAAAGTTGCTTATCTTGGTTTATCTTCTTGTTGGATTGTCCTTTTCAATGGCTGGCATGTACACCAGGATATCCACTTGTCTTTTGTTTTAAGATGAATTTACCATAGTCCTTCTTGGAATATTCTGATCCCAACTCTTTTGCCAATATACACACTTATTCCTTCCTGGAATAAAAGGCCCAAATGTCTTGACAGTTCTCTTCAATCTTTTGGATACTATGAACAAATAAGGCAACTAGTGGTTAAGATGTCAAAGTGCCTTCAGTCAGTGCTTATGTGTTTAGAATTCAAAAGCAAGCCATCTACAATATACATAACTTAAAGCTTGTGCATTGTAAAGCCTTGTTTCAGAGCATTTATCAACTATGAACTTCTTGAAAGCAATGCTTTTGTCTTAGTAACAATTTTGGTCATAATTTATAGCATAGTATCTGGTGTCAAAAATTACTGATTTAAGTGAAACAAAGTAAATAGCAAGTAAGTTGTACAAAAACACATATTACACTGTTTTTCTCTCTTCCCATTACTATTATCCAGCAACAGTGGTATTGTATGATATACCTCATCTCTAGTACAAGATCATCTTAATGTTTTATTTTTTATAATACTTCTGGTAATAAATCTCAAATCTGCCTTATTATCCGATGGGATTTCTAATTAAATTTTGTGCCTTATGGACTTGGAACTTCATGTGTTAGGAAGAAACATGGAAATCTCAATGACTTTGAAACCCACAGCACTGCTGACTTCTCTTCCTTGCCAACCTTCTCTGATGCTCTGGTAGGTTTTGTGAGGTGGGTGGATACTGTTAAACCCTTGTCAGTTTCTCTTATATCTGTTCTCCAGTAGCTGTTACAAGTAAGTGGAGGCAGGATGGCACTGTGCTGTACTAGAAAGAACATAAAGCTAAGAGTTAGGGGCCCTGGGTTGCAATAAAAGCTTTGTAGTGGGATTTGAGGTAAACCACTTAATTTTTCTCAGAATCAATCTCCACATCTGTGAAATAAGATTAATGATACCTGTCTTGCCAGTACTTCAAGGTTGTCTGAGGTTCACAGGCATTTTCCAGCCCATATAGATTATAAATCTCTAGTGCCTACAGACAACTTATAGTGTTCCATGGTAAATTAAATATTTCCAAGGTTTTAAAATTCGATGACCAGTGCTAATCCAATCAAATATAATATATTAAGTGTCAATCTATATGACAGTCTTTCTGGCTATTGATGTTAAGGGAAGTTGTTATAGATTACCTAAAATAGGAAAAAGCTCTTCTATTATTATATAATCAACTTGTGTTTTTATCAATATCATTCATTTTAATACAAATGTAATTGTGGTTCAAAATTAGGCATGTTCTTGCATTTTATGAATTTGCAAAAAAAATTATAGAGTGACCCCTTTTAAATATAACTTGGAATTTTCTTACATTAAACTTAATCTACCACAGAAGATAGGGAAAACATATAGTTGAAGTAGTCACCAAGATTCTGAAATTAAAGCACAGGTTTTCAAAGTTAATTTTAATTTTGCTTTTACAAGTGGAAGGGTATTGTTTTTTGGTAGAAGTGAAACCTACTAGATTGACCAAAAATAGGAATAATATTTGTAACCCATTTTTAAAAAAACGTTTTATTAAATTATTTATTTATTCACTTTATATCCCAGTTGCCCCCTATCTCTCCTCTCTTCTCACTTCCACCCTTATACATCCCTCCCCCACATTACCCCTTTCTTCTCCTCAGAGAAGGGGAAGCCCCCCTTGAGTACCACCCCACCCTGCAACATTCTGTTACACTAGGACTAAGCAATTCTCTCCCACTGAGGCCCACCCAACCAGGCAGTCATAGCAGTTAGGGGAAGGGGATCCAATAGTAGTCAACAGAGTCAGAAAGAGACTCTGTTCTACTTGTTAAGGGACCCATATGAAGACCAAGCTGCACATCTGTTACAAATGTGTAGGGAGCCTGGGTCTAGCCCCTGCATATTCTTTGTTTGGTGGTTTAGCTTCTATGAGCCTTCAAGGGCTCAGGTTATTTGTCTCTGTAGGTCTTCTTGTATTATCTTTGACCTCTCTAGTTTGTTCAATTCTATCCGCCATTCTTCCACATAACTCTATGAGCCCCACCTGATATTTGGCTATGGGTCTCTGCATCATTTTTCATATGCTGCTGCGTGATGTCTCTCAGATGATAGTTGTGCTAGGCTCCTGTCTACAAGTATAGCAGAGTACCATTAATAATGTCAGGGTTTGCTCTCTCACATGGAATGGGTCTCACGTTGGGGCAGTTATTACTTGGCAACACCCTCTCTCTCAGCAATTCTTGCAGGTAGGACAAACTTTGGGTTGAAGGTTTGTGTGGGATCTTTAATGTCCCCTACAATCCACTGGAAGTCCTGCTTGACTACAGGAGCTGGTATAACCACTGTGGAAATCAGTTTGGCTATTTCTAAGAAAATTGTTAAAAAAAACCAACCAACTAATGACAGCAAAAACAGTTCTACCTCCAGACCCATCTATACCACTCCTGGGCATATAATAAAAAATTTCCCTGTATACTACAAGGATACTTGCTCAACTCTGTTTATAACAGCTTTATTCCTAATAGCTAGAAATGGGAAACAACCTAGCTATCCCTCAACTAAAGAATGAATAAAAAAATGTGGTACATCTACACAATGGAGGGGTTTGCTGGGAGGGGGAAACCGGTAAAGGGAATAACATTTGAAATGTAAATAAAGAATATATTCAATAAAAAAAGGGGAAAAAATAAAGATCATGAACTTTGCAGGCAAATGGTTTGAATGGAACTAGAAAATATACTGAATGAGGTAACCCAAACCCAGAAAGACATGTGTGATATGTATTCACTTATAAGTGAACAATACCCTTAAAGTACAGGATAACCATACTACAATGCACAGACCCAATGAAACTAAAGAATAAAGAGGGCCCAAGGGAAGATTATGAATCTCACTTAGAAATTAAAGGAAAATAGTCAAGGGAATGAATGGAGGTAGGGTAATATGTGGTAGAGGGAGTGAGGAGGGAAACAGGGGTGGGTATCAGGTGTAAGGAGAACTGAGGAGAGAGGGCTGGGATAGTGAATAGCAATCAATGGGGGCCATCTCTGGGACTATCTGGAGACCTGGGACAGGGAGTTTCTGATGGCGACCCTAGCTGAGACTCCTACCAGTGGGAGATATGGATACTGACAAAAGCTCCTTTCCTTTATTTTTTATTTTCTATATTTTTTATTTACATTCCCAATGAGTTCCCCTTTCCTGGTTCCCCCCTCCCCGAAAGTCCCATAAGCCCTCTTCCCTTCTTCCCCTGTTCCCTAATCAACCCCCTCCCGCTTCTCTGTCCTGGTATTCCCCTACACTGCTACATCCAGTCTTTCCAGGACCAGTGGTCTTTCCTTCCTTCTTCTTGGAAATCAATTGATATGTGAATTGTGTCTTGGGTATTCCAAGCTTCTGGGTTAATATCCACTTTTCAGTGACTGCATACCATGTGTGTACTTTTGGGATTGGGTTATCTCACTAAGGATGGTATTTTCCAGTTCTGACCATTTGCCTAAGAATTTCATGAAGTCATTGTTTTTAATTGCAGAGTAGTATTCCATTGTGTAAATATACCACATTTTCTGAATCCATTCCTCCATTGAGGGACATCTGGGTTCTTTCCAGCTTCTGGCTATTATAAATAAGGCTGCTATGAACATAGTGGAGCATGTGTCCTTATTGCATGCAGGGGAAGCCTCTGGGTATATGCCCAGGAGTGGTATAGCAGGATCCTCCGGGAGTGTCATGTATAGTTTTCTGAGGAACTGCCAGACAGCTTTCCAGAGTAGATGTACCAGCTTGCAATCCCACCAGCAGTGGAGGAGTGTTCCTCGAAAGCTCCTTTCTTAGCCACAATTCTCTTCCAAGGCATATAGGAACTCATTGTCTCTGTCTCTAGATTGATATCCCTTCCTTGCCTTTAAAATTTTTTAGCCAAAATGAATTGTCATGGCTCCTTAAAAGACCATGCAAAATCAATATTGTCCAATGCTAATACTTTGAAATGTGATATTGTAATTACTTACCAAGTGAACATTAATCACTACTAGATTAGAATGGAATTACCTGTTATATTCACATTAATAGCAAATGAGCTTTCCCTGATTGATGTTGTTGTAATGAATACAAAAGAAATTTATAATGATCTGGCACTCACTGAAAGTGGCATAGTCATTAAGAGCATGCCATCAAAAGAAAGTAATACTTGACAATAAGCTAGTATTAATTAAAATAAAATCACAATGAACTACTGAATTACTTATAGTAATAGGGTAAAGATATTATACTGTTGAAATTAATTTGATTGTAGTATATTTTATAAAGATTAATAATAACTAACCATTTAAAATGTTTAGGAAGCAAGTGCTTGTTTGTTTACATTTGCTGAATCGCTATGACAGCTACTAAGTTTCTTAGCAGAGGAACAGTGATGAACAGTAATTAACATTACACATAGTATAAAAATTCCTATAATTTTCTCTGAAAAATGTACGTTTTGATTTTGTCACATTTACTTATGTACAATAGGATATTCTAGTGACTATAGTTTTCACTAGTTTCTACTTTAAAAAGCAAGAGAAGCAAAAAATAAACCGATGTTTTGACAGCTATCTGCCTGATGTTAAGGAGAATGCTAGTCAGAAATGAGCATTGGAAGCATAGAAATAGAACTAAAGTTTCTATATATTATTTCTAAGGACTAACTATGCATACCTACATCTACCTGGATAAAATGTCAATCTCTCATTCAAGGTGCTGAGTGTCTTGAAAAATGCATTTTAAAAAATTTAGGAAGTAACAATTCTATGCTCATAACTCAGAAAACTTTGCATTATGTTAGTTACCTCATAATTTTGCTATATGAAACATTGTTTAGAATAGTTAAGAATCATATTAAAATACCAATAGAACTTGTGTATTGCAGGGTTAACATTTTAAAAGATTATATGTTTTCCAAATGATTCCATATCAATATGGGTGAAATACAAGTCAAGTCTGAATTTAAATAGAGTAGTATCCCGCAAATGTCACTCTACTAGCATTAGTAATATGCTATGGTTAAGGGGTTCTTATCTGGAGAAACTAGGTGAATGGTGAAAAAAATCTGTGTTATGCTATTTTCTGTTAATGTTAAAATACTCCGAAGCACAATGTTATTTAAGAAGATCTAAATCTATGTTTTAAGAAAGTGCTATCTTTCTTTTGTACATAATAGCAAGTTAGGTCGATTTAAAAGTCTATGTAGAGATAGTTTTAATTCTTAGATGTATTTTTGACCTGGAGTTATTTAAAAATTACTGAACTATTCTAGTTAAGTACTATGTTTCCCAAAATTTGTTATGAAGCATACAAATCTGCAAAATTAAACGATAGCTGCCAATTATTTCGTGGTGTATTATAATAATGTGTCCATAATTTTAAAATAATAAGAGACACGTACCCAGCTATACATTTATAACTAAAATATAATGGTATATGCTTCAAATTTGAACAACACCATATTGATGTTTGCATGTATTTTCTCATAAGATAGACATGTTTTATCTTGATTTTAGTGATCCCTGTTGTATAATACAATGTCAAAGGAGAATTTATGTGTCTACTCAAAATTGATTCATAAACAAAGCACCACAGCGAGTGAAGATGTCAGAGCTAAGGTGTAAGAATAAACTCAGCAGTTGTACCAGTCTGATTTAATGCCTGCTGTGACAATTATTATTCTTACTTTATTAGCTTTACAGTTAAATTGCTGAGTTGCCTTTGGTGTATTTCAAGTAGTAGGGTTTTTTATTCCAAATATTTCAGTAGTTCACAATTTCAGCTGTGTTCAATAAGAGTTAATATAATTCAGCACACATATTACTTCTGTAGGACCAATTTTATATTTGAAAAAAACTTAAATCTGTCTCATAGACTCTATAACTAGTTTTATTTTTTCAAGACAAAAGATAAAATAGCAAAAAAAAAATGGAGCAGACTTTAAATTTATGTCTGGCATTGTCTAAATGCACCTTGTTATCAACAAGAAGTTACTGGAATACTTTTAATGTATAAAAGAGAATATTTTTATGTGTCCTCAGAAATCTTATATTCTAATGTATAAATTCAATCACTTGAACTTTAGATTAATATCATATTTTCACTTTACTTTTTATTTATTTCATTGATGGTACTGGGAGTCAAACTACCTCAGGTACATTCCCTAACCCACTTACCATTTACTGTAGGGTTTAGTAGTAAATATTTTGTCATAGTTTTGGAGCCATGAAATATTCCACACCTCATTTTAATAGGCCATTTGCAAAAGTATGTGATATTTGCAAAGTATTGGGAGAAATGCACCTTTCTTTTTTTGCCATTATTTTTATTGGTTATTTTATTTATTTACATTTCAAATGTTATCCACCTTTCTTAATGAAATCATAGTGTCCTTTTTTTCTCCAGCAAAAGAGCTGAAGTTTGTATTATTATTTTTTCTATTTTTTTTTATTTACATTCCCAATGATTTCCCCTTTCCAGGTTTCTCCCTCCCCGAAAGTCCCATAAGCCCTCTTCCCTCCCCCTGTTCCCCATTCAACCCCCTCTCGGTTCTCTGTCCTGGTATTCCCCTACATCCAGTCTTTCCAGGACCAGGGGTCTCTCCTTCCATCTTCTTGGAAATCAATTGATATGTGTATTATTTTTAATAAGGCGAAATAGGCTGTGGATTTGCTAATACCTAAGAAGAGGAGAAAAAATTGCCTAAGGGATCACAACTGAACATGCTACTTTGTAAGAGTGGAAAAAGTATAACTGGTTAATTTTAAGATAAGTGACTGTTTCCTCAATAACTGGGCTCTTGTATATAAAGAAAACATCTTTGCAGTACGTTAAAATATGGGCAGATTGACTCTAGACTCTGAATTCTGGTTTGTATCTAATTTCTATATTTCTGTTAAAATATTCAGTTTCTGAGTGCATTCAGCTCAATTTCCTGGTTACATTGTCTTCTTCAGATTCTCACCCTCCACAGGATATTGTTTTAAACTGAGGCTAGGAGTAGAGGTTGATACTGTGAAGATGATACAAAAAAAAAAAAACTAAGTACTTACCACAGTGCCTAGTATATAATGAAGCCTTTGTTGTTAGAAGCCTCATTTCTATTATCATTATCATAACTGGTAATAATGAATCCTGGCTGCTGGATGAATTGGTTCTGTATCTCTTATCTCAGAGCCAACATGCATTAAAGTGTCTTTTATCTCTTACTTTTGATGTTGCATTAGAAATACTAATAGTAATGTGTCTCATTTGTGAAGGTCCCTTTATAGCAACACTTTTAAAATACTTTTATTGTGATATTTTAGTAAATATCAAAAGGAGCTTTAGAAAACTAGAATTAAAAGAGTGTAAATCATAGGAGTAAATATTTTATCAACAGATTCTTTAAAATCTTTTTTTTCTGGTACCATGGATTTAATCTAGGTCTTTGTGGGTGCTGATTAAATGCTCTACAACTTAACTGTCTCAACCCCAGAAAATCTTTCAATTTAACTCACTCAAGTCTTCTCATGTCTCAGATACCTAACAATGTAACTCTTGGCAGAGAAAATAATAAACCAAATATCAACTTCTGTGTGTATACTCACTCACTTGGGAAAGATCTAGGAATGTAGAAGTTGGGATGACATAATCCCACTTTGGAAATGAGCAGTTACACAGTAAAATTGCTAGTAGCTGCATATACAGACTGTTAAAACATTAATATGGATCACATGCTTTTATCAGTATTCAATTTTTTTGGATCTGCAAAATTACTAGATTTTTCCTATGTTTTGTGTAACTTAAAGTTAAAAATGACTCCAAACTATTTTGAAATGGATAACAGTGATAAAAATAAATGTTCATAGATTACACCTAGGAAATTCAAGACCATAAAAATTCTTATGAGTATATAAAGCAGGTCTCATTTACAATTCTCTACTGGCTACATTTTTATGATCACAAATCTCATCCTCTACCATTTGTTAAAAGTCAAATATGTATTAATTTTTGTTTCCATAGATTGATTATATATTTTTCCTTTAAATAGTGGGTCTTCAAACAACACCAAAAGGAAAGAAGGAGGTTTTGTGCTACCTACATTGATTGGAAACTGTGTAAAGCTGTGTGGATTAAGAGGTGGCAGTTCTGAGGACTGCTCAGAGGAGGAATTCGTTATCACAGCTGGAACAAAGCAAAGCCAAGTTCCAATAACCTAGAGACATTTTTGAATGACTTACACCAAATGTTGTAAAAAGAGAAAAAAATGGGATTATCTAAATGATAAAAGAATATTTCTGGAGACATTTTAATCCTTTCTGTGGAGTCAATTGATTGCCTCCCCTACTCAGTCAGGAAGACCAGAAAGAAGTTCACTCTCTAGAAAAATCATGCTGGAAAAGCTAAGTTCTGAGAAAATTACAAAGAGATGGTTACATGAGAACATGAAAACCTTAGAGTTGAGAATGATGGGAGGGCACTTAACATGTATTATGATCAGTCAAAACGATAATGTCCTTCTTTCATCTAGGAAGAGTGACAGAAAGTGTGTGCCTGTAAACAGTGGAATAGATCATTTTTTTCCTCTCCATAGAAAATGAATGGGTCATAGAACACAAACTCCACTGGTACTTTTATTTAGGAGTCTTCACTCTGCACACAGAATGACATTCACTTCTTCTAACTAGAATTTATAATTACATTTTAGTTCCTGAGGAATCTTGAATATAAATGGGAAATAAAGGATTATCAGTTATTTGAAAGGTTTAAATCAAAATAAAAACATAGAGGAAAGGAAGGACATAGAGTAACTAGTCCTCTATGATTAACATTTATAGGAATATAAGAGAATATATTGAATTCATAAAGCAAAAAGACTATTTTATTAAAAAGTAAGAATCAGGGAACAAGGATGTATTCCTGGAAGATAAAACTGTCAATCCCAAGTTATAAAATTAAATTGAAATTGGAGGCTAAATCTTCAAGAAATCTGATAGAACAAAGACTAAGAAATGAACAATAAGAAAGAAAAAGACAAGAAAATCAAGGAATTGCTCCATTAAGTTCAATATCTGTATAAAGTAGTTACAGAGAATAGAGAGAAGAATTTACTAAAAATATAAGAACATTTACTAGAAAGGAAGATATAACTTTCAAGTCTGCAAGTTCCAATTAAGTTACCAGCATAATATAGAAGGCTAACATCAAGGCATATTTTGTGGCATTTCAGAAGTACAATGAAATACTAAAATCTTGCAAAGAGAGGGAAATATTTAACCTAAGATGACTATATGTAGGTAGACACATAGACAGGGAGAAAGAGGGAGATGGGTGGACATGGGTTGAGGGGGAGCTGAGAGAAATGGATAAATGGATAGATAGATAGATAGATAGATAGATAGATAGATAGATAGATAGATAGATAGATAGATAGATAGATAGGATAGACAGACAGACAGACAGACAGACAGACAGACAGACAGACAGACAGACAGACAGACAGACAAAGTAGATAATAACCTAAATCTGAAGTATAAGGCAGTGGACCCCAAAAGCTATACCTTTAGCGTGACTCCTGCCCTTAAGACTCAAGTTGCATCATGGATGAGGGAACAGAGATAACAAGAACCAGAGGACCAAAAGTTCTTCTGAAAGATAGTATCTTGTATATGGGACAAGGAATCTACACTTATGAAATCTCAATAATATGGATTTTTAAACAAGATGTGACCAAGAACACCAACTGACATATCAATGCAGCTAGGGATAATTTCACAAAGCCCCAACCATAGATGAAAAACTATAGGCAACCAGTGACTTCTGAGAGATGGAGAATTCCTCTGCTCCAAGGATAAACCCACTAATTTGTTATCTAGAACCAATAGGTTAGCACTAAAAATACATACATACAAGCAACATAAGCACTAAGCAGTGTGTGTGTGTGTGTGTGTGTGTGTGTGTGTGTGTGTGTGTGTGTGTAAAACAATAATTAAAGAAGAGGTTATGACAATCTGAGTTTTAATCTCTAGAACCCACGTGGTGAAAGAAAAAACCTGATTCCCACAAACTGTTCTTTGACTTCCATACATATACACATATAAAAATAAATTTAAAAAATGTAAAAAAATGGAGCTTTCCTTTGTCTATTACATAGTCCATAGTCTCTATTCTTGCCAAAGAATGTACTGCAATTTCATGCTGTCTGTCAAATGTTCTTTCTTAAAATCTAGGTTCAATATATAGTACTCATAGAGTACTACAAAAAGGACAGGTAGTGAGAAATGGTTCTCAAGTCACATGTACACAGTATGTATAAATCATTTTGTATGAGACTGTTGCTGGAATATTTTCAGTTCATATATCAATAGATTTCCAAGAATATGGAAGGAGAGACCCCTGGTCCTGGAAAGACTGGATATAGGGGAATACCAGTACAGAGAAGTGAGAGGGGGTTGAACGGAGAAAAGAGGGAGGGAAGGGGGCTTATGGGACTTTCGGGGAGGGAGAAAACGGGAAAGGGGAAATGATTTTGAATGTAAATAAAAAAAATACTTAGAAAATAAAATAAAAAAAAGAAACTTCAGAAAATGCTCTGTGCTTTAATTATTTAATTCAGTCACCTCAAATCTCATGGGTAGTCAGGAACTTTTCTCAAAAGAGATCAAATAGAACAAACAAGTGTTTCTGTTTTGATAAAGCAGGTTGAGAATTCTCTCTTATTAAGAGTCACTGATTTTCATACAGACTCAAAGACATTTAAACATGTCAAGACAAGGATATATAAATAAAAGAAAATAGAAATATTTTTACCAGTAAATAATATAAAATGATATGGTTGGGGTTGTTTAATTAAACAGCAATGAATTAACTATTTTTCTCATTGTATAAAGAGACATAAAAAGAAAAAAAGATGGGTAGAGACATAGTCATAACACAAAGAAACAATACTCTATTTACAATATTGAAAAACCTTAAAAATGTGTTTCTAATAATTGAAAGAAGATACAACATAACACATATTCCATGTGTGTGTAGAGTATCTAGAATAAACAAGCCCATAGGAATAATGCATTGTAGTGGCTGCCAAAGGAGGAGAGAGGGTATAAAGGAGAATAGCTGTTTTACAGACACACAGTTTTATTTTGGAATGAGAGAAGCATTTGGGAGATAGAGGTAGTGACTCTGCATCATTGTAAATACACAAAATGGTACTGCATTGTCCACTAGAAACTGGATACTTCTGCACACCTACAATACCTGACCTTGAGAACTAAGATGAGATGAGTGTAAATTTGAGGCAAGGAGACACTGTCTCAAAAGAAAAATTAAAAAAAAACCAGTAAAATGGCTAAATTTATATTATGTAAATGTTACCTTCTTAACAAAATAAAAATTATGGAGACATTTCAAAAAGAATTAAAAGTCATCTGTCCTGAGTTTAGCAGTGTACTTGATGTAATTATAAGTAGATTTGGCCTGGACCTAGTGTGTAGTAAGGATTCGGTCATACTGAGTAGGCTAGTGCTTTAGCTCTGAAGTACAATATATTAACCAAATATATGTGACTCCTTGGGCTCAACAAAAACAACAACAACAATAATAATAATAATAATAATAATAATAATAATTCTGAGCAGAGAGTTACTAAACTAATAAGTCTTCTATTTTTGGAAGCTAAGATTTTAATCCCAATTATGAGTCAAAATAGACCTTGAACCAAATTACTTAAGAGAAAAACAAAATATCCAAAGGTTGTAAGATAAATAAATAAGAGGGTGAAGACCAGGCATTATGTAAAAGAAAAAAATATTATCAATCCACCTGCCTCTATGGATGTTCTAAATGCAGTGAAAATATATTTTTGAAAGTTCTATTCTTAATAGGCAAAGGATATGCCATATATGTACACCAAATCCTTATGATCACTGCTGAAGAACTTCCATGGAAAATTTTCTTCTGCAAAATTTCTAGAATGCCACTTTCACAAGAAAAACAAGTTAGTGTCCAAAGACATTAAAGACATAATTTAAAGAAATGTAGATTCTCAGCTGAAATCCAGACTGAGGTACACTGAAATAGTAATAATATTTTTATGTGAAGACATATATCTATGGAAGAAAGCTTATGATTATTCTCTTATAGTCAAGACTTTTCATTTGATGGTTGTAAGATGTGTTAGTTAAGAGAAATTGAAAAAAAAGCTCCCAAGAGTTGTGCACAGTTCTAAGGAAATTTTATCTTATTATACATAACATAAAATATATAAGTTATAAATAGAATACCTTTTAAAGTAATTGTTTTTCAACAAGCATAAATAATGTCATGACAGTATTATTAAAAAAACCTATTGATTCCCATGATTTTAGTTCATAATGTATTTTTCATGGCTGGGAAGAAGGCTCCATCAATATGTGGCTGTTGTATAAGTATGAGGACCTAAGTTTAGATTCCTATCACTCATGTAAAAAGCTGGGCTCTAGAAGCTTAGAATATCCAAGATAAAATTCACAGACCATATGAAGCTTATGAAGGTAGACCAAAGTGTGGATAATTTGGTCTTTCTTAGATGGGGTATAAAATACCAATGGGAGGAAATACAGAGACTGTGTGGAGCAGAGTCTCAAGGAAAGACCATCCAGAAACTGCCCCACCTGGGGAACCGTCCCATATACAGTTACCAAACACAGACACTATTATGGATGCCAACAAGTGCTTGCTGACTGGAGCTTGATATAGGTGTTTCCTGAGAGGCCCTGCCAGTGCCTGACAAATACAGAGGGGGGTGCTCTTAACCAACCATTGAATTGAGCACAGGATCTCCAATGGAAGAGCTAGAGAAACGACTAAAGGAGCTGAAGGGGTTTACAGCCCCATAGGAGGAACAACAATATGAACCAACCAGTACTCTCAGAGCTCCCAGGGACTTAACCACAAACCAAAGAGTAAACATGGAGTGACCTATGGCTCCAGCCACATGGGTAGCAGAGGATGGCCTGGTCAGACATCAATATGAGGAGAGACCCTTAGACCTATGAAGGTTCAGTGCTCCAGAGTAGGGGAATGCCACGTCAGGGAAGCAGGAGTAGGTGGGTTAGTGAGCAGGGTGAGGGGGGATGGGATAGGGGGTTTTGGGTGGAAAATGAGGAAAGGAGATAATATTTAAAATGTAAATAAAGAAAATATAAAAATTTTTTAAAGATGCTGGGCTCTGTAATACATGCACATCTGTCATCCCAGCACTGCTGAGGTGGAAACGAGAACAGTTGAAGGGCTCATTGACTTAGATTGCATGCAAAATCTGCGGTCCAGTTCCAGTGAGAGATTTATCTCAAATAAGAAGGGGATAATGAAAAATATGCAATATTGACTTCTGGCCTAAATATACACACACGTGCATCCATACACACATGCACACACACACAAGCACATGTACACACACTCCATGCACAAAGAACAAAGGAGTTTTTCCTATAAAAGTGCAGTCCTTTTTTATCTGTTGTTTTCTCAGACATTATATGTATGTATGTATGTATGTATGTATGTATATATCTTCTCTCCTAAAATACATCTCAACCGCAGACTCCTCCCTCCATTCCTCCCATTTTCTACCCACCTCCCATTTCCACCAGATCTACTACTACTCTGTTTCCCTTTAGAAAATAGTGGGCTTCTCAGTGATGTCAATTGAACATGGCATAACAGGATACAATAAGAGTAAGCACTAGCCCTCATCAAGGCTAGACTAAGCAACACAATATTAGGGAAAGGATCCCAAGACCAGGCAAAAGAGTCAGAGGTACCCATCTCTTACTGTTGGGACTCCTGCAAATACCTCCAAGCTAAACAACCAAACAACCACAGCATATATGAAGAGTACTTAGCTCAGACCCATGCAGGATTCTTGAATATTGCTTTAGTCTCTGTAAGCCCATACGAGCCTTCATTAGTTGAGTCTGTTCTGGTTGTGTCCTTGACCCTCTCTGGCTCCTATGATCCTTCTTCCCTCTCTTCTGTGGGATTCCCCAAGCTCCTCCTAGGGTTTGGCTGTGCTTCTCTATATCTGCGCCCATCAGTTGCTGAATGAAGCCTCTCTGATGACAGTTGGGCTAGACACTATATTCATAAAACAGCAGTTCTTAATCTAGGATGATCTCATACACAATGGCTACTGTATATATGCCAATATATTTTTAATTTTCATAGTGCAGGTGGAGGTTCTACTACTGTCATCAAGTGAATAAAGTCCAGGAATTCCACTCAACATTCTACAATGCACTAAACCAGCCATCTAACAATGGATAATTCTATCGAGTATATCAGTAGTGCCAACATGGAAAAATCTTGCTGTAAATCAGCCATATGTTGTGAATTCTTTGTGACAATAAAGATATGTTATATCTATGCTTTCCAGTATTGAAGTATGCAGCTATTGAACATTCCAAATATGGCAAGTGTGAATGTTGGCCAAGTGATCCTGAGTAATTAAGTATAATTAAGACATAGCCTTCAAAGTAAGAACACTTAATTTTGTAGGGGAGGAAGATTCATAATAGTAACTTATTATAATAGAATGTGTTAGCAGTGTAATAGAGGATTAATTCTGTGCTAAATTCTGGCACTAGAGTTCAGACAATTAACTGTTTTCTAGGGTAAATTTCTTTCCCTAGCATGGAATATTATATAACATATAAACAATGCAAAAGAGTACATTTAAACCTTTTCTTACTTAACCCTATTGCCAGAGAATGCATAAGGATAAACTGGAATACGATGAGGGAGAAGCTAGTCTTTATTTACCAATTTTATTGAAGACAATTTGCTGAAGAAGTCTATTAAAGTCTTGGCATTCAAGTCTATTAAAGAATTAGCATTTTGGGCTGGAGAGATGGCTTAGTGGTTAAGAGCACTGACTGCTCTTCCAGAGGTCCTGAGTTCAAATCCCAGCAACCACATGGTGATTAACAACCATCTATAATGGGATCTGATGCCCTCTTCTGGTGTATCTGAAGAAAGCTAAAGTATACTCATACAAATAAAATAAATACATCTTAAAAAAAATTAACATTTTAATTGAGCTTAAACTTAGTTTTGCATTTGAAACAAATTTGTTCATATAAATTTTTACGAAATACAAGTTTTTTAAAAAGGAAAAAGAGCATAAGCTATTGGAGTTCTATTCAGGAAATTCTCCCCTGTGCCCATATGTTCAAGGTTCTTCCCTAGTTTCCTTTCTATTAGTTTCAGTGTGTCTGGTTTTATGTGGAGATCCTTGATCCACTTGGAATTGAGCTTAGTGCAAGGAGATAAGAATGGGTCAATTTGCATTCTTCTGCATGTTGACCTCCAGTTGAGCCAGCACCATTTGTTGAAAAGGCTATCTTTTTTCCACTGGATGGTTTTAGCTCCTTTGTCAAAGATCAAGTGACCATAGGAGTGGGGATTCATTTCTGGGTCTTCAATTCTGTTCCATTGATCTACATGCCTGTCACTGTACCAATACCATGCAGTTTTTAACACTATTGCTCTGTAGTAGAGCTTGAGGTCCGGGATACTGATTCCCCCAGAGGTTCTTTTACTCTTGAGAATAGTTTTAGCTATTCTGGGTTTTCTGTTATTCCAGATGAATTTTTGAATTGCTCTTTCTAACTCTATGAAGAACTGAGTTGGGATTTTGATGGGGATTGCATTGAATCTGTATATTGCTTTTGGCAAGATGGTCATTTTTACTATATTAATCCTGCCAATCCATGAGCATGGCAGATTTTTCCATCTTCTGAGGTCTTCTTCAATTTCTTTCTTCAGAGACTTGAAGTTCTTGTCATACAGATCTTTCACTTGTTTGGTTAGAGTCACGCCAAGATACTTTATATGGTTTGTGGCTATCGTGAAGGGTATCATTTCTCTTACTTCTTTCTCAGCCTGCTTATCCTTTGAGTATAGGAAGGCTACTGACTTGCTTGAGTTGATTTTATATCCGGCCACTTTGCTGAAGTCGTTTATCAGCTGTAGGAGTTCTCTGGTGGAGTTCTTTGGGTCGCTTAAGTATACTATCATATCGTCTGCAAATAGTGATAGTGTGACTTCTTCTTTTCCAATTTGTATCCCTTTGACCTCTTTTTGTTGTCTAATTGCTCTAGCCAGAACTTCAAGTACTATATTGAAAAGATATGGAGAGAGAGGGCAGCCTTGTCTAGTCCCTGATTTTAGTGGGATTGCTTCAAGTTTCTCTCCGTTTAGATTGATGCTGGCTACTGGTTTGCTGTAAATTGCTTTTACTATGTTTAGATATGGGCCTCGAATTCCTGATCTTTCCAAGACCTTTAGCATGAAAGGATGCTGAATTTTGTCAAATGCTTTCTCAGCATCTAATAAGATGACCATGTGGTTTTTTTCTTTGAGATTGTTTATATAGTGGATTACATTGAACATATGGGCACAGGGGAGAATTTCCTGAACAGAACTCCAATAGCTTATGCTCTAAGATCAAGAATAGACAAATGGGACCTCATTAAATTACAAAGTTTTTGCAAGGCAAAAGACACTGTCAAAAAGACAAAGCGGCAACCAATTAACTAGGAAATGATCTTTACCAACCCTACATCCGACAGAGGGCTAATATCCAAGATATACAAAGAACTCAAGAAGTTAAACTCCAGAGAGGCAAGTAACCCTATAAAAAATGGGGTACACAGCTAAACAAAGAGTTCTCACCTGAAGAATATCTAATGGCTGAGAAGCACCTAAAGAGATGTTCATCATCCTTAGTCATTAGGGAAATGCAAATCAAAACAACCCTGAGATTCTATCTCACACCAGTCAGAATGGCTAAGATCAAAAACACAGGAGACAGCAGTTGTTGGCGAGGATGTGGAGAAAGAGGAACACTCCTCCACTGCTGGTGGGATTGCAAGCTGGTATAACCACTCTGGAAAGCAGTCTGGCGGTTCCTCAGAAAACTGGGCATGACACTCCCGGAGGATCCGGCTATACCACTCCTGGGCATATACCCAGAGGCTTTACCTGCATGCAATAAGGACACATGCTCCACTATGTTCATAGAAGCCTTATTTATAATAGCCAGAAGCTGGAAAGAACCCAGATGTCCCTCAATGGAGGAATGGATTCAGAAGATGTGGTATATTTACACAATGGAATACTACTCTGCAATTAAAAACAATGAATTCACGAAATTCCTAGGCAAATGGTCAGAACTTGAAAATATCATCCTTAGTGAGGTAACCCAATCACAAAAGAACACACATGGTATTCAGTCACTGATAAGGGGATATTAACCCAGAATCTCGGAATACCCTAGACACAATTCGCATATCAATAGATTTCTAAGAAGATGGAAGGAGAGACCCCTGGTCCTGGAAAGACTGGATGTAGGGGAACGCCAGGACAGAGAAACGAGAGGGGGTTGAATGGAGAAAAGAGGGAGGAAAGGGGGCTTATGGGACTTTCGGGGAGGGAGGAAACGGGAAAGGGGAAATGATTTGGAATGTAAATAAAAAAAAACTTAGAAAACAAAAAATAAAAAACAAATTAAAAAAAAAGGAAAAAGAAAAAAGCATAGCTTACTCTGTTTCCTATAAAAGGCTACCTGAATGATGACAATATTAATGAAAATAATAAATAATTAATGATAATAATTAATGATGAAAACATTCTAATTCAGAAAGGGGAAAATAATCCTCACAGGAGTCCAAAGGCTAGTCAAAAAACTACAAGGTAACTGAAGACTGCTGAGAGATAGAAACTTAGTGTTGCCCATTGATAAGATGCTTATGGGTTAGTCAATATAAAATGGACAGACCTGAAATCATATACATATAAAGAACAAAAATGGATTCAGCAATTTTTTTGTGTGTGTGAAAACAATAATAATGAAATAAAATAGGCTATCAATTTGAAAGAAAGTGAATTGAGTGACATGAGAGTTTTAAGGGGGCTGAAAGGAGAAGGGGGAAGGAATGTAATTATACTTTAATTAAAAATATAGTTTAAAAATTGACGAGCCTATTCTAGCTATAAGAATATTAAAATCCAAATCTAAAATAGGTTATTCATTGTCATATTTCTTTGAAGGTTAACTAACTCATTATTCCCTGTAGGATACTCAATGATTCAAAGTAACATAAATTCTGTCAGGTCATTTCCCTTCCCAGTATGCTGGTGTAATTTGTATCCAAAGAAATCTATGAAAAAACTTGTTTTGTGTGCTAGAACTCACTAAAGGGAATTTTCATTTCTAAATAAATAAATTATTGAAAACAACAACAACAATAATAATAATAATATGGCCTAAAATAAAAGGGAAACATTTTATTTAAAAAGAGGAGAATATTACATTAACTATTTTATTTTTCAGCTATTATTACATGTTTTCTCTGTTCTCTGAGAAAGTATGTTTGGGCAACAAATATTTATTGTTTATTAAATTTAAATAATATGCTTCTGGAGAATATAGTTTAATATCTTCCCCACCCCCTGAAAATGATATGGGTTTGGTGACTTGCTTACAAAAATGGAATATATAAAGATGAAATGAATGTCTTTACAATTGGGACGAACTTTGGCAAGCACTTCCAGAAGTAAGTGATGCCCGTGCTGATGGTTCTATTGTCAAGTCCTGTCTGACCTCATGTGATGAGTGAGACTTCACCTCACTGGTGTTCTTCCGCTAAACCCATAACCTCTGCCTGATACATTCCAATTTTTAAAAGCATTCTACAATATATCTGACTAGTCTTCTTTAAAGTATCAAGGCCATAAACAGAAAAAAAAATGCCCTGAGAGAATGTCATAGACTTGACTAGAAAACCAAAACTGTGTGGTAAAATTCATTTTGAGGTCTGAAATGTAAATTTACAGCAGAAAAGGTAGATTAGTCAGAAAGGTGGTAAAATGTAAACAAAATCTGTTAATAGTGCAGTACCAATATTTGTTTATATGTTCAGAAAAATGTACCATGAATATAAGATTTTGTCATCTTGAGAAACTATGTAACAGATACTCACAACTTGCCTCTAATGCTAATATCAATTTGTCTCTTTCTTTCTAGCTCTGTTTCTGTTTCATGTAGTTTGGAACTCTGCAGTTACATGCATGCACATTTATAATTGTCATTATTTCCCAGTGTATCTACACTCTTATTGTTATGTTATGCCTTTGTGACTAGTAATTGTCTTTAAGGCATGTCTTATTGTACATAAATAGCATTGCTTCTGGTTCTCTTTTATTAATTTTTATGTTATAAAAGTTTTTCAGTGTTTTAATATTAACCTACCTAGATTAAGTTTTGAAATAATTTTTTTAGGTTGAGTATTGTTAGATTTTTTTTCATTATCAAATTTGTCTTCTGATTGTTATACTTAGACCATTTATATTCATGGTAATCACAAATAAGTAAAGGTATAAATCTCCTGGGTTATTATTCAGTTTTTATTGTTTTCTCTTAAGTTGTCTTTTTTTACATGAATCTCTTTAAATTGATTCATTGGTTTAATATAATTCTAATCAACTTATCTCCATTTTCTTTCTTTTTTTAGTTTGGGAGGAAACTGTTTATTTGACTTGTATATCTCCATATCAGTCTACTGTTGAAGGAAGCTAGAGCAGAAATTCAGAGAGAGGCAGGGACCATGGGGGAACACTATTAACTGTTTTGCTTTTGTGGTTTTCTCTGCCACATTTCTGAGGGGAGGACACACCCCTGAGTATCTCCCCACCCTGGCCCATCAAATCTCTGCTAGGCTAAGTGAGAGTTATCTAAAAATGTATGTGAAAAACTACCAAACATAGAATAAATAAAGCAATCTTGAAAACTCAGACTAAACAGAGAAGACTCATTGTCCCAAATATTTAAACTTACATCCTAGTCACAGGAACCAAGAGAATACAGCATTAACTGGGGGGATATAGACGAGTAGAGAAGAACATATAATCAAGAAGAAAAACCTATACATAGCTGATCATCTTTAATAGGTTGTAGGGGGATTTAATACAGGGCCATGGTGTATTGTAACATGTGCTTTACCACTGAACTACCGTCTCAGACTCTGGAACTTATATTTTCAAAGTTTGTCATGTAGGCAAAAAGGAACAAAATCAAAATAACTTAAATCTCACACATTACTAAAAACATTCAGCTCATAACATATGACCAAATTAGTTGAAAAATATAAAATGATTTTAAAAAGTAGGTAAAAGTGAGAGAAACATTCAGGTTCTGGGATTAGAATTTACAAGTCTATAAAAGAAAACCATGTATTACAACTACAAAAGATCCTTTGGATTGTGGCAAAACTACAGCCTATATAATACACAGACACACACACACACACACACACACACACACAGAGAGAGAGAGAGAGAGAGAGAGAGAGAGAGAGAGAGAGAGAGAGAGAGAGAGAGAGAGTCAAACCATATAACTTAAAAAATAAATATTGGTGAATAAAAAATAGAATTCTCAAAAACTCAATGGTAAAAGTGTGCAGTTAGACATAAGGCAGATGTCACCAAGGAGAACAGGTAAATGGTAAATAAACACATGGAAGTATATTTTTAAACATTTTCACTAAGTAAATACAAATCAATATCATAAGAGATCTATATGCATCTATCAAAATGGCAAAAGAAGGAAGTACCAAATGCCAGAATGGGTTTAGAGAAAATATATCAGTCTTATGTTGCTAGTGGGACTGTAATGGTAAAGTCAGTGTGGCAAAGAATTTGCCAGTTTCCTGATTAAAGTAAATATGGACCCAATATGCAACCCAACAGTTTCATGTATGCAGATTGATCAACTTTACCCTAAACCTCCCAATAAATGTTCATATGAGCTTTATTCACTGTAAACTAGAAGAAGCTAGGTGCTATTGAATAGATATACAAGTAAAGGTACATGCATATGTCAATAATACTACATAACACAGAAACAAATATCGATGGATTATTGATACATGCAGCAGCTGGGTTAAATCAAGGAATTTTGCTGAGTAAATTCTGATCTTATGAGGTTACATGTGTATGGTTCCATTTATATATCATTCTTGAAATGGAGGAATTAAAGACTAGAAAATCTAAGAGTGATTTTTGTGAAGCTAGAAAAACAAGAGTACTGTGGTTTGAATGTGAAATGCACCCTACCCCCATACCACTCACCCAACCATGCCATTAGCTCATGTGATTGAACACTTGATAGCCAGCTGGTAGGCATGTATGTAAAAGTTGAAGAACCTTTGCCAGGTGATGGATCTTCAGTCAAAGAAGTGGGTCCCTAAGGATGAACCTTGAGGTTCCATAGCTCAGCCTCCCTGTTTTATACATTCTGTGGTTCCTGCTTACAAACACAATGTGACCAGCCAGCCTCCTGATCTTGTCATCAACATGACATTTTGTCAGGTATTTTCTGACAGCAGTATAAAAAGTAACTGATACAAGAGGAAGAGAAAGATAAGGGTGTGACCCTAAAAGACAAGACAGGAAAAATTACTATAGTGTTAAAACTGTTCTCTAAGAGATTGTGCCAATGCCAGTTTCTTAGTTATACTATTGAATCATGGTTTTTGTTTCTTTCTTTGTTGTTTTGTCTTTTATGACTTTAGCCTTGGGAAAATACTGACATGCTCTGAATGATTTCTCATAGGTCCTTGTGAACTTATATTTATCTCAAAGGTTTCTAGTTTGATCACTAAAAGCATATGAACTTATATTAATTCACTAATTTTAATTCCTTAATTTTTATTTTACATTCTTCAATGTTTTACTGTTGAGAGTACTGAAGATTAAAAAACTGAGCTGACTCCTGGTAGTCACTAAAGGTTTGTTCTCTCTCCCCTTTATGAATCATGTTGTTTTCTAATACAAAATTATATCTTGAATTTTTTTCTTCTTTTTCTTTTTTCCCATCCCCATCCTACCAGTCCTCCCCACTCCCTGGGGCCTCAAATTTCTGGAGGGTTAGGTGTCTCTTCTCTTACTGAGGCCACACCAGGCAGTACTCTACAGTATATGTATTGGGGGGCCTCATAATGTCTTGCATTTCATAACCTTCATATTACTTCAAGTACTGTTGAACAGACACTAATACTCTGTGAAGCCTACTCTCTGAGTAAACAGAATTCATCTCTGGGTACAAATATTGTACCATTGTGTTTTACTGTGGTATATATTTGTACATGGAAAATAAAAAACAAAACCTTCAAATTATCTAACTTGATTAAGGAGTATTATAAAGATGGTGATATCCAGGTTCTTATTTGATTATTTTTTAATTTCACTTGTTTTAGAATAAGTGATTATTTTTGTGTTTAAAACCCAAAAGTTCCCAAAAGATGTTACATGAAAATGTATTCCCCTACCTCTAGAACTCAATTATTCCTGCTAGTAATTGTGGTAGACTAGGTAGTCAGCCACTAAAAGATTGACAGGCAAAGAAGTCACCCTTCAGACTACAATAGAAAGGATAGTTTATTGAATACAATAGGGCAATGTGCTGGGCAGGAATTAAAGTACTGCCTGTAGCTAGGGCAATGGGTGTGATGGCTCCAGTTTAGAGATGTACTTTTACAGTTAGGCTGCTTTTCTTTACGCAGTTTCCTGGCATGTAATCATGCCCTATGCAGGAGAGAAGTTCAGATTGGTCAGTGTATACTTCTGGAAGGTTAGCATAAGCCACAGTACACATAAGTTCCAGCAGTGCATTCTCTGGTATGCAAGCAAGTGCAGTATCTTTTGATAAAAATTCAGTTCTCATCAAAGGGTCTCATCACAGGATGCAGAGCTGAAGTTCTACCTTATTGAGTTAAAGCAGTGCAGAGATAATGGTTGGAGATTCCTGGACCACATTTAGAAAATTTTCTTTATTGGACTGGCTACACTTTCTGGTCACTTATTAATGGCATTTTCTCTGCAGTAATCAGTATTTCAGCATCATAAGCTATTTGTAAATGGCATTAAAGCAGGTGTGTGTGTGTGTGTGTGTGTGTATGTGTTTGTGTGTTTCTGTGTATAGTACATTGCTATATATACTTGTTCTGAATCATACTTTTCTTTCTCAACACTGTAGCTTTGTAGACTGCCATAATGAAGTATTACAAACTAGACAGCTAACCCAGTAGAAATCCATTTTATCTATTGTGGAAACTAGATTCCATTTTAATGACTGTTTCCAAATATGATCACATGAAAAAGGCAAGGGACATCAACATGATAGTTTGAGGTACATGAAATATTCAACTCATAACAATGAGCTAAACTATTTTAAATGGTCATATAATGTTAAAATATATAAATATACATGGATTTATTTAAGAAGTACCTCAAACTGTATCAAGAAGTCACTTCAGTTCTTTGTCCTAATATCAATATAAGTTACTTAAAATAGAAATACTTTATTTGAGACTTATCAGGATTCATTACAAGTATAGACTATTTCTATAAACTTCAAGTTTTATGAAAGCAAAGTACACTAAAAGAGGACAGGAAATTTAAAGTTCATAGGGAATATTAAGTACCTGAAAAATCCTAAGGATGCATAAGAAATATCTATGTTAATGATTATAAAGGAAGATAACTTTCCCCAATATTAAAATTGCCATAAGACTACTACGATCCAAATTGTTTGGTGTCAGTATAAGAAAAAAACAAACAGAACTCAAAGTCCAGAAGCAGATGAAATTGTTTTTGGAAATATTATACAACAAAAAGGTGTTGATTTAATTATTAAGGATCTTTTATTCTATAACTCTTGCGGGTACACTCCTATCATGAAAAAAATATTTATTCTCTCTTGATGCATACAATATAGAAGTAAATTTCAAGAGCATTAAAGTTTTAAATGTAAAATAAAAAAAAAAACCTGCAGCCAAGGAACAACTTTTCTTAAATGGAAGGAAATTCAGAAGTCCCAAGGAAAATATAGAATTGCTAACTATGTAAAAATATGAAAGACAAACAAACAAACAGAAGCGTGTATTAGCAAGATGGCTGGCTCAGCAGGGGCAGATGCTTGTGCTCAAGACTAGCAACCTGAGCCTAATCCCCAGATCCGAAAAGGCTGAAGAAGAGAGCAGACTCCCAAAAGGTCTCTGACTTTCACAAGTATGCTCTGAGGAGCACACACGTAAAAAAAAATACACAAACACGCACCCACAAAATAAGCAAATATAGTATAGCACGCTTAAACCAAATGAAAAGAATCCCAAATTAACCTAATATTACATGTACTACAAAATTGTGTGTACTTTTAATTTGCAAATATCTTACTCATGTTAATCTTAATGTATTGTTATTAAGTTTTGAGAATTTCATAGGTGTATACAATGTATTTTGATCACATTCATCCTCCACTCCTCCCCATAACTCATCCCAGATCTACTCCCATTCCTAATAAAATTTGTGCTCTCTTCCCTACCCCCCCCACAGGTTCTAGGTTGTGCTATCCATATGCTAATAGGAGTAGGACTATCCACTGGAGCATGGTTGACCTACTACAAGCCATATACTCAAAGAAAAATATCTTTCCCGGACAATTCCAAAATTCCAATCCATTATCTAAGTTGTAAAGAAAAACCACATTATAAAATTTGAAGATTATATACAGAACTAGAAAACATTACATAAGCTAAGTTTTAAAAGGTTAATAATAACTCACATTTGGGAGATGGCTCATGGCAGAAGAGCACTATTGGCTGCACAAACATAAAGGACTTGAGTTCAGAACCCATATGAAAAATGGCAGGCATGGTTACATACACCTCTAATCCTAGTGCTATAGTGCTATGGAAGTGGTTGGAATGGAATCCTGGCCCTTGCTGGTCACAGTCTAGCTGAGAAGTAGTGAGATTCAAGATCACTGAGAATCCCTGTTTCAAAAGAATATGAAAGACAGTAATAGATGGCATCCACATACATATGAACATGCATGCATGCAATGCATCTCACTCACACACATGGGAGGGGGGACAGGGAGAAGAGAGAGGGAGGGATAGAGAGGGAGGAAGAGAGAAAAAACAAACAAGGGAACCTGGCCAGTAAAATGCTTAAATAAAAATATGAAATTCAAACAAGAAACCAGGATAAGTTGGACAAGAAAGTATGAAAAGATTCTCAAAGCAACCAGGCAACCTTTCCATTTAACAGAAATTAAAAATGGTAACCTTCTAATAGAAAGGGCATCCTCTATTGTTGGAAAGTAAGTCAATTACCATGACATTTGAGGAAAGAACACTGTATTAGAGATATTCAAAATTACAATATGCATACCTTTTGTTCAGTCATTATATCTCTGAATGTGAAAATGCTACAGAAACAAAGTTGACAGGATGAACTGAAAAGTGTGTCTATAAGGGTGCTTAGATCAGCATTGCCCATAGTGTAAATGGTACATATAAATCCAACACCTATCCTTGGAAAGTTTTTGAATAAATCATGGAATTGTGAAGGCTTTCCAGGATGTGTTAATATTCAATCTACTTAATTTTGCCATCTCTCCTTAATAGGTAGCTATGATACTATTTTAACAAACAAAATTAATTTGGGAAATTTTCATAATTCAGTGTTCAATATAGAAAACACAAAATTAATTCTATAAATTTATTTGAATTAAAGGGAGAAAGCAACAGATAAATACATATTATTTTGTATTTATGACTTTGGATCCTCAATTCAAAGAGAGTAAAAGAAAGATAAGAGAAATAAAAATTCATGAAATTGTGTAAAAAAAGTAGGAAAGTAAAATATATTCAAATATATAACTATAAATTATATACATAGGCAAAGGTGATAAATTAACACGGAAACTTTAATTGTATCAATTTTGCTATATAATAGGTGAATTGAAGAGAATATAGTTTTCCAATACCCTTTTTTTAATAGTATGATTTACTGGAGGGTAACAAGAGAAGGAAGTCCTAACAAATATGCTTGCAATGGAGACACTAAGTGCCTGGTAGCTAGTTGTTACAATTAGAGTTAGAGTACTCCCTGCCCACCTTGATATAGTTAAGTTGGTATTCAATAGAACAGATTTCCCTGTTTCTATTTTGAGGACAAATGTCATTGCTATTACATGCTAGCGATGCATTTTTGTGTATGCATACTCTGTTGCAGGGAGGCTGACATAGTTCTATGGTACGTGAGACTGGAGATGGAATGAGTTCTTATGCATAGTCAGAATACCAATCAATTCAACTAGTTTTAGAAGATTCATTCCTCTATCCTGGTTCTTTCCTGTTCCAGACCAGCCATACTTACTTAGTTTTCAGCCTACAGGAATAGAATACATCAGAGCTGTATTCAATCTGTCACAAAAGTGAAGTGGATGTCTGTGACATTGTGGCAGCTGTAATTTGAGTTTCCTAGAGATGGGATTCTTGCCCTCGATCCAATGTAAAGTTCCTAAGGTTACATCTGCCAAACTTGTTAAGGAGGAACTTTGACCACTTCCTTAAAAGTTAAAGCAATTTACAGCAAACCGGTAGCCAGCATCAATCTAAATGGAGAGAAACTTGAAGCAATCCCACTAAAATCAGGGACTACACAAGGCTGCCCTCTCTCCATATCTTTTCAATATAGTACTTGAAGTTCTAGCTAGAGCAATTAGACAACAAAAAGAGGTCAAAGGGATACAAATTGGAAAGGAAGAAGTCAAACTATCACTATTTGCAGACGATATGATAGTATACTTAAGCGACCCAAAGAACTCCACCAGAGAACTCCTACAGCTGATAAACGACTTCAGCAAAGTGGCCAGATATAAAATCAACTCAAGCAAGTCAGAAGCCTTCTTATACTCAAAGGATAAGCAGGCTGAGAAAGAAGTAAGAGAAATAATACCCTTCACAATAGCCACAAACCATATTAAGTATCTTGGCGTGACTCTAACCAAAAAAGTGAAAGATCTGTATGACAAGAACGTCAAGTCTCTGAAGAAAGAAATTGAAGAAGACCTCAGAAGATGGAAAAATCTGCCATGCTCATGGATTGGCAGGATTAATATAGTAAAAATGAGCATCTTACCAAAAGTAATACACAGATTCAATGCAATCCCCATCAAAATCCCAACTCAATTCTTCATAGAGTTAGAAAGAGCAATTCAAAAATTCATCTGGAATAACAGAAAACCCAGAATAGCTAAAACTATTCTCAAGAGTAAAAGAACCTCTGGGGGAATCAGTATCCCGGACCTCAAGCTGTACTACAGAGCAATAGTGTTAAAAACTGCATGGTATTGGTACAGTAACAGACATGTAGATCAATGGAACAGAATTGAAGACCCAGAAATGAATCCACACTCCTATGGTCACTTGATCTTTGACAAAGGAGCTAAAACCATCCAGTGGAAAAAAGATAGCCTTTTCAACAAATGGTGCTGGCTCAACTGGAGGTCAACATGCAGAAGAATGCAAATTGACCCATCCTTATCTCCTTGCACTAAGCTCAATTCTAAGTGGATCAAAGATCTCCACATAAAACCAGACACACTGAAACTAATAGAAGGGAAACTAGGGAAGAACCTTGAACATATGGGCACAGGGGAGAATTTTCTGAACAGAACTCCAATAGCTTATGCTCTAAGATCAAGAATAGACAAATGGGACCTCATTAAATTACAAAGTTTTTGCAAGGCAAAAGACACTGTCAAAAAGACAAAGCAGCAACCAACTAACTGGGAAATGATCTTTACCAACCTTACATCTGACAGAGGGCTAATATCCAAGATATACAAAGAACTCAAGAAGTTAAACTCCAGAGAGGCAAGTAACCCTATTAAAAAATGGGGTACAGAGCTACACAAAGAGTTCTCACCTGAAGAATATCTAATGGCTGAGAAGCACCTAAAGAGATGTTCATCATCCTTAGTCATTAGGGAAATGCAAATCAAAACAACCCTGAGATTCCATCTCACACCAGTCAGGATGGCTAAGATCAAAAACACAGGAGACAGCAGTTGTTGGCGAGGATGTGGAGAAAGAGGAACACTCCTCCACTGCTGGTGGAATTGCAAGCTGGTACAACCACTCTGGAAAGCAGTCTGGCGGTTCCTCAGAAAACTGGGCATGACACTCCCGGAGGATCCGGCTATACCACTCCTGGGCATATACCCAGAGACTTTACCTGCATGCAATAAGGACACATGCTCCACTATGTTCATAGCAGCCTTATTTATAATAGCCAGAAGCTGGAAAGAACCCAGATGTCCCTCAACGGAGGAATGGATTCAGAAGATGTGGTATATCTACACAACGGAATACTACTCTGCAATTAAAAACAATGAATTCACGAAATTCCTAGGCAAATGGTCAGATCTTGAAAATATCATCCTTAGTGAGGTAACCCAATCACAAAAGAACACACATGGTATGCAGTCACTGATAAGGGGATATTGACCCAGAATCTCGGAATACCCTAGACACAATCCGCATATCAATAGATTTCTAAAAAGATGGTAGGAGAGACCCCTGGTCCTGGAAAGACTGGATGTAGGGGAACACCAGGACAGAGTAACGAGAGGGGGTTGAATGGAGAAAAGAGGGAGGGAATGGGGCTTATGGGACTTTCGGGGAGGGAGGAAACAGGAAAGGGGAAGTGATTTGGAATGTAAATTAAAAAATAAAATAAAATAAATAATAAAAAAAAAGTTTTATATAGTTATCATCCCAATTGTTAAGCATTATACAATTCAGCAAGCCTGTTGCAAATTCATGCTGGGGCTGTGTTTCAGAACTGGGCAAGGAGATGCCTTAGGATGGTATTGTGCTCTTGAGTCATCTTGTCTTAGTTGCTAATTGGCCCTCTAAGCTTGCAGAGCCATGGAAAAATAAGTAGTCTGTGCCTAATATACAAACATTATAGATACCAGAAATTAAGGAGGTGTTTTGTTTTTGTTCTGTGTACTGTGTTAGTACTAGTATAAAAACCAATATCCGTAATATGTTTCTAGTTCTACCACTCAGCAGCTACGGTATTTTGAGATAAATCATATTTTCTGATTCCTCATAACATTTGTTAGATAACCTCCAAAGTCCCTGTTGCCCTAGATAGCATAATTTCATACTTGACTTGTTGGGGAATATGTTGACTTACGTTCAAAAAATTTAAGCTTGCAAATATGTTGCAATCTGTCCAGAGCTACCTACCATTTCCCTCAAAAGCCTACTTTGATACCCCTTTCAGCCATATAAATGAAAATGAATCTTTGGATCCCCCAGAGTCAATACCTTGACTATTTGAAAGTCATTTAGCATAACGAATAGCTTATTTTGTTACTTTAAAGTCAGAATGTCATTGAAGAGTTGATTACTTAGCTGTTCTTTTCTGTCCTGGTCTTTGTTTTAATACACATGGAATATACTCTGTACTAGAGTTATATATCACACTTGGGACTTTTGTTTTCTTAAAACATAATAATCACTTGCTGACTTAGAACTATGTGTATGTGGGGCCTATTTCAGAATGATTGGACCACAATCTGTATTGTAAAGAAGATCTCCTTGGGAATAGAATGTACAATACAGCTTGAGATGTAGCAAAATATCACAGCTACATACATATAGAAAATATTCAATGCCAAAGAGAAAGGAAGAAGTGATGGCACTTACGAGTGTACATGGAGTTGACCTCCAGCAGTTCTTCAGGTCTATAATCTTTACTTTCCCTGTTTGTATACTATGACGTTTAAATAGCAGATCATGATAATTTCATTCTGGAGAATTTGTGGCAAGTTTAAGAAAAAAGACAAAGCACTTAAGATTTTCTTACCTAAGATTTGAAGAACTCACCACTTATATAAGAGGAGTGTAATTTCCCATACAGAATGCCTAAAATACACAAGTACTTGTGAAAAAGAAATTTCAAGGGTTCCTTAAAGTGCACCAAGTCAGTAACCAGAAAACCCATGGTAAGGAAAAATAAGCATGATCAGTAAGCAAGGTTGTTAATATAAAGTAATATCAGGCAACTGAATAAACTATCCATGTAGAGTACCCCTTGAAGTTAGAGCAAATAGGTAAGTGATAGTATGATAAGAGAATTTCCAGAAGAAATAGATCTGAGAATTGTTAAAGAGGAGATAAGAGCTGAAGATAAAGACATAGATGGAGTAGCAATTAATATAAAAGAGGCTGTGAATTTAAAAGAGATTGATGGGAGCAGAAAATGGGAGAGTCTTAAAGATAGAAAGGAAGGGAAAATATTATAATTATAATCTCAAAAATTAAGAAAAAAACAAGTTGAAAAGAGAAAACACACCCAAAATTGTTCTTTGACCTCCACCTCAAATAAACAATTTTTAAAATCGTGAGAAATTATTAATATTACTGATCAAGAGGCAAGAGAACATTTTTATTCTATTATAAATTAAAGTTATCTTCCAGTAGTGAGACAAATGTTCTCCAGTGTCACCTTGGTGTTTATATCTCTAATTTTCCTCAGTGTGAATCAGTTATTCTTTTTTTTTCTCTCTCTCTTTTTTTTTTATTTTATTTTTTTAATTTACATTCCAAATCACTTCCCCTTTCCCGTTTCCTCCCTCCCCGAAAGTCCCATAAGCCCCCTTCCCTCCCTCTTTTCTCCATTCAACCCCCTCTCGTTACTCTGTCCTGGCATTCCCCTACATCCAGTCTTTCCAGGACCAGGGGTCTCTCCTTCCATCTTTTTAGAAATCTATTGATATGCGGATTGTGTCTAGGGTATTCCGAGATTCTGGGTCAATATCCCCTTATCAGTGACTGTTATTCTTATCCCAAAAATATATAGTATTTCTACTTGTTTTCTATAATTTGTTTAAAATATTTGCATAAAGTCTTTGGCAAGACTGCACATTGAATATGTTTTTTTTGCACTAAATAGCACTGAACTCTATCCAGTCAACAACCAAATTTACATAATTCATAGGCATCCTACTTTACTTTTTTCATAAAGATGTGTAGATATACTTGTAAAGGAATACAGTTATTCAATAATTACAAAGTTGAAAGGAAATTTAGTTTAAATGAGAGATCTCTATGTAAAATAATAATAATAATAATAATAATAATAATAATAATAATGCCCCATAGATATGTGCATGGAGAGAAATCCTATCACCTACAATGTAAATTCTATTCAATTGCATATTCACATAAGGAAAAATGATATTCTTTTCTGCTAATATATATGATTGCCACTCTTCAGAGGTCAATTCCATCTTCATATTACCTTTTTCAGATGATTCACAAGACTTTGATCCTCCAGTATTTCTTGTCATTATTATAAGCAAAATAAACCCAGATATAGCCAAGGGAATGAATCAAAAAGTATGCTTCTCTGTTCCCAATTCTGTAATACTTTTATTGGGGAGTGTTTAAGTGACCTTTGAAAGAAGAAAAATCACCTAAGGATACCCATTTGTGTGAAAGTCAGAAAGTTGAATAAACACTTTATTTCCTATTATACATGTTATCTATTTCAATCTGAACTTGGACCTGACTTTTAGGCCTGTGCTAATTTCGTGTTCAAATTAAGCCTCAGATCACTTTATTTTGTGCTGAATGGAAGAATCTCTTCTTTATTCCTTTCACCCTTCTGTCCTTTAACAACCAAGACACCAAGTTGTTAATAAGTTTGAAGCAAGCATTTCAACATGGTGTAGTTTGCTCAGTTTGATCATTCATTCAGTAAGTATTAATTGAGAACTCTAAAATTTTGAACACTATACTAACAGATAGATTTCAGGATGAAAGTTTAAAAAAAAATCTTGGCTTCAAACCATGTACAGCAGAGAGATAAATAAGCAAATCCATCAAAGAATAGCATTTTCCATATTACAACTGAGGTTTATATCAAAGTCTCTGTGTGAACTGGAGATAGACATGTCCTTAGTGCTTCCCAGAAAACCTGGTGGTCAATTAAAACATGATGCTTACATTAGAGGATGCAGTAGCAGTCTGCTTTCATGATACAATTGCTTATAAATTGGGGTGTTACATATGCTAATCTGTCCCACAGACCACATATGACCAGTGGTAACTATGAACACAGCCCAAACACAAAATTGTAATGATACATAGATCACTGTGAGATTTTTTTTTATTTTTGTGATTTTTTTTTTATTACTTGATTGTTCAGTTCTCAAATGTGAGTCTTGTAGATGCCAATGTTGTGTTGCAATGTGAAAAGATTGGACACGCCTGGCATGTTAGCCACAGTTTGGCTTGTTCCTAAGCCAGAACTAATTTCTGTGTCAAGTGACTTTCTGGGCGCTTCCTGGCCTTCTTTCTGGCATCTGCTTGCCTATATCCTAATTATCCCTCTGGAAATATTGTTTTCCAAATCTTCTCAACTATGAACTAACTCTTTCTTGTTTTCCAATCCACCCTCCCCAATTTGAAGTCTCTATAGCTTTTGATTTAAGCATTATTTATACTACATTTTGTTTAATAATGGAACATTTTCTATATTTATATTTGGACTGTAAACCTTGGAGAATATATTTTTCATATTTGTAGCACCCTGAAGAACTCAGCAGAATGGCTTGAAACAAATGAGCAGTAAATAAATCCCAACAAGTGTTAAGTTAAATAGCTCCAAATTGTGGATTTAATTCTACAGAGGCACTCAGTGATAACATAAGGCTGAAATAAACACCAAAGTTTGATCCTGTTTCAGGACATTATTTATTTAAGTTCTCACTTTCTAAAGCAATTATTTATATCCTTCAGTGATACATTATATATAAATTTATTTTTGTATTTTAACATCATCAAATAATTCATACATGTTTTAAAAATTATTCTTATATAAGTGACTGTAAGGAAAAATGTTATCTGGGTTGAGGTGATGTCTTGTAGGGCCAATTAGAACTCTTGTGCAAGCATGAGAACATGAGTTCAGGTTCCCAACATCAATATGAAAAGCTGGGCAGGGAACAGGTCTGTATAGACAGGAGGGTCCCTAGGGCTCACTAGCCAAATCAGTGAAAGGTACTGCCTTTAAAAATTAGGTAGAAAGGGACAGAGGAAGACACCTGACATTGACCTCTGGCTTCCAAATGCACTCACACATGTGCACGTGCACATACACACAAACAAATCCACAAGCATATGGCACATTCATACAGAGAAATAGAAGTGTTATCAGTATATGATGCACATATTTTAATTCATGAATTCTCTAAAGGACATGTAATTTGTATGGCAGAACTATTTTATTACATTTATTTTTATTCTTTAATCCTTTTTCAAAGTCCAGACTTCATCTCCCTCCCAATTTGCCCCGTAACTGTTCCCCGTACCATACCTCACCCCTTTCTCCAAGAGGATGTCCCCACCCCCACCCCACCCCACCAGACCTCCCCACTCCCTGGGGCCTCAAGTCTCTTGAGGGTTAGGTGCATCTTCTCTCACTGAGACCAGACCAGATATAATCACATCATTTCCCCCATTCGCTTTCTTTCATCCAAGGCCTTCCATGTATATCAGCCCCATCTTTTCCCTCTTTCAAGCATGGCTTCCATTTCTTTAGTTATTGTTACATGTGTTCATACCTAAATAAATAAATACAACCGTCTCAGTCCATCTAGTGTTATTTGTATGATGTCAGAGCTGTCACTTGTTATTGGACAACAAATCAGGGGATTCATCCCTATTACTCCTGCTGTCAACGTTCCTTAGCTGTCTGTATCATTTTGTCTATGGGTAAGGATCTGTGAGATTTCCAAACCTACTTCTATGCCAGCATGCCAATTGATGTACTTCTTCAGATCTTGTTTATGCAGCCATAATATTAAGATGTTTGATTATATACATTTATGGAATTTTTAAAATTTATTTTCTCCACGTGGCCTCACAAATCATTTCAGAAATCAATCCACTTCAGGATGCTTATCCCATTTGTTTTTGTTTCATTGACTTCATTAAAGGCCACATATATTTTTCTAAATTAAAAGAGAACTAGAGAGAAACATGAACAGTTATGTATATGTATTGTTGCAGAGGACCCAAATTCTGTTCTTAACACATACAAGTTCAGCAAACCACTTATAACTTCAGTTCCAGAAGTATCTGATACCTCTGACCTTCTTTAGCACCTATACTCACAAATTCCCATTCCCACACAAAGACACGCATATAGACAAAATTCAAAATAATGAAAATAAAAAATCTTAAGAAATGAGTGCATAATTTTCCTCTACTCAAAGGTGACTACTTGACTCTGGAATATGGATTTGTTTTTAGTGTCATTTATCTTGTCTATCATGTAAGGTATGACCTTGATGCAGTAATGGTGAATAAGTTCACTGCCAGGTAACCTTTATTATAAGACAGAAGAAAAAGGCTCATAGGCCAAATTACTGAATTTTTTATTTTATAAAAATCATATAATGAGAAAAGGTATACATGAACTCAGCACACTGAGGAGAGAGCATAACCATGCAATGAGAGTTTCACTACATCAGTTCTAGAGTGTTCTATGATCTGACTTTGTATGCACTATATTAGCTTTCCCTGCTTATGGTCATTTACAAGAACAATAGTTGACTTTCAAACAAGGGGATGTGCAGTGGAGAGTGTCTGTATCAATGGCTCACAGGTAATTTATTAAAGACCAGAGATAAGTATGCGTGGCCATGTTTACAGCCTATCAAAAGAGCTCTAAGAATAGTGATGTCATTCTCTATCATGGGACTTATAAAGCTAGTATTGATGTCACTTAGGAATGATTGAATAAAGAACTTATAGACAGTAAATGCTCCCATGTATTTATTTTTGTCTCAGGATTTAGTGTTTCTTGCTTATTTAGTTATATATATATAACTAAATATATATATATTTAATATATATATATTATATATATATTTAATATATATATATTATATATATATATATATATATAATTTAGTTATATATATATATATATAATTTAGTTATATATATATATAATTTAGTTATATATATATAATTTAGTTATATATATATATAATTTAGTTATATATATATATAATTTAGTTATATATATGTGTGTGTGTATAATATGTGTGTCTTTGTGTGTGTATATGTATATATGTATGTATGTACATATGTATACATGTACATACATATATATAATGTATGTAGGGACTCATGTATATTTAGTATATTAGGATTATTTACTAACCAGGTATTTTATGAATACGTGGTCTTTCTATCCCTCATTCTATGTGTTTAGTGCATGTATGCTTCCCCTGATAACTACTTATTTTTTATTAATCATTTTATTAATTTATATTTCAAATGTTTTCCACCTTCCCAGTTTCCCCTCCACAAACCTATATCCCATCTTCCCTCCCCCTGCTTCTATGAGGGTACTCCTCCACCCACTCACACACTCCTGCCTCACCACCCTAGCATCCCCCTACTCTGTGGCATCGAACCTTCATAGGACCAAGGGCCTCCCCTCCCATTGATACATTGATAAGGCCATCCTCTGCTACATGTGCAGCTGGAGCCATGGGTCCCTCCATGTGTACTCTTTGGTTGATGGCTTAGTCTCTGGGAGCTCTGGGGGTACTGGTTATTTGGTATTGTTCTTCCTTTGGGGTTACAATCCCTTTCAGCTCCTTCAGTTCGTCCCCTAGCTCTTCTATTGGGGTCTGTGGGCTCAGTCAGATGGTTGGGTGTGAGTATCTGCATATGTATTGCTCAGACGCTGGTAGAATCTCTCAGGGAATAGCCATACCAGGCTCCTGTCAGCAAGCACTTCTTGGAATCAACTATAGTGTAGGGTGGATGAATCTCTAGGTGTGTGGTCTCTGGATGGCCTTTCCTTCAGTCTCTGTTCCATTTTTTGGCCTTGTCTTCTACTTATCTTTAAGACATTCTGAAAGGTAATTATGTGTTTCTCTTTCCTCTTAATCTTACATGTGGTGATTTCAAGTTACTAGTTGTAAACCATACATGATGAGATCATTTACACTGCAGAAATCAGCAAGTGATGCAATTAATGTCTCCCTAGGAATCAGAGCATTTGGCATTTGCTCACATTCCCCTATTTTCACGGTTTTTCATAATTTCCATGTGACCTCTCTAACCTTATCTTTCTTTGCTGAACTTGCTAATCAAAGTATCATTGTTTCTTGTTGCTTTCCCTTCAAACAAAGATTCTCTCTATTAGGAACAGTCTGTATTTTCCATGCCATCGTTACTTAACTAGGTCATAATTCCCTTTCAGTCAATAGTTCATATTGTAGTAAACAAATGTTCAATAAAAGGAGGGGTTGGTATCACAGTAATATGTTTAATATATGGCATTGAAATCAGAAAAGGAAACAGAGTTATTGCCTTCCTTGACTGTCTTAAAACATCTAGCTGAGTAGAAGTTTAAAATACATCCCCATAAAAGACCAACAGTATCACCTGGACCCCTGGAAGCTCGTAGAGACTAAGCCATGAAGCAAAGAGCATACAGGTGCTGGCCTGAGGCCCCTACCACATACGTAGCAGAAGATTGCCTTGTCTGGCCCCAGTGGAAGAGGATGTGCCTAGTCCTGTAGACTTGATGCCCCAGAGAAGATTCCCCTGTGGGGTAACCTCTCAGAGGCAAAGGGGAGAGAACATAGAGCAGGGAACTCTGGGAGGGGACAATCAGGAGGAGACTACATTTGGAATGTAAATAAATAAAATAATTAATTTAAAAAAATACCCAATAGCAGTGATTATCATAACTAGTGGTAGCTATTACAGATTATACATTAAATGTGGCAGTATACCTATAAGGCCATTCCTAGGAGTTTGAAAAGAGTAAGATTATTGAGTTAATGCCTATCTAGGCAATATGGTGAGTTTGAATACAAACTATATAGTAAAAGCGCATTTGAAAATAAAGCAAATGATGACATGATTCATCTAGTATCTTAATCGTGAGTATCCACCTTACTTAGAAGGCAGAAAGAAAAAGAATAATGCTATTGGGGTACACATCTATAATCCCATATAAGAGTGTGGCTGAGTAAAGGGGATTATACTTGAATACCAGAGCTATATAATAAGTTAGAGCCAAACTGAGCAATTTGGAAAGATCCTGGTTACAAAATAAAATAAAGTAAATGAAATACCTAAATAAGGTGCCTGGAGAGATTAAAAGCACTGACTACTCTTCCAGAGGTCCCTGGTTCAATTCCCAGCACCCACATGGCAACTATCTGTAACTCCAGTTACCATAGAATCTGACATTCTCACACAGACATACATGTAGACAAAGCACATTCTCACACAGACATACATGTAGACAAAGCAATACACATAAAATAAAAATAAATAAATTAATTAAAAAATAAATACCTTGTGAATTATCCTTGTTAATATATTTATATTTAATTTAATTACATAAAATGCTTAGATTAGTGTGATATCTAAGAAAATGATTCTAGTGACATTAAAATCATGCATAAAACATATTGTGTTGGTTTGTGGGGGAACACAGATGTCAGGATTTTATTTATTTATTTATTTATTCTCTCATACAGTGTGTCACAACTACAGCCTCCCATTCCTCCACTCCTTCCAGTTTCCTCCCCTCTCTCCTCTTCTCCAGATCCACTGTTCCTCCTTTCTATTCAGAAAAGAGCAGTTTTCCCAGGTTTATCAACCAAAAATAACATATCGATTTGCAATGGTCTTGACACAAATATTCACTCATATCAAGGCTGGAGAAGGCAACTCAATATAAGGAAAGGGTCCCCAGAGCAGGAGAAAGAGTCACAGATAACCCCACTCATACTGTCAGGAGTCCTACAGACACCCCAAGCTAAACAACCACAGCATGTACATAGAGGTTCTAGTACAGACCCATGCAGGCTCTGTGACTGTCCCTTCAGTCTCTGTGAGGCACTATGAGTCCTGCTTAGTTGATTCTGTGGACCATGTTGTCCTGGTATCCTTGACTTCTCTGACTCGTACACCCTTTCCTTCCCCTTTTTGTGGGTTACCCCAAAGTCTGCCAAATGTTTGGTAGGGGGCCTCTGAATCTGCTCCCATTAGCTGCCAGAGGAAGTCTCTCTGATGATGGTGAGGCATCAATCTATGAATATAGTAGAGTAAAATAAGGAATTATTTCATTGACTTTTTTTTCTGTCAGTTGTACTTGATTCTACCCTCAATCTTTGAGCCAACCAGTTTTTAGTTCCTAGCCAATCATGGGCTTCCTCTCATGTCTTGGACCCCAAGTTAGATGTCAGGATTTTTAAGATTGGCAGCTAAGCTTGAGATAAACTTTTCTGACTCTCGTATTTTTTTTCCCACATAGGTGAGAATTAAGGGAAAGGCTTTAAGAGCCAACCTCTTCATATTTTCCTTAGACAGATTCATTGTTTCATGGGCAGTTTGTGAATAGCGCACATGTTAGCAGAACTTCACTGAAGCAGATCTGCTCCCACACATTCTGATCTCATTTTGACACCACATAGCTGTTGGCGATGACAATTTCAACAATGAAGAAGTGGGAGAAATGACTACATTTTATGTAAATACATATTCATTTAAAATCAAAAGGACATATGAAATGACATTATTCAAGATTTTAAATGAAGGTCAATGTTTAAAATAAGGTTCCTTTATAATCAGCTTTCTCATCAGTAGAAAGCATTGTTTTTTTCTATACAACTATTAAACCTGTGGCTCATAAAACATTATTCTATAAGCTTTTTTTTTTACTTTCTTTTTTTTTATTTTCTAAGTTTTTTTAATTTACATTCCAAATGATTTCCCCTTTCCCGTTTCCTCCCTCCCCGAAAGTCCCATAAGCCCCCTTCCCTCCCTCATAATCAAAGAATACTGGATTTAAGACTGAAAGTGGCAGTGAGACTGGAGGGACCATCATTTGAGAAAGTGATATTGGGTGGGGCCTGAGTAGCTCAATCAGAAAAGGAAACAGGGATTATACCTTTCTTTAAGAGTATAGTTGCTGCTTTCTATATGTTTATGTGGCACAAAGTTAACTCCCCCAAGAGGATCTATAATTTTGTACATGCAGGAGAGTGCTATGGAATTTGTTTTTGGGGAGGAATATGACATGGTCATAGTACACATTAAGTTTATATTTATAGTTTATAATAATCCCATAAATGTAACATCGAAGAGACCTCTATGTTGTGAAACAGAAAAGAACCTATGGCTTTAAATGGAACAGCAAAAGTTAGACAATACTTGAACATTTGTGGCTTTAGTAAGTTTTTGTTGTCATTGTTGCTAAGTGATAGATCTTTACACTAATGTTTCTTTAGAAAAATTAACCTCTCACTTTGAACACACATATTAGATCTCCACATAAAACCAGACACACTGAAACTAATAGAAGGGAAACTAGGGAAGAACCTTGAACATATGGGCACAGGGGAGAATTTCCTGAACAGAACTCCAATAGCTTATGCTCTAAGATCAAGAATAGACAAATGGGACCTCATTAAATTACAAAGTTTTTGCAAGGCAAAAGACACTGTCAAAAAGACAAAGTGGCAACCAACTAACTGGGAAATGATCTTTACCAACCTTACATCTGACAGAGGGCTAATATCCAAGATATACAAAGAACTCAAGAAGTTAAACTCCAGAGAGGCAAGTAACCCTATTAAAAAATGGGGTACAGAGCTACACAAAGAGTTCTCACCTGAAGAATATCTAATGGCTGAGAAGCACCTAAAGAGATGTTCATCATCCTTAGTCATTAGGGAAATGCAAATCAAAACAACCCTGAGATTCCATCTCACACCAGTCAGGATGGCTAAGATCAAAAACACAGGAGACAGCAGTTGTTGGCGAGGATGTGGAGAAAGAGGAACACTCCTCCACTGCTGGTGGAATTGCAGGCTGGTACAACCACTCTGGAAAGCAGTCTGGCGGTTCCTCAGAAAACTGGGCATGACACTCCCGGAGGATCCGGCTATACCACTCCTGGGCATATACCCAGAGACTTTACCTGCATGCAATAAGGACACATGCTCCACTATATTCATAGCAGCCTTATTTATAATAGCCAGAAGCTGGAAAGAACCCAGATGTCCCTCAACGGAGGAATGGATTCAGAAGATGTGGTATATTTACACAATGGAATACTACTCTGCAATTAAAAACAATGAATTCACGAAATTCCTAGGCAAATGGTCAGATCTTGAAAATATCATCCTTAGTGAGGTAACCCAATCACAAAAGAACACACATGGTATGCAGTCACTGATAAGGGGATATTGACCCAGAATCTCGGAATACCCTAGACACAATCAGCATATCAATAGATTTCTAAAAAGATGGAAGGAGAGACCCCTGGTCCTGGAAAGACTGGATGTAGGGGAACGCCAGGACAGAGTAAGGAGAGGGGGTTGAATGGAGAAAAGAGGGAGGGAATGGGGCTTATGGGACTTTCGGGGAGCGAGGAAACGGGAAAGGGGAAGTGATTTGGTATGTAAATTAAAAAAATAAAATAAAAAAAAATGGGGTACAGAGCTACACAAAGAGTTCTCACCTGAAGAATATCTAATGGCTGAGAAGCACCTAAAGAGATTTTCATCATCCTTAGTCATTAAGGAAATGCAAATCAAAACAACCCTGAGATTCCATCTCACACCAGTCAGGATGGCTAAGATCAAAAACACAGGAGACAGCAGTTGTTGGCGAGGATGTGGAGAAAGAGGAACACTCCTCCACTGCTGGTGGAATTGCAGGCTGGTACAACCACTCTGGAAAGCAGTCTGGCGGTTCCTCAGAAAACTGGGCATGACACTCCCGGAGGATCCGGCTATACCACTCCTGGGCATATACCCAGAGACTTTACCCGCATGCAATAAGGACACATGCTCCACTATATTCATAGCAGCCTTATTTATAATAGCCAGAAGCTGGAAAGAACCCAGATGTCCCTCAACGGAGGAATGGATTCAGAAGATGTGGTATATTTACACAATGGAATACTACTCTGCAATTAAAAACAATGAATTCACGAAATTCCTAGGCAAATGGTCAGAACTTGAAAATATCATCCTTAGTGAGGTAACCCAATCACAAAAGAACACATATGCTATGCAGTCACTGATAAGGGGATATTAACCCAGAATCTCGGAATACCCTAGACACAATCCGCATATCAATAGATTTCTAAAAAGATGGAAGGAGAGACCCCTGGTCCTGGAAAGACTGGATGTAGGGGAACGCCAGGACAGAGTAGGGAGAGGGGGTTGAATGGAGAAAAGAGGGAGGGAAGGGGGCTTATGGGACTTTCGGGGAGGGAGGAAACGGGAAAGGGGAAGTGATTTGGAATGTAAATTAAAAAAATAAAATAAAATTAAAAAAAAGAAAAATTAACCTCTCACTTTGAACACACATATTGTAGTTTCTCATTTGCAGTTTAGCCTGCAAATGTAAATAAATGTAGATCAATCCATTTTTAGAAATGCTCTTCAATTTGAGACCTGTTGTTTTGACTGAAAGTACTATGACCTAGCCCTTGAAATTGAAGTGTCTTTTATGTATGTGGCTAGAATTAAACACAAAGTATATCTTTTCAATCTTAAGGAGCTCCTTCAAAACTGTTTTCCAGTAGTTGGTGATTTTATTATAAACAGTGCAATGTGAAGTTGATGTAATTAATATACTGTTTAGTATACGAGATTTCACAAACCTAGTAAAATCCTATGTACCCAGCAATTTTTTCATTTTGCTGCCACTACAAGGCCCTGATTTTATATACAGTCTGTGCATGCAGGCCTCATTAACATATAATATCAGATATCTTAACTGTAACTCTTAAGCTTGAGGTGGTAATTAGACATGTGAGCCAATCTGGACATTTCAGGTTCTGAGTAGGTGTAAGCCTTAACCAATAAAAATGACTAGGGGAAAGTCTTTGTTTTTCCTCTCACTGATTTAATTTTGAGACAGACATCTCATTCTCATCAGGCTTCCCTGAGAACTAAATCCCCATTGCCTACATCAGTAATGCACTCAACAAAGCAGTCTTGATAATTCTTTTTCCCTTCAGTTTCCTGATCCCACAGTGTTCCCCACTGACATATCTTAAATGAACTACTTGTACTCAAAGCCTCCACTTTAACTACAACCCCAATTGAGACAACATGATGGCATGGGTATTGCTATCTTTGGGCTACATTGAGAACAGTTATACATGAGAGATATTGTATAATATACACATATGTAGGCTGTGTTATATTAGACTAGGCTGCATTTGAATGGTTTACTGACCAAGACTCACAATCCAAAATGAATATAGTTAAAGTTGGACATTGTTAGGATAAACAAACTTAAACTTGTGAAAATGCCTGCTGAGATGCTTTAATATCTTATTGCATAATTTAGCAAGTAAAGGGGAAATGGAATTATTAAAAAGTCTATCTTTAAATGCAACGGATGGCAAAGGAAATCATGAAGAAAACTCTTTGTGTTGGTTAACTGAAAGCCTATTCTGACAAACTTCTGTGTTTATTGTTCTCTTTCTGACCATTTTAGTTTCAGCAAATGGCCTTACTTGTCATTATACCCCACCCTTCTCCAGCACAGGGCTCCCATTCTTCGAAAAAGTAGCTAACTCAAAAAAAGCATATGAAAAGAGAGAGTATATCGAAAAAGACTGAAATGCAAAGCCCACTAAGTGGAGCTCATTTCCTTTGTGGCTTCTATGGCTGCCACTGCCACTGGAGAATCAATAGTAGAGCATGATACCAAACTTGAAATGTCAATAGGCTGTATCTCGAAGGGGTGTCTGATGTTCAGATGTCACTCTGAAGAGTGCCAAATGTTCTTTCTCACCTCCCTTGAGTTATAGCTTGGATTATTTAAAATCAGACTGATGACTATAAATGGGCTATATTGCTAACTTTCACCTCCTGAAAAGTTCAGAGATTTCCAAGATAACCTCAAGCTTAATGCATGGTATAGTACATGTGATAAGCTAAATACTGTGTATTTTTGCAGGAGGTATTGTATTGCCCTACTGCTTTCTTCTTCCAAAGCTAATAGGGTCAGTGACTCATGAAGTTCCAAACTTATGGATTTCAAAACTACACAGGAGAACATAAGCTAAAATAAATCTTAATTTCATAAAAATAAACTTACAAATGTATTTTCTGCATGCAGTTTCATTTAGATTGTGGTTTTCAAAAGAATCATATATTTTAAATTAAATTGGGAATGAGGAGAAATGTGTCTTTTCTTCCAAAATATAATATGTTCAGAGAAATATAAAGCATAAGTGTTCCACTTTATGAAGAAGGGCATAGCCAAAGTATGTCAGGCACAAGAACTTTTAATCTTGTTTTGGGCGGACTTTATAAAATATTGGTCTGTGAGTAGAAAATTTCATTTGGGAACCCTAGCACATACATACTTCCCTCAGTAGAAGAGTTAAAATACTGACTTCGAAGGTTCATATGAAAAAGCCTACAGAATTTGTGCACCTTGGGAATACCTTTATATTCTTACATATTGCACTCACAGTTTCTATTGAAAGGAAAAAATAACTTTACATAGAACTTGGCTGCTCTTTTACAATCTAAACTAATCCATTCCTTCTATGGTGTTACTTTCTTCCATCCTGATTTTATTTCCTACAAAGATTTTTGGAAGAGTTGGGGAATCATTTACCTCAACTTAAAATGTAAATGAGAGAAATATCAATTTTTATGAGGAACAGATAATGAGGGGTCCAAGAGGCTTCATTTAATTGTTCTCTCTTTGATTTATTATAAATGGTATTTCCACTTAGGTTTTTCATTTCATACAATGTTGATAATATGTATCCCTGTTATTTTCATGGGCTTTCACAACACAAAAGTTACTGGAAATTATATTTAATTAGTACCTTTATCTAGTACATTTGTATGTGATTGTTAAAATTCAATTGGTGTTCCTGTTTAAAATAACAGAGAAGTTTTTAGAAAACACACACTTTACTTGAATGACCTAAGTGTGTAAGTTTTGTTTTGTGCCAAAGAACTATGTAGCCTATTCCTTCTATTTTAACATTGAATTTATAAAATAAATGTTGTAAATTAGACATAAACACATGTCCTTTGAAAAATATAATTTCCTTGCTAAACTACTTTAAAGATGAAATGACATGAAGACAAAGTGTAGACCATACAAATCTTTCTAATAATTCACCATGAGACACAGATATCAAGTCCTAAATGATGTAAATGAGGCTGAGACTACGAGCTCTGGGGTTATTCTACCATTGGTTTTTCCCCTTGATTCCTTTATCTCTCTTTTACTTTTATGTTGATAAATATACACTAAATAATGTAGCCATTCACTACTTTGGGGTTTTGGATTTGAGCAGCAATAATAGACTTGGAAGAAGGAAGGGATGTTCAAGGATAATGGTGTTTAAGAATCACCTGAAGAACCAGTTAAAGTACATAGTCCTGTGCCCCACCCTGGATGTTGTAACTTAGCAAGTGTGCAGCAGGGCTTGAGAGTCTGGTCTTCTACTGACTTCCAGGTGATTGTATCGTTATTTTACCTATGGGACATTAAATAGGAATATCCCAGATATCCCAAAGAAAAGGGTGGTGAGAAAGCAAAATCAGGTCAAACTTACCGAGACTTTGTGCTTTTAAAATATTTAGAATATTTTCCCCCTACAATCTGTTGACTCACTTATCTGTGATTTTTACTCAAGTCCTTCAGCTGGGCATGGTGGTGCCAGTCTGTAACCCCAGTCTTTAGGAAGCCAAGGCAAGAGCATCATGAAATTGTTATAGCTAACATAGGCCATAAAGCAAGACACTTTACCTTAAGCCCCCATACCAACAAACGTGTCACTTAATTTCTGAAATCTTAGTTAACTGATAAGTCAAGGGAATCTCCAGATCACATCTGGTGGTTTTCAATCTATTCACCAAAGTATAATTCCTCAGAAGCCAAATGAGTAAATAGATAGATTCTACTATATTGGAACAATTTTATAGGTTGTTTCCAGCTATACCACTTCTGAGTATAGATTCACTTAAAGTATGAGTTCATTTTTTTTAAATGCAAAGAAAAGAATCACAAGTTTTTAGATGACTCCTTGACTTTGAAATCACAGAACTGAAGACTTTTATAATAACATAATTTCAGATTTCTTTGATCTTCCCATAGCCTGCCCTGAATACTACAAAAGAGACAGTGAATATATACATTTTGTTTACAAGTGTAGAAGTTGACCAAGTGCCAGAGTCCCCTAGTATGATGCATTTTTAGCCAAGCAGACTGCTGAGAGTGAATGGTAATGTTAAGCCTTTCTCTGCAGAATAATGTCTGATTCATTGACTTTTGTAAATGGATATTAATTACCTTCTGTTGCAAAAATTTTAAGAACATAAATCTTAACTGTATCTGCAACCATTGTGTGATGTGACCATTTTGGAACTGAAAAATTATCCTATAGAATCCCAGTTAGAAGGAATGACTCCATTTCTTACCATATGGTTTATTTGTCTATTTTATACAGTGCGCTAATCTTTACGTGGTAATACTACTGCATTGGAATGATCTTCCAGTTTTTAATAAGAGTTTGTATTTTTCAATATTTGTTCACTCAGACAACATGTATTATGTGTTATATAGTGTTAATATGTTATAAACCCAAGGCAGGTGTTACAGATAAATATGAAAAAGACCAGATTCCCTGACTGCAAATACATCCTGATTTTCATACATTGGGAACTATTGTTGAGAGATGCAGTGTGATGCCCCACTCATACACCATTGTCTCTAACAAGAATCATGATGTCTGCAATAGCGAATTAGTAAAGAAGGGAATCTAGAAAAGAACTCTGTTTGTGTGAGATTTCTCAAAAGAAGGGAGTAGCTGTCCAAGAAAAAAATTGCCAAGGGAAAGTTGTCAATTTCAATGTAATAACTAAGATATTAATACCTAAATGATGACTATGTGGTAGAAGAGGAAAGGGGGTAGAATGTTGGCTAAGATCTCTGTGTGGGAAGGAAAGCACAGTAAGTTTTATCCTGAAAGAAGCAAACAGTAGTTATATGTTGGCTCTGCTTCTTTAGGAGTGAAAAGTGACAAGGCATAGCCATGTTCCCAGGATTCAAAGCCATGCTCTGTCTTTAGTGCAAACAATAGCAGAATATCTCAGCCAAAATGGCTATAGATCAAAGGGTTGCTAGGAAGAAAAGCAGCTTCCCCAAACAGTTCAGTTCATGCCCACTGGATTCTGTAGTGGATTACATAGAAACAACAATTGGAAAACTTACTACAGTATGGGGTGCAATACAAAACTATTCACGAATGTTTGTTGGTGGTGCTAGGAAGGCAGTTGCTAAGTTCATTAAAAGACCCTGAATAGAGTATAATGCAGGATTCCATCTGCTGGAAAGCCTGGAAGTCTGGTTCTGGCAGCTTAGTTTTTATTAAACCAAGATTCTACTCAGCTGTTACTTTAGAAATAGCTGTAAAGAAGAGGCAGAGAATGGTAATAACATGCTTCAACCAGTCTGCTCCTTTCCAACCAGTCACCCCTTTGCATTTCAGCGTCCCTTGACATACAGTAGAGATAAGTGAAACATCTGAAGTCACTACAGTGAATTCATTGAAGAGAATTTATGATTCATATTGAATGCTCAAGTATATTTCAAGTCCTGCTAGTGGGGGTCTGGCTTGCAGTACACTCTAGGGAGGAAATAAGGAATTCATTTATTTAAACCATAATCTCCAATCTTGCAGCTTATAGGATTTTTCTCCCCAACCTGCTTATTTAAAATAGCTGTTGTTCTCACATAATATATATCCTGATTATGTATTCTCCTCCTCCTACTCTTCCACATTACTCCCCATCTCCCCATCTCCCCTTCCATTGGGATCTCAGCCAGGGCACACCCATGTAGGACCCCTGCATTCTATCTCAGTCTCTTTAAGTTCATATGTGTACCAATCCTGTCAATTTAAAGGACATTTTGCCCTCTGATATCCTCCATCCCCTCTGCCTCTCACCGTCTTTCTGGTGCCTCTTTCATAGGTTTCCATGAGCCCTGAAGGGTGGGAATTGATGGAGACCTTTCATTTAGGACTGACTGTTCTAAGGTTTCTCACTCTCTGCATAATGTCTGCCCATGGGTCTCTGTATTTGTTCCCATCTGCTGTGGAGGAAGCTTCTCTGATGATAGCTGAATAAGAAAATGGTCTATGAATATAGAAGACTCCACAAGGAGTCATTTAATTCTATGCTTTATCTCCCCCACCTTTTTTGGAACAGTGGTATTTGAGTGTTTAACATCCTTAGTCATCAAGGAAATGCAAATCAAAACTACTTTGAGATTTTTATCATAAACCCATCAGAATGGCCAAGATCAATAAAACAAGTGACAGCTCATACTGGTAAGGATATTGAACTGAATTAGAGGAGTTAGGAGAACACTCATTCATTACTGATGTCCATGCAAACTTTACAGTCACTATGGAAATCAGTGTGGTGGTTCCTCAGGAAGATAGGAATCAATCTACTTCAAGACCTTTCGATACCACGTAGACATATACCCGTATGATTTTCACCCTATCACCAGAATGCTTGTTCAATCATATTTATTGCTGATTTACTCATAATGGCCATAAATTGGCAACAACCAAGGTGTCCCTCAACAGATGCATGGATAAATAAAATGTGGTACATTTGCACAGTAGAATATTACTCAGCCATTAACATTGGATGGAGCTTAAAAAAAAGCCTTACCAACCCTACACCCGACAGAGGGCTAATATCAAATATATACAAAGAACTCAAGAAATTAGACTCCAGAGAGCCAAATAACCCTACTAAAAAATGGGGTACAGAGCTAAACAAAGAATTTTCACCTGAAGAATATAGAATGGCTGAAAAGCACCTAAAGAAATGTTCAACATCCTTAGTCATTAGGGAAATGCAAATCAAAACAACCCTGAGATTTCACCTCACACCAGTCAGAATGGCTAAGATCAAAAACTCAGGAGACAGCAGGTATTGGTGAGGAGGTGGAGAAAGAGGAACACTCCTCCACTGCTGGTGGGATTGCAAACTGGTACAACCACTCTGGAAATCAGTCTGGCAGTTCCTCAGAAAACTGCATATGCCCAGAGGCCTCCCCAGCATGCAATAAAGACATATGCTCCACTATGTTCATAGCAGCCTTATTTATAATAGCCAGAAGCTGGAAAGAACCCAGATGTCCCTCAACAGAGGAATGGATACAGAAAATGTGGTCTATTTACACAATGGAATACTATTCTGCAATTAAAAACAATAAATTCATGAAATTCTTAGGCAAATGGTCAGAACTGGAAAATATCATCCTTAGTGAGGTAACCCAATCACAAAAGAACACACATGGTATGCAGTCACTGATAAGTATATATTAATCCCGAAGCTCGAAATACTCAAGACACAATTCACATATCAATTGATCTCCAAGAAAGAAGGAGATGCCCCTGGTCCAGGAAAGACTGGATGTAGCAGTGTAGGGGAATACCAGGACAGAGAAGCGGGAGGGGGTTGACTGGAGAACAGGGGGAGGGAAGAGGGCTTATGGGACTTTCGGGGAGGGGGGAACTGCAAAAGGGGAAATCATTGGGAATGTAAATAAATATAGAAAATAAAAAAATAATCCTGAGTGAGGTAAGCCAGGCCCAGAAAAAGAAATGCAATATATATTGCTTATATAGAGATATTAGCTGTTAACCCAATAATAACTAAGATACAATCCATAAAATAACAGAAGTTAGATATAGAATAAGTGATGTGGAGGGGCAGATAGGTCTCCTTAGGACTGGGAAATAGAATAATTACGGATGGATGTGTGGAGACTATATTGGAGGATTAAGTGGGGAGGGGAAGGAAAGAAGAGAGAATGGAGGAAATGTGGGGAGAGACAGACAAAATTAAGGGCCATTTGAGGGGTAGAATGGGAAGCTAACATGATAGATGCTTCCTAAAATATATACATATATGAAGGCAATTTAAATTAGATCTACAAATAATAAGGGAACAGAGCTACAATTGGACATGTCTTGTCACCAAAGCTTCTACCACTGGGATTTGGTTACATCTAATTGATTTGTTGGTTAAAGGAATTCCGAACAATCCAAGCTATTGCTAAGACTTTAGGTTGCTCTCCCCAAAGTGAAGGTAAGACTCCCATTGCTGAAGACAACATCTATACAACTCATTGATGTGATGGTCCTGACACTTACATGGAGCCTTCTCCTCTACATGCTAACACCTTACCCAATGGTATCTTGCCTACAATATATGCTAGGACAACAGAGGCACAAAGTTTGTTAAAATAACAAGCCATATCTGATCTGACATAAGACCCACTTGAAGAGTTGGAGCCCATCCTGGACACTACTTGATTTGCTAAGAACCTGAGACTAAATGTCCCAAGGATGTACAGTAAAGCCTATAGAACTTTTCAAACCATGGATGGGGAAGTCAAGAACAGTGAATGTCTGACAAATTCTTCTTTGAAATAATAAATAACCATTTCCACATCTACTATATTATTTTCCATATTTTATACGGAAGACTTAACTTTTAATACCTAGGAATGTGTAGTCCCTGCAGATTACATGGGGTGAGTTATTTTGTTTTCCTGACATCCTTTCAAAATGTATCAAAATGAGGATAATGTATCATTTCTGTGAAGAAATGGCATAAGGAAAATGATTTGTGGAAAGAAATATTATTTAAATAGAAAGAAGAATAAGGAGGAGGTTCCAGAAGACAAAAAGAATTTTGTGTAATCATGATGAATGTAGAGTTCACACAAGTTTTGAGAATGTCTTCTGTGATGTCACAAAATGAGCACATGGTGAATTGCCTGCCCGGGAAGGATTGGTTCTCAGCCGCAGAGGCTTTAGACTAAAGCTTATAACTTTAATTTTCCAAAGCATACTTTTAATGGGGGTTTTAAATACTTTAACCTCCCTTCTAGCCCACCACCTACCAGAGGTAGTGGGAAAAAAAAAGGATATCGGGGAAGTGGACCTGTTTAAAAAATGTTTTTTGAAGCAAATCCCATCAGCAGTCCAGTTCACAGATTAATAGCAGCAGCTTGATCCACTTGAAAACACTTCACAAATATACAAGTAGTCCAGTTCAGTACTGTCGGGATAGCAGCAGCAGTGGTAGAACCTAGCAAGTATAGCCAGGCCTCACCTGAAATGGCATGAGTCAGCAGGAAGCACCAGGAGGGATGCCAGGAGAAGTTCTCAGCTGTGCTACTCTCAGTGAAGTGAAGACCAGCAAAGACATGAGACCAACAGCTTTGCACAGCTAGCCCTACCAGCAAGCCAAGCCCAGCCTTCTTCATGGTCCATCGAGTCCCATTTAAACTCCCTCCAAATATCATGTCCTTCACAGGTCTTACCTCACTGTGACATGCCTCAGCACAAGCATCTGTCTCAGCTGACATCACTCTGCCAATCAGTCTGAGTCTGTGGAAGTGGCAAGAAGCTGCAGAGGACCTACAGAAGATATTTTTGAGCCTTTCTCTCTAGGGAGTCCCAATAATTAGAGCCCAACTGTGCAATGTAAGGTGGACTAATACATTCATGTCATTAGTGAAGAATCCTTCATCATGTGTTCTTTCACGTGTTTGCTTTAGCAGAATATCCTTTCACCTGTGTCTGCTTCATCCAAACGTTCTTTGATGAGCCTGCCTTAGCCTCTCACGTGTTTCCACTTCAGAAAAAATACTCCTTCATGTGTTTGCCCCAGCAAAACACCATCCAACACAACTGACTTTCCAAAGAACCCTTAAGTTTCCACTTCAAAAGCTTCCTGTTCTGAGGTTAATACAATTAAGGACCTCAGGGTCTAGGCATTTCTTCTGCCTATTTATTGGATTTGATTGTGAAGAAACCATCATATTTATGAACTTTATTCTATTATGAACTTATTTTTATATTATGAACTTTATTCTATTCCATAGATCAGGCCAGTATCATAGATTATTGTAGCTTCCAGGTTTCCCACCTGTGTGAGATTGATACTTGCCTTTTTACTATGGCCGGATGTGTGGCACTATGAAAGCTTGTCAGTAGGAATAAACTTTCCAATTTAGTACTTTCTTGATTTTATCACGTTCTATTACTCAAGTGTAGGATGTCAGCTAGATCTGTTGATTCATTTTATAATATACCCAATGTCCAAAATGTGGAATCAAAAAGAGGAGTTGAAAGTCAATCTGGAATACATGAGATGCTCTCTGAAAAATGAAGGTAATTTCGATAATATATTTTTTATAATCTAATATATTATTAGCTCAATATATAATAATTTTTAAAGTATTAATAAAATAGTTTTACTCTTTTTCATTGTACTTCATAGAAAACTGGGTTTCGTTTTTTTTATTTGTAATAGCTTTATTTTTTTGAAAAGCATGTTCTTTTATTGAAAAAGGAAGTAAAAACTTTTCATGATAAAATTGAAGATTTACATGGAAAATATTTCTGATAAAACAGAAGAGATATATAGAAAAACACGTTAAAATCAACAATTTTCATGGAAAATTAAAGAGTAAAATGGTAGACATGAAAAACATTGCTAAATTAATTGAAAAAGGAAGTAGAAACATTTTATGATAGAATTTTACATGGAAAATATTTCTGATAAAATTGTAGAAAAATATGTTAAAATTGAAGATTAACAAGGAAAATTTTATATAGATATAATAATGGTAGGCATAAAAGTATTTCTAAGCTGATTAAAAGTGGAATTATAAATATTTTCTGATAAAGTTGAAGATTTACATGGAAAATATTTCTGATAAAATTGTAGGAAAATGTAGAAAAACATGTTAAAATTGAAGATTATAATGGAAAATTCTATATAGATATAATAATGGTAAGCATAAGAGTACTTCTAAGTTGATTGAAAGTGGAATTATAAAAATTTTCTGATAAAGTTGAAGATTTACATTGAAAATATTTCTGATAAAATTGAAGAAATATATAGAGAAACATGTTAAAATTGAAGATTATCATAGAAAATTTTATATAGATATAATAATGGTAGGCATAAAAGTATTTCTAAGTTGATTGAAAGTGGAATTATAAACATTTTCAGGGAAATTGAAGATTTACATGGAAAATATCTCTGATAAAATTCAAGAAATATATAGAAAAACACGTTAAAATTAACTATTTCATGGAAAATTATACAGATAAAATGGTAGACATTAAAAAACTTTCTAAATTAATTGAAGGTGGGATTAAAAACATTTTGTGATAAAATTAGAGATTTACATGGAAATTATTTCTGATAAAATAGAAGAAATATATAGAAAAACATGTTAAAATTGAAGATTATCATGAAAAATAATGCAGATACAATGATAGACATAGAATCATTATTAAATTAATTGAAAGAGGAATTACAAACACTTTCTGATAAAATTGAAGATTTACATGAAAAATACTTCTGTTACTCTACGTCTTTTTAATGGGGAATTGAGTCCATTGATGTTAAGAGATATTAAGGAATAGTGATTGTTGCTTCCTACTATTTTTGATGTTATTTTTATGTTTGTGTGGTTATCTTCTTTTGGGTTTCTTGGAAGAAGATTATTTCTTGCTTTTTCTAGGGTGTAGTTTCCCTCCTTGTGTTGGCATTTTCCATGTTATCCTTTGTAGGGCTGGATTTGTGGTAAGATATTGTGTAAATTTGGTTTTATCATGGAATATCTTGGTTTCTCCATCTATGGTGATTGAGAGTTTTGCTGGATATAGTAGTCTGGGTTGGCGTTTGTGTTCTCTTAGAGTCTGTATGAGATCTGCCCAGGATCTTCTAGCTTTCATCATCTCTGATGAGAAGTCTGGTGTAATTCTGATAGGTCTGCCTTTATAAATTACTTGTCCCTTTTCCCTTACTGCTTTTAATATTCTTTCTTTGTTTAGTGCATTTTTTGTTTTGATTATTATGTGCCAGAAGGACTTTCTGATCTAGTTCAGTCTGTTTAGAGTTCTGTAGGCTTCTTGTATGTTCATGGGCATCTCTTTCTTTAGGTTAGGGACGTTTTCTTCTATAATTTTGCTGAAGATATTTACTGCCTCTTTAAGTTGTAAATCTTTGCTCTCTTTTATACCTATAATCCTTAGGTTTGGACTTCTCATTGTGTCCTGGATTTCCTGGATGTTTTGGGTTATATGCTTTTTGCATTTTACATTTTCTTTGATTGTTGAATCAATGTTTTCTATGGTATCTTCAGCACCTGAGATTCTTTCTTCTATCTCTTGTATTCTGTTGTTGATGCTTGCATCTATGACTCCTGAATTCTTTCCAAGGTTTTCTATCTCCAGAGTTGTCTCCCTTTGTGATTTCTTCATTGTTTCTACTTCCACTTTTAAATCCTGGATGGTTTTGTTCAGTTCCTTCACTTAATTGTTTGTGTTTTCCTGTAATTCTTTAAGGGATTTTTGTGTTTCCTCTTTAAGGGCTTCTACCTGTTCACCCCTGCTCTCCTCTATTTCTTTAAGGGAGTTATTTATGTCCTTCTTGATGTCCTCTAACAGCATCTTGAGATGAGACTTTAAATCCAGTTCATATTTTTCCGGTGTGTTGGGGGTATCTGGGATTTGCTGTGGTGGGAGAACTGGGTTCTGATATTACCAAGTAGCCATGGTTTCTGTTGCTAGGGTTCTTGCACCTGCCTTTTGCCATCTGGTTATCTCTGGAGTTAGTTGGTCTTGCTGTCTCTGACTGGAGCTTGTCCCTCCTGTGGGCCTGTAACCCTGTGTCTGTACTCCTGGGAGACCAACTCTCTTCTGGCAGGGTCTGTGCACAGAAGGCTGTGGAGCCGCCTGGCTTCCTGGTGCAAATGGTGGCAGGAAGACCTCTGTCCCAGCTGCTCCACTGATAATATGCCCTGTGTGCCCCAGGTCTTCCCCTCCAGAGAAAAGGTGGAGATCTCACCTCCATGCTCAGAAGTGAAAGGGCTGCTGGGAGATCACTCTCTCCTGGAGGGCTGTGCACAGAAGGTTGTGGAGCTGCCTGGTTCCCTGCTGCAGATGGCAGCTGGAAGTGAAAACTGGCTTTCTATATATTTATAATATATTTATATTCTGTAGCAACTATTATCATTGGAAATATTTGATCTGCATTTTTATTCCATTAAATTAAAATTAAATATCTACATATTTAAGTTCTTCAAAATATGTCATATTTTGAAAAGATAAAGACTTGTTCTGGCTTTTGAATTTATGTCTAATTAAATTTAAAACTGGCAGTTTTAGTCTATGGGTCGCACCAGTTTGATTTGAAATGCTCAGAGGCCAACTAAAATCAGTGGCTAATATGTTGTACTCAGTGTCTCTGGAATATAATGATGTGCTCTAAATTAATGTTTCTTGAAGAAATTAGTCAGTAATAATATAGAAAATTGTCAATAGTTATTATAAAGTTGACTATCCCATACACACCATATCTCTCAACCTCAAGAACAATTCTTACATTTGAATAATTCTTTTCTTTACTACTGAACAAAAACAAGTTTGGAAATTAAAATATTTTTTCAAGGATCCAGACTCTGCTCTTTAGTAGTGTTGCAATTAATACTAACTTACATTTCTATTTTTTTTATTGTTTGGTTGATTTCAATATACTAAATAATTTGACGTCAACTTGACATAGCTAAAGTCACTGAGAGAAGGGAATTTCGATTTAGTAAATGCTTTCATAAGATTGAGCTGTAGACAAGGAAGGATATAGGAAATTTTCTTGATTCATGATTAATGGGGGAAGGCCCAAGCCATTATGGGTGGGGCTGCCCCAGGACTGGTGGTTCTGGGTTCTATGAGAAAGCTGGCTAAGAAAGCCATAGGAAGCAAGCCAGTAAGTACCATCCCTCCATATTCTCTGCATCAGCTCCTGCTTCCAAATCTCTGTGAAGCTTTAGTTCATGTCCTGACATCATTAGGTGATAACCAGTGACATGGAAGTATAAGTTAAATAAACCCTTTCCTGACCAAGTTATTTGCATCACTGTGTTTCATCACGGCAATAATAACCCCCACTAAGACACTAACCAAAGCTTGCCAGTAGTTCTTCTTTCCCTACCAGGACAGTGATTTTTTTTTTAATTTTTCATATATTTTTTCTCTCTCAATATATTCCTACCATATATTTCCCCTCATTCCTCTGCTCCCAGATCCCTCCCCCAGATCCCCTCTCCCGCAGATTCACTGCTCCATTATTTCCCTTCAGAAAAGACCAAGTCTCCAAGGGATATCAACCAAGCACAGCATAACAAGATGCAATAAGAGTAAAAACAAACCCTCACATCAAGGCAGAGCAGAACAACCTAGTAGGAGGAAACTGGTCACAAGAGAAGGCAAAGGAATCAGATACCACCCAGGTCCACTCTTAGGAGTCCCACAAACCTCCCAAGTTAAATAATCACAGTTTGTATGTAGAGGACCTAGCACAGACCGTGCAGATTGTCCCTTCAGGCTCTGTGAGCCTCTTTAAGCCCTCTTTAGTTAGTTCAGTGGATCAGGACTCAGATCTTATAGGACTATATTCTTTTTTTTGATTTCAGTTTTTTTTTTATTTTATATATTCTTTATTTACATTCCCAATGATTTCCCCTTTCCTGGTTCCCCCCTCCCCGAAAGTCCCATAAGCCCTCTTCCCTCCCCCTGTTCTCCAGTCAACGCCCTCCCGCTTCTCTGTCCTGGTATTCCCCTATACTGCTACACCTAGTCTTTCCAGGATCAGGGGCATCTCCTTCCTTCTTCTTGGAAATCAATTGATATGTGAATTATGTCTTGGGTATTTCGAGCTTCTGGGTTAATATCCACTTATCAGTGACTGCATACCATGTGTGTTCTTTTGTGATTGGGTTACCTCACTAAGGATGATATTTTCCAGTCCTGACCATTTGCCTAAGAATTTCATGAATTCATTGTTTTTAATTGCAAAGTAGTATTCCATTGTGTAAATATACCACATCTTCTGTATCCATTCCTCTGTTGAGGGACATCTGGGTACTTTCCAGCTTCTGGCTATTATAAATAAGGCTGCTATGAACATAGTGGAGCATATGTCCTTATTGCATGCTGGGGAGGCCTCTGGGTATATGCCCAGGAGTGGTATAACAGGGTCCTCCAGGAGTGTCATGCCCAGTTTTCTGAGGAACCGCCAGACTGCTTTCCAGAGTCGTTGTACCAGCTTGCAATCCCACCAGTAGTGGAGGAGTGTTCCTCTTTCTCCACATCCTCACCAACACCTGCTGTCTCCTGAGTTTTTGATCTTAGTCATTCTGACTTGTGTGAGGTGAAATCTCAAGGTTATTTTGATTTGCATTTCCCTAATGACTAAGGATGTTCAACATTTCTTTAGGTGCTTCTCAGCCATTTGATATTCTTCAGGTGAAAATTCTTTGTTTAGCTCTGTACCCCACTTTTAATAGGGTTATTTGGCTCTCTGGAGCCTAATTTCTTGAGTTTTTTATACATATTGGATATTAGCCCTCTGTCGGATGTAGGGTTGGTAAAGATCTATTCCCAATTTGTTGGGTGCCATTTTGTCCTATTGACAGTGTCCTTTGCCTTACAGAAACTTTGTAATTTTATGAGGTCCCATTTGTCAATTCTTGATCTTAGAGTATAAGCTATTGGTGTTCTGTTCAGGAATTTTTGCCCTGTGCCCATGTGTTCAAGGCTCTTCCCTAGTTTCTTTTCTATTAGTTTCAGTGTTTCTGATTTTATATGGAGGTCCTTGATCCACTTGGAGTTGAGCTTAGTACAAGGAGATAAGAATGGATCGATTTGCACTCTTCTGCATGCTGAATTCCAGTTGAACCAGCACCATTTGTTGAAAAGGCTATCTCTTTTCTACTGGATGGTTTTAGCTCCTTTGTCAAAGATCAAGTGACCATAGGAGTGTGGGTTCATTTCTGGGTCTTCAATTCTGTTCCCTTGATCTACATGCCTGTCACTGTACCAATACCATGCAGTTTTTAACACTATTAGTGTAGTACAGCTTGAGGTCCAGGATACTGATTCCCCTAGAAGTTCTTTTACTGTTGAGAATAGTTTTAGCTATCCTGGGTTTTCTGTTATTCCAGATCAATTTGAGAATTGCTCTTTCTAACTCTATCAAGAATTGAGTTGGGAATTTGATGGGGATTGCATTGAAACTTTATATTGTTTTTGGCAAGATTATCATTTTTCCTATATTAATCCTGCCAATCCATGAGCATGGCAGATTTTTCCATCTTCTGAGGTCTTCTTCAATTTCCTTCTTCAGAGATTTGATGTTCTTGTCATATAGATCTTTCATTTGTTTGATGAGAGTCACACCAAGATATTTGATATTGTTCGTGGCTATTGAGAAAGGTGTCATTTCCCTAATTTCTTTCTCAGCCTGCTTATCCATTGAGTATAGGAAGGCTTCTAGTGTAGAATTCTATAAGACCTTCAAAGAAGACCATAAAATAGAAACAGAAGGAACACTACCCAACTCGTTCTATGAAGCCACAATTACGCTAATACCAAAATCACACAAAGATCCGACAAAGAAAGAGAATCTCAGGCCAATTTCTCTTATGCCAAAATACTCAATAAAATTCTTGCCAACCGAATCCAAGAACACATCAAAAAGATCATTCACCATGATCAAGTAGGCTTCATCCCAGGGATGCAGGGATGGTTCAATATAAGGAAGTCCATCTATGTAATCCACTACATAAACAACCTCAAAGAAAAAAAACCACATTGTTATTTCATTAGATGCTGAAAAAGCATTTGGCAAAATTCAGCATCCTTTCATATTAAAGGTCTTGGAAATATCAGGAATTCGAGGCCCATATCTAAACATAGTAGAAGCAATTTACAGCAAACCGGTAGCCAACATCAAACTGAATGGAGAGAAACTTGAAGCAATCCCACTAAAATCAGGGACTAGACAAGGCTGCCCTCTCTCTCCATATCTTTTCAATATAGTACTTGAAGTTCTAGCTAGAACAATTAGACAACAAAAGGAGGTCAAAGGGATACAAATTGGAAAGGAAGAAGTCAAACTATCACTATTTGCAGATGATATGATAGTGTACTTAAGTGACCCAAAGAACTCCACCAGAGAACTCCTACAGCTGATAAACAACTTCAGCAAAGTGGCTGGATATGAAATCAACTCAAGCAAATCAGTAGCCTTCCTATAGGACTATTTTCTAAAACTCAGTTCTTATAGTCTCCAGTAGGCTGATAAATCAATCATGCTGTGGTCAGAGAATCGATTAATGGCTGTGACTCAGAATCTGATACTTAAATGTAAACCTTGGCAAATGTCAGTTTGTAGGTCAATGTAATACTGCACAAAAAAGTTCTCAGTTTTATGATATTATAAAACATTCATTTTTCCTCTTCTTTTCGGAATGGAAATTCTTTAGATCAACTTTTATCTGAAATGGTTACATTCTGGCTATTTCTCAATGCCTCAAACTCTCAGACAAATAGAGGCTGGCCTGTAAACAGCATTGTCTCTCTGCAGATCAAGAGTGTCTCTTTTTGCAATGCTTGATGTTAGAGGAAGTCGGCTTCCTTTATAGATTGGGGTAGAAACTCACAAGTATACCTTTTTATTCCTCTTATACCACTCCCTGTTAATAAAAGTGCGTGCTGGGGTACCCATAACCATTTTTTTATGTCTCATTCAAAATCTTCATGGTTAAAGGTGCTTCTGACTTTCCTAGTGAATAAAAATAAAGAATCCTGGTTATCAGGTATGTGTAAACTGAATTGCAATGTAAGGGGAAAAGCCTCCAGTGACCATCTTTTAGGCAGAGAGTGATTTCAGGTTTGTATGTTCTATAACTACTATACATTGGGATATAAGCAATTATTCCTCGATGTGAATTTTTCCTTTCCCCTTGTAAACTTACTTTTAGATCTCAATTTGTGGATGTGTATTACATAAGTTTTCCATCTCATATGGCATTTTCTCTGGATATGCAGTTTGATTATAGGATGGCTACCAGACTCTTTTTTTGGAAAGTGATCTCTTTGATCTGCTTATGACATTAGAAGGAGTTGAGGTTGTTGAGTTTTCTTGTCAAATTTCTTCTTTCAATACCTGGTTTCCTTACTGAAATCCAGCATCCACAAAGACAGAAACCACATCTATCCCATTCACTGAAGTATTTTTAATGCTTACAGCCAATACTGTAATATTAATAAATATTTAATCAATTTCTAGTTTTACCCATTTCCATCAAGACATATATTTGCTTATATACTGCTACTTGTAGGGAAGCCAAATATGGATCCTAATGATTTTATAAATTAGATATGTTATCCTACTTACATTTCCTTTTCTTCTAAAAAAACAAACACAAAACAATTCTCACTTCAAAGGGAATAAATATTTATTTTAAATCAAATTTAGTGACCACATCCTGAAAACATAGATTCAGGTTGCTTCAAATACCATGCTTAAAGGTAGAAGTGGTTACGTGAACTTTCATATTCACAGAACAAAATCAAGTTATAAATCAAGACATTTTTCAAATATCTGGGTTGAGACATCAAGTAGAAAGGTAATAATAAAGCAGGGGAAACTCTTTTTCCAGTTTTACATGATATCTGCTGTCATATTTAGCTTTTGAATCTATTGAAAACATTTACTATGATAGTCACAAAATGTTATATCAGACATAGAACTCTCCAATGAATGACTAGTATTGTAACTAATGATAACTTAGATAATTCTGCTTTGGCTGTAATCTGCCTAATCTCTACAATTACAAAATTCTAGATACTCATCAATCTGTCATGTACCTTTTAATATCTTCAATAGAGTTGAGGATTCTTTTCTGGAAACCTCAGTTCACACCTGTATTGCTTAGCCTGATTGTTGTCCCAGTGACCGTTAAGATTGACCTTTTAAGAGGGAGGGAAGGGGGCTTATGGGACTTTCGGGGAGGGAGGAAACGGGAAAGGGGAAATGATTTTGAATGTAAATTAAAAAAAACTTAGAAAATAAAAAAAAAGGAATGAACTTGTCACTGAACTTTTTTTATAGTCTAATGATATTCTAGACTACTTCCTATGATCATACTATATTCTCACATGGCATGCCTAGATTTGTTTGTGCTTGTGATACAAGACAAGTAATTAACCTTGAAACTAGTTTAATATTTGAGCACTCATAAATCATATCCCTGAAAGAATTCTGGAGACGAGGTATAAAATGGAGGTGTGAGAAGCAAGGGAACCAAGAAAGAAAACTGGAACCTGTGTCAGTGAAACCCTTGACTTTCTCTTCTGAATGCTGAAAGGAGGGGCTAGACCAAGGAAGGAAACTATGTGGCTAACTTTCAGTTTTTCTCTCATTTGCCCATGGGAGCCAGGACCAATACATAAGCACAGCCTCTGAATGCTACTCATGGCAATGCTCCAAATAGCAAGCACAAAAGAGCAGTGAGACTTAGCACACAGGCAAAGTCTCCTTGACATGACCAAACTACATGATCTTAAGATACTCAAGTTAGTCTAGTAAGATACTTAACGAGACTCAAAATACCTGTCTCTCATTATCACAAGATAACCAGATTGGGGAAGTTACTAAGTACAATTCTCTTCTCCTCAAGCTTCATGAGTACTTATTCAAACTACGGAGCACACACTTTACTGTATGGACAGGGTTTCTTTCTTTTTCGTTTTTCAATGTACAAAGTTCACAGCCAACTATACATACCTCTATCAACTCTTCAACTTCTAAATTGTTTAATTCAATACATGGTATATAGAATATTTAGCATATGAAAAAGCATCTACAAGGGTAATATTTCATTTCCCATATTTTCAGTAAAATAAAATTGCCTAAATCTCATTTTTATTATCTAAACACAAAATATGTGCTAATAACCTACAAATCTTAGTTTTCCTATATGAAAGAGTGTAATGATTTTAATTACCAAAGATTAGAAAATAGTATGGTAGGATAATTTTCTGATGCAAGCACACAATTTTGTCTGTTTCATAAAAGTTTATATTACAAGTACTATTTTTGACACTAGAGAAATACCAGTATATAAGTAAGATATCTTTAATATCCATCTTATTTGATCTTTAATTTGTAGAAGAGAAAGGGAATTAGGCAAACTCCTACTTCATGATGAATACTGTACTATGGTAGGGTAGTTGTTCATTCATTCATGGAGTTTGACCATGGGGAAATAATGAAGGTTTCCTCAAGCAAGTCTTAAACATAGTAAACCAAATAAAATTGAGAATGTGGAGAAGGCCAAGTCCCAGCAAAAGGACTCATGTGTGTAAAGGCTTATGAGAAACTGTGTGGCAGTTCAAAAAACTAAAGGAATGAGTTAGCTAGCAATGAGATTGCTTCATGATACTGTAGTTACTCCTCTCTTTCTGTAGCTTCTCGTATATATCTAACTACAGATTAAAACTACGTTTTAGAAATGGATTGTGTAGTAAACACATTCAGATGGTTTTTTTCATTGTTTTTAGTGCTGTGATATGACAGGTATTCATTTTAGGTGTTACAAATGATCTAGGGATGTTTCTAGGCATGTCCACAGGTTAGTTGCATAGGTTAGTTTCTAGGTTGTCCATAGGTTATAGTTAGGTATACTATTGTTTTATATATGGAGCTTGAACATCTGTTACTCTTGATATCTATAAGAAGTTCCACACCTAATCCTACTGGCAATGCAACATTGACATTGGTGGATGAGTGATAATGATAATGGAGACAGTTGTGAAGATAAAGAAGAAAGAAATGGAGAGAGTATAGTCAGTGATTGAACAGATGATTGTATCTACTCTATTAGAACTAGTTATGGTAAGTGACTTGGAGGAAGAGTTAAGTCACCTGTGTAATTTACAAAGCTGCACACATGATCAAACCATTTAAGTAACACTTTACATAAGAAACTGGAATGCATTTGAGAGAATATAAATGTGGGAGGGGTAGTGGTGAGTATAATCTTGCTCATGGTTAGTTACACAACTATTAAACAAGGTTTTTGATACTTTAATAATTGATAAAATTATCATATAACTGGGAAGCTGGGTATGTGAGTTGTTCTGGTTAAAAATAATTCGATATTTTAAATATGTAGGTAATTCAAACATTGCATTCATTTAAAATTGCTTCAGATTAAAGTATTTAAATACAGAAGATCTCTCTTGAATACGTCTAGAAAAGCAAAGATATATCTGGGAAAAGAAAAGAAACATTACAGATTCTTCAGAAAACATAAAGGCAAGATTTAGGAATTTGCCTAGACTGGAATGAAGGTGCATCTATTACAGTAGCAGGGGAGGTATGATGACAGTCTCTGGCATTTTCATTAGCTTAGTGAAAGTTGAAATCTGGTTCTGGCAGATTTGATCTTTTTCATTGAAGTGGAAGCTACACGTAAAGGCATAAGGATGAGGGATATGTTAGAGTTTTAGATAGAGTGATCATTAAAAATATCCACTCTAAGGTATTAGAGAAAATGTTGAATACAGAATCATTGCATAGCAGTTATGTTGGTGCGCATTAGTGAGATACATTGAAGAAGCAAAGGCAGGATCATGAGTTTGAAGCCAGCCTTGGATACAAAACCTGTGTCTAGTTTTTAGTCTATCACATTTTATTTGCAGTTTTGAGTATATTTCATTATTTCTCAGTTGGAACAAGGGTATCAAAAAGGTTTCCTTTATATATTACCTTAGTCTCTTTTCCTAAACATCCCTTAAGTTTTTCAAAACTGTTTGGGATTCTATTTTTCGAGAACACGTTATATGACTACACTGTCTTTTCATTATTTCTATTCCCCTCTCCTCACACATTCACCCATCATCTCAAATTCATTACCTCTTTTTCTATAGTATCATTTCTTGCAGGGTTTTGTTTTCTGTTTGGTTTTTAGTTTAATTTAATTTGATTTTTTTAAGTAAAAAAAAAGAACATGAAATAAGTTGGTTAGGAAGAAGGAAGGTACTGAGAGGAGTTGGAGAGGAGAAAGTCTAAGTGTAGGCCTCATACAGCTTTTAAAAACTACAGGACAGGTAGATGTTTTTGCAGTCTAGTGTCACAGCACTGGCAATGAAGTTTTGGTGGGATAAGGATTCAAAATGAATTTGGTTATCAAACAGTAGACTCAGGTATATTGTATAAATATGGAATCAGTGTCTAGATAGGTAAAAGGTAGGTGTCTGTTCATAGTTAACTTAATTTCATGGACTTTGATAAAATAGTTCTGTATTAATTACTTTTTCTAGTTCCAAGGAGATGAAGTTTCAAGTTACATTTTCATCTTTCAGTACCTGTTTTAGTATGTACCCATCAGCCTATCGGTGTCACTTTTCTCAAGCATGACTTCCAGTGTCTATACATGTTGTGACATGCTTATACACTGTTTGCAGTGTTGCAATACAAAGTACTAACCTGCAGCATAAGTTGGGGGAGGGCAGTGTTGGTGTCTCCCTTACCTATCTTGTGACTGCTTTCTTAGACTGCTAGAAACACTGGAGCCTGCAGTTATCACTGGAAGGTGTCATGATTGTGTCACCTTTGGCATGGTTATTCCTACCATGCTGCTATCTGTGATCAGGTGTGGCACAGGTCTGTTTGGTTCTGAGGCAAGTGGGTCAATTCATTGCACTGTGCTTTTACTGAGCATGGCTGCTTACTGTCACCTACTTTTTTCAGGCATCATAATAAAAGCTAGACAATTTCTTTGGGGGAAAAGAGATTTATTTAATGTAATTTAGACTTTTCCTATAGAAAAATGAAATATTATTAAAAATAATATTTATTTTTTAGCTTTCAGCATTTGATGGTGCTTTGTCATGGTGTCTGCTGGAAGTCACTGCCATTATAGGGATTTTCATTAACCTCACTTTAAAGAACCTTGCTTGTTAGCTTCTTTAGATCTCTAAACAGTTTGTTAGTGATGGTAAATTCTGTAGGAGGGTCTATTCTGAGCCATTAACTTCTAAGTGGAAAATGGGCTGGTTACCAGAAATACCGTTGAAGCAGGGTGGGCTGTGGGTGGAGAGTTGGGTGTCTGTCTTGAGAATTAAAAACTATGAAACACTTTTGTATACAACTGAACTTTTAAAAAAAATGTTGAAGTTGAATTTCCCCCTTTATTTGGAATTCTTAAAAATAAATGATTGCACATTTCAAAAAAATATGATCAAAATTCATTGTATGAAATTCTCAGAGAATTAATAAAGACATAAAGAATAGACAAGGAAATGATAAACTTGGTATATAACTAGAAATTGATATTGGTTTCTCATAGAAACTATTCATGTATTTTTATTTGAGACGATTCAGTGTTATCCACATATGTATATATTTAGAACTGACTACTTAGAATTAGAAAATCAATCAGGAATTTTCTCCCTGAAGAAAACTGATTTTCCTTAGCTCTGTAGCCATTTACTGGCCATAGCTCTTCATTTAGGGATGAAGCCTTGTGAAGTTTTCCCCATACACAGCTGCATGCCTGCCACCAAACTGTGATCATTGTACAGGTTTTAGCAGACCACCACCAGATTATCAGGAGTTCATGAAAATAGCATTCCTCACATAGTGAAGAGCTTATTTTAATAGCATGTGTACTAAATGCCAAAAAAAAAATCTGAAGATAAAATAGATCTCAAAGTAAGTATTGCTATTGGTTTGTCGACTCACTTGCTATTATTTGTCGCAGGCCACAAACACACTTTGTCTAAAATGAAAAGATTTTAGCAGAGAAACATAATTTCAATTGTTTTATTAATTTAAGGCTAACTGGCTAATCCAATCAAATATTATAAGACAAGAAAAGTCTACCTTAAGGTTTTTAATCTCCAGTATAGATTTTCTAACCAATCAAAAGAACCTGATAATTACTCAGTCTCCTCTGAGTTGTTTAGTTTTCTCCAGAAGCTATTTTACCCTTTAGTTGATGCCCCACTGTTTTAGAAAGATTCTCTCAGAAGGTTTGTTCATCAAACACCAAAATCTCAGATGTGTTAGAGTTGCCAAACTTCCAATGAGATATTTGGGCAGAATGTCTAATGTAGTAAATAACTGCCTTTTTTTTTTTAAAGAAAATGCAATAATTTCTAAGACTGGGCCTGTGTCCTTGTGTGTTCATTACTGGGTAGCTCTGAATCAGGAATAGTAGTGGTAATCCATTGAGTAGTCAGCATCATTCAAGCAAAATGAATGGATGAAAGAACAGTGGCAAATGATAGGAATTGTGAGGCAAACTGCTGTAGCTGAAAGACAAGGTGGTTAAAAGAGCTCTAGAGTGAAAACAGTTTGCCTTGAGAAAGCAGTAGTCTTTTATCTAGCAATTTACCAAAGTCAACAATTGCGTGGTTCTCCTCTTAATCACCTTTTATGTTCTTTCCTGAGTAATCAATACATTGGTGTATCTAATCATTCTCTTAATGATTGTTTATCACAAACAAAGGCAGCTGCATGCCTGCCACCAAACTGGAAGCTGGAGATATAGGAGTAAAGAAATCAGCCAAAGTTCTTGCACTCAGGAGCTTCTCAACTAGCAGGCGATTTCTACTCAAGTACCTTTCCTCTTCTTTTCTTCAAAGGAAAAAAAGCTGATGTGCATAATCTTCCTTTGCAGCTTTCTGTTTAAGGATTTTATATTTAATCCAGCACTCAATCCATGACTAGAAAATCTAAAATCCACAATATTCTCTCTCTCTCTCTCTCTCTCTCTCTCTCTCTCTCTCATTTTCCAACTCTTCTTCATATAAGTGGAAATATCAGACAAAATTTTTGGTTATTCATAACCATGAAAAAGCATTTTTTTAAAAAAATTTGCATTAAAAGGTCATGGGGTATACCTCAATAGTAGAGTGTTAGCCTAGCACAGCCAAAACCACCCTGGGTTCCATCTCCAGTATCACACAATAAATGAAATGACTGAATTAAATGTCCAATGTGAAAAACAAGTAAAATTAGTTATTTCTTTCTTAAGAAAATACAGAATAAATTACAGGAAACTGAAGGATTCCTATTTTGTGCTGCTGACAAATGTAGCAACTGTGGTTTTCATTTGCTAAGGGTAATAAGTTGACTGGATACTATAGATGTTGTAACAACCTTCAGTTACATTTTCTTTATAAAGAATACTTCTTTACGTCAAGGATCTAGTCTAAGATCCTTCTCTCTTGACAATGTCCTGATTTTTATCTCTTATTTCTGCTCACATGGTGTTTCCTTTGAAGGACATTTTGATACTGGCCTTCCTTTTATTTTCCTCCTGTAGCAAATACAACCCTGGGTGTTTACTCCCCATGGTGCAAGGGCACCTGGGTACACAAACAGTGTGATCCTCTGGCTTTTCTCTGCTTGTCATTCTCTGAATGCAAAAACCAGATGCAGTGATCAATTAACTGTGTGCAGTGAACCCCAGGCAGGAAGAGCATGGGGTGTTTTGCCATCCTTTTGTTACTCAGAAAGAATGAGTGGAGAAAAGGGCTGCATCAGCTGCTACTGAGACAACATAAAGGTTCAGTCAGGATTTTGTCTTACTATATTGATAGTTGCTGATTCGTCCATCCTGACTTGTCTAGAACTCTCCTCATGCATGCCCATTTCTCTCTTGTGATTATTTACAGTAACCTGGACATTTTTAAACCTATTCAGGTTTAGACAATAAATTATAGAACCTCTGATCTACATGGGTGTAAGAGTAGAGAATATTACTATCAGGGATCATTAGCATTCAACCTATCTTTGGTGAAACCTGGTATTCAAGGATATTGAAGTTATACATGATATAAATACAGCATGATAACTTGTTCTATGCCTCTTTTGGACTCTACCTTCTTTCCCAGTGCTAATCCCAGTGCTATTGGCAAGAGAGATAAGTTCTGTTCTCATCTGCAGCAGTCCCTGCACAGAGGCAAATCAGGTTGGAAACACACTATCTCACCACACTATTCTTGCAGTCTTCCCTATGACCTATAAATGAGGCAACTTGTAATAGATGACATCAGGTTCATTTCTTAAAGTTCATTAATGACATTGAATCATGTATAAATTAATTGTGCACTGTGGAAGGAAACTATTGAATCCAATATTTTTCTTAGGCATGAAATATGTTAACCAGTGAAATCTTGACATATAAATAGGAGAGACAGAGGACATGAGAACAATAATAGCAAAATTACTTTAATTAATTATTTTATTGTTTTATTGTTTATACATGCATTCTACTCTCCTTTTCCTCTCCAGTTTCTACTCAATCTCCCAGTAGTTTTTCTTCCAAACTTATTTATCTTTTTGACAAATGCACTGAATGTTTATAATATGGCATTTAATGAGTTCTTTGATAATCTCATGCAAGTATATAATGTAGTTTTATCAGAACCACCCCACTTCTACCATAACCCATTCCAGATATACCCTTATCTTTCAACAATTTCTGATCTTCTTTTCTTAATAACCTACTAAATCTAAATAGTGCTGTCTATGTGCTCATGGAAGTGCGGCCATCCACTGGAATATGGTCAGCCTACAAAGGACTACATGCTTAAAATAAACTAACTCTTCCTCCACTGGCTGCTATCAGCTGACCATAGTTCATCAGCTGAGGGTCGGAGCTTATGAGTCCCTCCCTGTTCCATACTGGGAATATTGACTAGCTTGATCCTGTACAGGTAAACACAACTACTTAAGAACAAATTTTCTTGTCATGTCCTGAAGGGACTATTTTGCTCCAGCCCTCCCAGGGACGGATATACTGTTTGGGTGACTTAATGTGTTATTGTATTTAAAAGCATCTGTTAAATTACACTCATGACAAAATATTTGGCCTTAAGAACCAGTCAGTTTGTGTTCTTCACTTCCTAACCAGCATTCTTGAAAAATCTTATCTCTGTGATGAAAAACCCTGTTGATAAACCCATAGAATCTTTTTTTTTATTTTCTGTAGATTCCTAAAATGATAAAAAGAATATATTATAATAGAAGCCAATATGGTAACTCACTTGGATGGTAGATACAGCAGTCAGTGCAGAAAAGTAAAAGTATTCTATGGTCCATTAATCAGAAAAGGATTTAATATAGGGAATTAGTGGATGCAGACCAATCCACTGGAAAGGCTAAAGGAGCAAGCTTTCAGACTTAGCTTGCAACATAAATTTCTAACAAATTTATTGAACAGACCCAATAGGAAACCTTTATCTTTCATGGACCACTGAAGCATTGAGTTCAAGATCATATTGTGTAATTTTTTATTAGGAATCAAAAATGTGAAATGTATAACCTACCACTTGTATAATATCTACTAGACACTACCTTCTTCTAACCAGGGAGGTATGAAATGGGCTTTGGAATGCTGATGTGAAAATGTCTCATGTTTCTGTTATAAACGAACCAACAGGGACAGCCAAAAGAGGCAGGATGACGGTTGGTTTCCCAATCACTGATGGGTTTATCTATTTGGTTCAAACTTACCAAATTTAAGAAATGACATCCCATATACAGTCACCAAACCCAGACACTATTGTGGATGCCAAGAAGTACATGCTGACGGGAGCCTGATCATAGCTGTCTCGTCTGAGAGGCTCTGCCAGAGACTGACAAATACAGAGGCAGATGCTTGCAGTAAACCATAGGATTGGGCATGGGGTCCCCAATGCGCTCCCCAATGGAGGAGTTAGAAAAAGGAATGAAGTAGCTTAAGGGATTTGCCACCCCATAGAAAGAACAATAATATCAACCAACCAGACCCCCCAGAGCTCCCAGGGACTAAACCACCAGCTGAGAGTACACATGGCAGGACCCATGGCTCCAGCTGCATAGGTAGCAAAGGATGGCCTTGTCAGGTATCAATTGGGAGGAGAGGCCCTTGGGCCTGTAAAGGATGGAGACTCCAGTGTAGGGGTATTCGAGGGCAGGGAGGCAGGAATGGGTTGGTGGTGAAACACCCTCATAGAAGCAGGAGGAGGGGGATTGGATAGGGGGTTTCCAGGGGGCAGGGGGAAGGTCACATTTGAAATGTAAATAAAGAAAATATACAATAAAAATGAGAAAAAGAAAAAAGAAATTAAAATGTCTTTATTCTTTTTTTTATTTTCTAAGTTATTTTATTTACATTCAAAATCATTCCCCCTTTCCGTTTCCTCCCTCCCAGAAAGTCCCATAAGCCCCCTTCCCTCCCTCTTTTCCCCATTCAACCCCCTCTCGCTTCTCTGTCTTGGCATTCCCCTACATCCAGTCTTTCCAGGACCTTCCATCTTCTTGGGAATCTATTGATATGCGAATTGTGTCTAGGGTATTCCGAGATTCTGGGTTAATATCCCCTTATCAGTGACTGCATACCATGTGTGTTCTTTTGTGATTGGGTTACCTCACTAAGGATGATATTTTCAAGTTCTGACCATTTGCCTAGGAATTTTGTGAATTCATTGTTTTTTTTTTTAATTTAATTTTATTTTATTTTTTTAATTTACATTCCAAATCACTTCCCCTTTCCCGTTTCCTCCCTCCCCGAAAGTCCCATAAGCCCCCTTCCCTCCCTCTTTTCTCTGTTCAACCCCCTCTCATTACTCTGTCCTGGCGTTCCCCTACATCCAGTCTTTCCAGGACCAGGGGTCTCTCCTTCCATCTTTTTAGAAATCTATTGATATGCTGATTGTGTCTAGGGTATTCTGAGATTCTGGGTCAATATCCCCTTATCAGTGACTTCATACCATGTGTGATCTTTTGTGATTGGGTTACCTCACTAAGGATGATATTTTCAAGTTCTGACCATTTGCCTAGGAATTTCGTGAATTCATTGTTTTTAATTGCAGAGTAGTATTCCATTGTGTAGATATACCACATCTTCTGAATCCATTCCTCCGTTGAGGGAAATCTGGGTTCTTTCCAGCTTCTGGCTATTATAAATAAGGCTGCTATGAACATAGTGGAGCATGTGTCCTTATTGCATGCAGGTAAAGCCTCTGGGTATATGCCCAGGAGTGGTATAGCCGGATCCTCCGGGAGTGTCATGCCCAGTTTTCTGAGGAACCGCCAGACTGCTTTCCAGAGTGGTTGTACCAGCTTGCAATTCCACCAGCAGTGGAGGAGTGTTCCTCTTTCTCTACATCCTCGCCAACAACTGCTGTCTCCTGTGTTTTTGATCTTAGCCATTCTGACTGGTGTGAGATGGAATCTCAGAGTTGTTTATACAGGCAATAATACTATATACAAAGAAATAATACTTACCTGAAGTTTGGAAAGAATTGGACATGTTATATTTTATCTGACAACCCTAGATTACTGGGACCTATTCATAACTAGAACACGAGCAACATAGCTCTACCATATGGTTTATAATTTCTGACATGTACAACTACAAGGAGGATGAGCAGGTTTGGGTGAGCTAATCCATAGTATAGGCCAAATTAGTATTCCCAAGAATGTTGAAGCCTTTCTTCCCATGAATTTGGTACCACCTGAATATTTCCATTTTACATTGTTAAACTCCCTGAATACTTGCCAATCTGAGACTTTGTACTGGCTGGTTTTATGTGTCAACTTGACACAGGCTGAAGTTATCACAGAGAAAGGAGCTTCAGTTGGGGAAGTGCCTCCATGAGATCCAGCTGTGGGGCATTTTCCCTATTAATAATCAAGGGGGAGGGCCCCTTGTGGGTGGTACCACCTCTGGGCTGGTAGTCTTGGGTTCTATAAGAGAGCAGGCTGAGCAAGCCAGGGGAAGCAAGCCAGCAAGTAATATCCCCCCCCCCCCATTGCCTCTGCATCATCTCCTACTTCCTGACCTGCTTGAGTTCCAGTCCTGACTTCCTTTAGTGATGAACAGCAGCATGGATGTGTAAGCTCAATAAATCCTTTCCTCCCCAACTTGCTTCTTGGTCATGATGTTTGTGCAGGAATAGAAACCCTGACTAAGACAGACTTACTTTATTTAAATCAACTTCCACTTTTTAGAGCATAACATCTTCCCCAATGTAAAAGGAGTCAGTCTATACTCTGAAAAGAGATTTTTCAGCAGGGAAGAGAGAGATGGATAGAACATGGAGAACATTAGGCATCGAAAAGTCTAGCACCAGGAAAAGAGTTGGGCACTTATCCATTCCAAACTCCTTTGCCATACTCTTTTGCATTGGACAAAGACAGAAGTTAAAGAGAAAAATATTTCCTTTTCTTCTTCTTTCATCTCCCCTTTGTATCACAAAAGATGTGTGTGCATTCTAAATTACTTAACCCAAGGTAACAGGATGTGATGGCATAGACAATTTGAACTTAATCCAAATAGCTATAAATATGTGCTAGCCTGAAAAATGGATATGAAAGTTGATTGGATAAAAGTTCAAATTTGACTTCTGAAGAGTTGTCATGCAAAAAACTTTTTTGTTTTATTATTATTATTATTATTATTATTATTATTATTATTATTATTTTACAGTCCAGTCATTATCCCCCTCCTAGTCAGCCTTCCAACTCCTCATCCCATTGCTCCTCCACAGTCTCCAAGAGGATGTCCCCACCCCACCCCTTACCCCACCAGACCTCCCCATTCCCTAGGGCCTCAAGTCTCTCAAGGGTTAGGTGCATCTTCTCTCACTGAGGTCAGACCAAGCAGTCCTTTGCCGTATATGTGTCAGGGCCCTCATATCAGCTAGTGTATGCTGCCTGGTTGGTGGCTCAGTGTCTGAGAGACCTTGGGAGTTGAGGTCAGTTGAGACTGGTCTTCCTATGGGGTTGCCCTCCTCTTCAGCTTCTTCCAAATATACACTAATTCAACCACAGGGATCCCTGGCTTCTGTTCATTGGTTGGGTGTAAGTATCTGTATCTGACGCTCTTAGCTGCTTGTTGGTCCTCTTGAAGGGCAGCCATGCAAGGCTCCTGTCTGTAAGCACACCATAGCATCAATAATAGCGTCAGGCCTTGGAACCTCCCCTTGAGCAGGATCCCAACTTGGGCCTGTCACTGGACCTTCTTTCCCTCAGTCTCTTTTCCATTTTATTGAAGAGGAAGGTGGAAATAGGAGTAAAGTCCTGAGTGAAGAATGGAAACAAGCAACCTCAAGAGGAAGGAGGGGGGGGACCCTCTAGAATGTACCAGAGACCCAAGAGGTGAGAGACTCTCAGGACTCAAAGGCAGAGAACTTAGATGAAATACCGAACAGTGGGGAGAGGAAACTTATAGAGGCCACCTCCAGTGGAAATACAGAGCATCATTTGGGGGTTGGGGTTGCCACCCCCAGTCAAAACTCTGACCCATAATTGTCCCTGTCTAAAAGAACTGCAGGGGCAAACAACTTTTGACTAGAGAAAAATTTTGAGTTGACAATTATTTAATGAGGAGAGATGTCAAAAGAACAAATGCTGGATCTGTGCCTTGCTATTTTGTCAGGAGAAATGGTACCCTCAGCAGGAAAACAAGGAGTCACAGATAATGCAAAAAAAAAAAAGTCACCATGAAAGCTTATATAACTCCTCTGTTCAGAAATACAGGAATACTTTTTTGTTCCCATTTTTTTTTTTGAAATTTCTCTTTTGCATCTAAAGCAGTTAGGCCATTGAAGCTCCTAAGCTCCTGATTTTAACAGGAATCTGTAGCAATTGGAAACAATGGTAAATTGATGGAACCAAGGAAGCTGAGGGCTTTCCATGGGGTGACATCAAGCAATAGAAGCTTGGTTGTCTCCCAGAACGCAAGCAGACAGTCTTCCTGAGATAAAAGCTGTTGTCTTCTCAATCTTTCTCTCTGGTAATAAGTGCGAAGTCGGGGATGTCTTGGTTGAAAATCTCATCAAAGAATCAATGATATTTGGCTAAAAGAGGATTGTTACAGTGAAATCAACTTTCCCTGAACTGTTTGCTCTAAGAGCACATGGAAGCCGGTGCGGCACCTGCAACAAGTCAACTTCACAGATCAACTGGTGGGTGGCATTCTTCAGAATGCAGCAGATTTCTAAATGATTTTTGTTTCAGAGGTATGATAGATAGGTTTATTTTCTCTCCAAGAGTATACATGATTTTTTTCTGTGTCCTTACATTTTGCCTCTCAAAAAGTATTTTGTACTCAAAAGCCACAATAGCTCCTTACAAAGAGTTTTTCAGCACCAATAAATGAAGTATCTTCAAATGCTTTTATTAATTACAATTTGATTTCAAACATTTAATAATGTTTTAATATATGGCAGTGTTTGGACCTCTCAACAGCACAAGGAACAAATTTGATTCCAGACACTAATTGCTATACCACATGAAAGATGCCATTTAGGAAGAAAAGTAAAAAAAAAAAAAAAAAAAAAAAAAAAAAAAAACTCATTTCCAATGCTTTCTATTATTCATAAAATACATACATATTTCTATGTAGATATTGTTATGTCATTGAAAGGAAACAGGGATGAACACAGAATTTAACAGTTCTATATTCTCTTGTAAACACTTCTGCTATTAATCTGTAATCTAAATTATTCTGACCTTTCAAAGGATTTGATTTTCTTTGTGTGCTGAAATGTGTGGTTGACCTTTCATGTCATATAACTAACCCAATATAGTTAACCATAATTAATATTTAAACTAACCACCAAATGAAAAGATTAGTTAACGTCACATGGTGAGCACAATAACAGAGGGTCCAGGGATGCAGACCCTTTGGGGATTTGTTATATTCCCGAACTAAAAATCTTATATTGATTTTGTAGTAAAGCATAGACTTTGTTACTTTGAAGCTTTCAAAAACTGACTGCCCAAGGAATATTTTCTTGCTTTCTCAGATACCGTGCAGTCTTCCAGAAGTAAGCATTCATCTATTCAGAGAGCTTTAACCTGTAGTTTCCACTTTCTTAGCAATCACACTTAAAATCCTGTGAATAGGCCCTAGGATTTACAGAGCTAGGCTTCTCAGTACAAGCAGATCTTTTCAGCTTTTGGCTGTCAGTGTATGAGCATTCACTTGTGTGCTCAAGGAGGTTCTTGTAGCTTCAGAACTCTAAGAGAGTCAAAGGAAAGGAAAAAGGATGTCCTAGTCTAATGCAAATTCATGAACTTCCCACTATAGAGAGGCTATTTCATCTTCTTTTAAATTTTTTTCCTAACCAAACTGTAAGCATGAAACAGGGACATGCAATCTTAGCAGAGAGAAATTGGGGTCATGCCATAGGCAAGCTGAGTGAGGGATCTTTGGCATGTAATGTATGGTCAACACAACTCTCTTACTACATCGAATCTGCCATTTAATTACATTTTTAATCTCATTTGTGGCTTTTGAAAATCATTATGGAAATTGCTGTAAATGTGCCCAGAATGAGACCTCATAAAATTTTGCTGTGAAAATTGAAGTGAGTGAACATGAAATATTATCATCAAACAATTTTTGTGGCTTTAGACAATGTAGCCTATACAACAACAACAAAAATAATTTCATTGATGCACTAGAGCATGCACTAAGGCAGCGATTCTCAACCTTCCTAATGCTGTGGTCCTTTAATATAGTTCCTCATGTTGTTGTGACCCCTAACTGTAAAATTGTTTTCCTTAGTATTTCATAGCTGTGATTTTTCTAATGTTATTAATCATAGTATAAATATCTGATATGCTGGATATCTGATCTGTTGTGACCCACAGGCTGAGAATGACTGTACTAGACTGAGTGGGGCTTTTTTGCCTTTAGTGTCTCTTCTTTGATAAGAGAAAAAGGCTTCTGCTTTCCATCCCATCAATCCTTTCCCTCCCTAGCCTCAGTGTCATCACTTGACTTTATAGTTGCCAAAATTAATAATATAATACAAGATTCAAGTTTCTGACTCCATGCATGCATGGAGAGCAGGCCTGAGGTCTTTTAAGTGAAAGATTGGTTTGCCATGAAATAACACCTCAGTCTTCTTTCAGGGTCATTTAAAAATATCTCTACTGCTGGGCTATAGGAGGGATGTAAGAAGGATTCTTAGGGTAAAAGCAAAATGTTCCTTTCTATGCAAGGATGATTGACTCTCGTCTTTGTGGAGCACAGCTGGTTTCAAGTTTTTCTTTAAGCACATTCTTAATTATCTTGCACTTTTGATCTTGAAATCTTTCACTGGGCTATCAGAGAGAGACCAAACAAAGAGCCTAGCTGTACTATCCCTGAGGTTCAAACTGCTGTGGCCTTTCATAACAGACCCCTGGATGAGCATGTCATTTCTGTCAGTAGTTACCCACCCATTCCTTTTTTTTTTTTTTTTTTTTTTTTTTGCCTCGAACAGATAGCAGTGCAAAGTAAAAAACAGTCAGGTTATTTGAGCATGATTAGTGCCAGCAATTTCTTGGAAACATCAATGACCTGTCATTTAAGATGCCCACTTCTTCAAATCTGGTTATTTGGTACTTGGCATAACTGTAATTTCAAGATATACAAATAAGCAAAAGCACACTTTTGTCACATTTCCAAGGTGCTATTCTTCCTTGGAATATTCTATTAAGATGGGACTTGAGGGATATGTTGCTTTATTAATTCTTTGGATTTCTAGAAGGTAGAAGTGATGGTAGGTTTCAGTGGACTACTATGCTATTGTTTCCTAGTGCTTCATTGAATTTCATGAAATAATGGGTTATATTTTGCATTTGTAACTACTTGTGAAGATGCCTCAAATGAACCAATGAGTTTCACAAAATAATCCATAAGCCCCAAATTATTAAAGACTGTCATAGATGACCACTTCATTTAAGGAATGGTCCTAAAACCACCTATGAGATATACACATTCTTAAACTCAGAGTTTATCCTACAGTATTACAAACTCTGCAGCTGGGATACACTGGCTAGTATTTTTATTTTCATTAGATATTTAAGAATTTAATGCAACATGTTCTTATTATATTCACTCCCCAACTCTTCCCAAACCAACCCCTCCCATCCTACTCAACTTTATTTTCCATCAAGGCCAATGTGGGTTGTTCAAATATTCTGGCATGTGTGGTTTTCCACCAGAGCCTATTTGTCCTATCAAGGTCTATACTCTTACAGAAAACTGACCCTTTCTCTCTTACAATGAATTATTTCCAATAGCTCCTTGGATAGGGGTGGATCCTTGTACCCAACTCACCTCTCAGCTCTGGAATTTTGTCTGGATTGAGCTCGCACAGATTTATGCATGGTATCATAATCATTATGTGTTTCATATGTACCACTGCCATGTTGTGTCCAGAAGATATGGTTCTCTTGTAATCATCGTCCACTACCTACATTCTTTCTGCCTCCTTTTCTGCAATGATCCTTGAGTCTTGGAAGGAGGTACTGGGGTATACACAGTCTAATTAGAGTGGAACATTTTGTAATCTGTTATTCTGTACCTTGGCCAGTTTTGGGTTTCTGTATTAATAATCATCTATTACAAACAAAAGGTTCTCTGGTGATGATTGTGTGAAGCCTTAATCTATGCTATAATGAAAGTTCATTAGGGGTTGGTTTTAGTAATCCCCTCAATCTCATTCAAGTTTGACAGTACTGGGACATGTATACTATATATGAACCAATCTCATATATACAAGTACAAATGAATGAAACATGGAAGACAGATTCTTAAGAGAGAGAGGGAGAGAACATAGATATTCCAACTTCATATTGAGTGACTATTTAATACATTAATCCAAGAAGCCATGACTATGGGAAGAAAATGCCAGAGTTCTAGAAAAATATCACCATTCTAACTTCACTCCATCTTCAAAATCCTATTTTAAACTATTCATATCCCCTTGCATGGATAGCAATTTAACCCAAGGTTAGCATCAAACATATTTTTTTCTTCTAAGACATAAACACATTGTACCTCCCTAAACATTATCATCGTATTCTCCAAGTCATCTTTACAGGCTCTTAAAAATATACTCTTTTACTATCCTATATCTACTGCCTTAGTTTAAATAATTATCTTCTCTTGTTTAGATGATTATTATATTTGTTCTCTCTTTTCCTAGGTCCATTGTTCTTGCTGCTAATATACTATTTTCCTAACTACAAACTTCTGTTACCAAAAGATAACTATTGAATGTATTAAGCATCTTCATAAAGACTAAAAACGTAGTTTACATATACTCCCACACAGCCTATACCCATCTATCTATCTATCTATCTATCTATCTATCTATCTATCTATATCTGATTTTTTATTGTCCTTTAAAAATAATTTTTATTGAATCCATTCTTTGAAAATTTCATATATTTGTATAATTTGTTCTGCTTTCTATTTTTTTTTAATTTTCTTTATATATTTACATTCCAAATGATTTCCCCTTTCCCGGTTCCTCCCTCCACGAAAGTCCCATAAGCCCCCTTCCCTCCCCCTGTTCCCCATTCAATCCCCTCTTGCTTCTCTGTCCTGGTATTCCCCGACATCCAGTCTTTCCAGGACCAGGGGTCTCTCCTTCCATCTTCTTGGAAATCTATTGATAAGTGAATTGTGTCTTGGGTATTCCGAGTTTCTGGGTTAATATCCCCTTATCCGTGACTGCATACCATATGTGTTCTTTTGTGATTGGGTTACCTCACTAAGGATGATATTTTCCAGTTCTGACCATTTGCCTAAGAATTTCCTGAATTCATAGTTTTTAATTGCAGCATAGTATTCCATTGTGTAAATATACCACATCTTCTGAATCCATTCCTCCGTTCAGGGACATCTGGGTTCTTTCCAGCTTCTGGCTATTATAAATAAGGCTTCTATGAACATAGTGGAGCATGTATCCTTATTGCATGCAGGGGAAGCCTCTGGGTATATGCCTAGGAGAGGTATAACAGGATCCCCCGGAAGTATTATGCACTGTTTTCTCAGGAACTGCCAGACTGCTTTCCAGAGTGGTTGTACCAGCTTGCAATCCCACCAGCAGTGGAGGAGTGTTCCTCTTTCTCCACATCCTTGGCAACAACTGCTGTCTCCTGTGTTTATGATCTTAGCCATTCTGACTGGTGTGAGGTGGAATCTCAGGGTTGTTTTGATTTGCATTTCCCTAATGACAAAGGATATTGAACATCTCTTTAAGTACTTCTCAGACATTACATATTCTTCAGGTGAGAACTCTTTGTTTAGCTCTGTACCCCAATTTTTAATAGGGTTATTTGGCTCTCTGGAGTCTAAATTCTTGAGTTCTTTGTATATATTGGATATTAGCCCTCTGTCGAATGTAGGGTTGGTAAAGATCTATTCCCAGTTTGTTGATTGCCGCTTTGTCCTTTTGAAAGTGTCCTTTGCCTTACAGAAACTTTATAATTTTATGAGGTCCCATTTGTCAATTCTTTTTTTTTTCTTTCTTTTTTTTTTTTGGTTTTTCGAGACAGGGTTTCTCTGTGTAGCCTTGGCTGTCCTGGAACTCACTTTGTAGACCAGGCTAGCCTCGAACTCAGAAATCCTCCTGTCTCTGCCTCCCAAGTGCTGGGATTAAAGGCGTGCGCCACCACCGCCCGGCTCCCATTTGTCAATACTTGATCTTAGAGCTTAAGCTATTGGTGTTCTGTTCAGGAAATTCTCCCCTGTGCCCAAATGTTCAAGGTTCTTCCCTAGTTTCTTTTCTATTAGTTTCAGTGTGTCTGGTTTTATGTGGAGGTCCTTGATCCACTTGGAATTGAGGTTAGTACAAGGAGATAAGAATGGATCAATTTGCATTCTTCTGCATTTTGACCTCCAGTTGAGCCAGCACCATTTGTTGAAAAGGTTATCTTTTTTCCACTTGATGGTTTTAGCTCCTTTGTCAAAGATCAAGTGACCATAGGAGTGTGGGTTCATTTCTGGATCTTCAATTCTGTTCCATTGATCTACATGCCTGTCACTGTACCAATACCATGCAGTTTTTAACACTATTGCTATGTACTACAGCTTGAGGTCCGGGATACTGATTCTCCTAGAAGTTCTTTTCCTCTTGAGAATAGTTTTAGCTATCCTGAGTTTTCTGTTATTCAAGATGAACTTTTGAATTGCTCTTTCTAACTCTATGAAGAATTGAGTTGGGATTTTGATGGGGATTGCATTGAATCTGTATATTGCTTTTGGCAGGATAGCCATTTTTACTATATTAACCCTGCCAATCCATGAGCATGGCAGATTTTTCCATCTTCTGAGGTCTTCTTCAATTTCTTTCTTCAGAGACTTGAAGTTCTTATCATACAGATCTTTCACTTGTTTGGTTAGAGTCACGCCAAGATACTTTATATGGTTTGTGGCTATCGTGAAGGGTATCATTTCTCTTACTTCTTATTCAGCCTGCTTATCCTTTGAGTATAGGAAGGCTACTGACTTGCTTGAGTTGATTTTATATCCAGTCACTTTGCTGAAGTTGTTTATCAGCTGTAGGAGTTCTCTGGTGGAGTTCTTTGGGTCGCTTAAGTATACTATCATATCGTCTGCAAATAGTGATAGTTTGACTTCTTCCTTTCCAATTTGTATCCCTTTGACCTCCTTTTGTTGTCTAATTGCTCTAGCTAGAACTTCAAGTACTATATTGAAAAGATATGGAGAGAGAGGGCAGTCTTGTCTAGTCCCTGATTTTAGTGGGATTGCTTCAAGTTTCTCTCCATTTAGATTGATGTTGGCTACTGGTTTGCTGTAAATTGCTTTTACTATGTTTAGATATGGGCCTCGAATTCCTGATCTTTCCAAGACCTTTAGCATGAAAGGATGCTGAATTTTGTCAAATGATTTCTCAGCATCTAATGAGATGACCATGTGTTATTTTTTCTTTGAGATTGTTTATATAGTGGATTACATTGATGGATTTCCTTATATTGAGCCATCCCTGCATCCCTGGGATAAAGCCTACTTGATCGTGGTGAATGATCGTTTTGATGTGTTCTTGGATTCGGTTGGCAAGAATTTTATTGAGTATTTTTGCATCGATATTCATAAGAGAGATTGGCCTGAGATTCTCTTTCTTTGTCAGATTTTGTGTGCTTTTGTTATTAGCGTAATTGTGGCTTCATAGAACGAGTTGGGTAGTATTCCTTCTGTTTCTATTTTGTGGAATAGTTTGAAGAGTATTGGTGTTAGGTCTTCTTTGAAGGTATGATAGAATTCTGCACTAAAACTGTCTGGACCTGTGCTTTTGTTGGTTGGAAGACTTCCAATGACCACTTCTATTTCCTCAGGGGTTATAGGATGTTTAGATGGTCTATTTGATCCTGATTTAATTTTGGTATTTTGTATCTGTCTAGGAAACTGTCCATTTCCTCCAGATTTTCTAGTTGTGTTAAATACAGGCTTTTGTAGTAGGATCTGATGATTTTTTGAATTTCCTCAGTTTTTGTTATTATCTCTCCCTTTCGTTTCTGATTTTGTTAATTTGGGTACTGTTTCTGTGCCCTCTGGCTAGTCTGGCTAAGGGCTTATCTATCTTGTTGATTTTCTCAAAGAACCAACTCCTAGTTTTGTTGATTCTTCGTTTGGTTTTATTTGTTTCTACTTGATTGATTTCAGCCCTGAGTTTGATGATTTCCTGCCTTCTACTCCTCTTGGGTGTATTTGCTTCTCTTTGTTCCAGGTCTTTCAGGTGTGCCATTAAGCTGCTACTGTATGCTCTCTCCCATTTCTTTTTGGAGGCACTCAGAGCTATGAATTTTCCTCTTAGCACCACTTTCATTGTGTCCCATAAATTAGAGTATGTTTTGCCTTCATTTTCATTAAATTTTAAAAAGTCTTTGATTTCTTTCTTTATTTCCTCCTTGATCAAGGTATCATTGAGTAGAGGATTGTTCAGCTTCCATGTGTATGTGGGCTTTCTGTTGTTTTTGTTGTTATTGAAGACCACCCTTATTCCATAGTTATCTGATAGGAGGCATGGGATTAGTTCGATCTTCTTATATCTGTTGAGGTCTGTTTTGTGACCAATTATATGATCGATTTTGGAGAAGGTACCATGAGGTGCTGAGAAGAAGGTATATTCTTTTGCTTTAGGATGAAATGTTATATATATATATATATATATGTTAGTTCCATTTCGTCCAAGGCTTCAATTATTTTCACTGTGTCCCTGTTTAGTTTGTGTTTTCCTGAACGATCCATTTTTCAGAGAGCGGGGTGTTGAAGTCACCCACTATTAATGTGTGAGGTGTGATGTGTGCTTTGAGCTTTAGTAAAGTTTCTTTTACGGAGGAGGGTGCCCCTGCTTTTAGAGCATAGATGTTCAGAATTGAGAGTTCTTCTTGGTGGATTTTTCCTTTGACCAGTATGTAGTGTCCTTCTGTGTCTTTTTTGTTGACTTTAGGTTGAAAGTCAATTTTATCTGATATTAGGATGGCTACTCCGGCTAATTTCCTGGGACCATTTGCTTGTAAGATTGTTTTACAGACTTTTACTCTGAGGTAGTCTTTGTCTTTGACACTGAGGTGCATTTCCTGCACGCAGCAAAATGCTGAGTCCTGTTTACATATCCAGTCTGTTAGTCTGTCTTTTTATTGGGGAATTGAGACCATTGATATTAAGAGAGATTAAGGAATAGTGATTATTGCCACCTACTATTCTTGACGCTATCTTTATATTTGAGTGGTTATCTACTTTTGGGTTTGATGAATGAAGGTTACTATCTCGTTTTTTCCAAGGTGTAGTTTCTCTCCTTGTATTGTTGATTTCCACCTATTATCCTTTGCAGAGCTGGGTTTGTGGAAAGATATTGTGTAAATTTCTTTTTATCACGGAATGTCTTGGTCTCTCCATCTATGGTGATTGAGAGTTTTGCTGAGTATAGTAGTCTAGGCTTTCATTTGTGTTCTCATAGAGTCTGCATGAGATCTGCCCAGGATCTTCTGGCTTTCATAGTCTCTGATGAGAAGTCTGATATGATTCAGATAGGTCTTCGTTTATATGTTACTTGGCCTTTTTCTCTTACTGCTTTTAATATTCTTTCTTTGTTTAGTACATTTGGTGTTTTGATTATTATATGACAGGAGGTATTTCTGTTCTGGTCCAGTCTGTTTGGAGTTCTGTAGGCTTCTTGTACGTTCATCGGCATCTCTCTCTTTAGGTTAGGGAAGTTTTCCTCATTAATTTTGTTGAAGATATTTACTGGCCCTTTAAGTTGCAAATCTTCACTCTCATCTATACCTATAATCCTTAGGTTTGGTCTTCTCATTGTGTCCTGGATTTCCTAGATGTTTTGGGTTACACGTGTTTTTCATTTTGCATTTTCTTTGCCTGTTGAGTCGATGCTTTCTATGGTATCTTCAACACCTGAGATTCCTTCTTCCATCTCTTGTATTCTATTGTTGATGTTTGCATCTATGACTCCTGATTTCTTCCCCAGGTTTTCTATCTCCAAAGTTGTCTCCCTTTGTGATTACTTAGTTGTTTCTACTTCCTTTTTTAGATCCTGGATGGATTTGCTCAGATCCTTCACTTGTTTGTTTGTGTTTTCCTGTATTTCTTTAAGATATTTTTGCCTTTCCTCTTTCAGAATTTCTTCGTGTTGACCCAAGTTCTCCTGTATTTCTTTAAGCGATTTTTTGTGTTGCCTCCTTATGGGCCTCCATCTTTTGACCCATATTCTCCTGCATTTCCTTATGTGATTTTTTTTTGTTTCCTTTGTAAGGGCATCTACCTGTTGATTCATTTATTTAATCGATTTTTGTGTTGCCTCCTTATGGGCCTCCATTAGTTGACCCATATTCTCCTGCATTTCTTTAAGCGATTTTTGTGTTTCCTTTGTAAGAGCTTCTACCTGTTGATTCATGTTCTCCTGTATTTCTTTATGAGATTTATTTATGTCCTTCTTGAAATCCTCTAATAGCATCATGAGAAGTGATTTTAAATCCAGATCTTGCCTTTCAGGTGTGATGGGATATCCAGGACTTGCTGCTGTTGGAGAGTTGGGTTCTGATGGTGCCATAGTGCCTTGATTTCTGTTAGTAACGTCCCTAAATTTGCCTTTTGCCATCTGGTTACCTCTGGTGTTAGTTGGTCCTGATGTCACTGGTTATTGGTTGGACCTCCTGTGAGCCTGCAAGGCTATTTCTGCGCCCCCCCCCCAATGACCGGGATTCCCCTGGCACAATTGCTGAGGGGCTTCCCTGCTCCTGAGTGACTTTGGAGCCCTGATGTGCCTTGTCCCAAGTGATGTTATATTGGGGTATCCCTGCACACCTGGAGGCTCAGTGTAGGCAATCCCCGGAGCAGAGTTAACCAAGGGCAAGCTGGTGCATTCCCTCCCTGTGCGGGTGTGCTCTCTCCTAGTGTGTGTCCCTCTACAGGGCAGATGTCCCACAGCAGAGCTGGTACGTAGGTGACCACAGAACTGCCCAGCTCTTGGGAGCAGGGAGCACACAAGCTGGCTGAGTCCCATGCGATATTGTGCTTGATTATCCCTCGGCCTGGAGGTCCCAACTGCTCTGTTGCCGGAACAAAGATGCCGGAGTGCTCTGTGCACCCTCTTGGCGCAGAATACTCTGCAGGGTAGATGGCCCACAGCAGAGCTGGCGCCCAGATGACCACAGAGCTGCCCTGCCCTTGGGCGCAGATGGAAGCCCAGCAGGCTGTGTCCCAAGCGATGTTATATTGGGGAATCCCTGTGTACCTGAAGGCTCAGCTTAGTCAATCCCTGGAGCAGAGGTCGCCAAGGCGAGGCTGGTGTGCTCACTCCCTGTGCAGGTGTGCTCTCTCCCAGTGCGGGTCCCTCTGCAGGGCATAGATCTGTTTTAATATATACATATATGTACAAATATATATACATTTATGTACATAGAACTTTATCTATTTGTATATATATTCAAATGCATATACATTTGTCAACATAGAAATATGTTATATTTTGCTGCCTCATATTGCCTGCACATTATCACACATAAATCTCTTTTCTAGCCACACAGAGTTATTCAGCTTTGATGTGTCCTTATCTAATCATATCCCACCTTATCCTCAACTTTGTTCCTGCTTTTCCTTCTTTAAATTTCATTCCTTATTTCTCCTCTGGTCAGCATCTAATCACTTCTTATGGACACACTCAAACAGTCTGACTTGTGCTGTGTCATCAGCAGTCTTGTGGTAAAGGGTCATTGGTCTCAGTTCCTATGGGTGTATGTTCTACTTTAACATTACCACATATTATTTGGTTTTTTTTTTTATTTGCTCAATATTTGTTCAACATGGCCATTAAAATATGTTAAATCTTGTGATTTTAAGAGTACATTTAGTCAAAGTTTTGGGAATCTCTCATCTGTCTTTTAGTTTCTGAAAAGAAATAGATGAGAAAGTTACTGAGTGAATGATGCAAAATTCTAAATACTTGTCAGAAAGAATTTCATTTTTTTTCTATTCAAGTAACAGTAATAATTATATTTTATTGGTGATATTTTTTCATTCTCTTGTTTGCCCTCTTCTATTAAATTTAAAGTCATATCACACTGGAGTTGTTCATGACATCTCAAATTTTTTTCTACTCTCCACTCATGTCTAAGAAGAATGGACACAAAACATCTATCTGTAGTAAAACACTATGAGCATGACCTAGTTATCATGTTTCTTTGCTTATCACCACCAGGCTTCTTCATTTATACTCAAGGTCAGTGACAATGATGATGTGAGATATCATTTCTCCTTTCTCAGAGGACTATGAGACAGACTTTTACTTTAATTAAATAAGTATTGCAATGTAGTGCCCATTTAAAGGTTTTTGAAATATAACAACCTGTTAAAGCCAAATGTGAATGTTCTATTTCCTTATTGAAACTTACATAATTTATCTTTCTGGCATAGAAAGACGAACCAAACCATTGTCTCTCAGAGAGGTTTAGGCAAAAGAGCATCATCTTATGTCCTATACCAGCTTCAACAAGGTGATCTAAGTAGCTATAAAGTATTTTGTATCAGCCTAAATGTTGTGTGATGGATTGTAGATCTACAGCTTAATGTCTATGACTGGATTTCTTCTCCACACTGTAGATCCTAGGAATGAAGAGACATCTCTTAGCATTTTGTCTTTTTCTCATTTACGTGTCTTCATCAGCAAATATGCCCATGTCATATACCTTTATGTTGTTTTTATGTTTTTCCCATCTTCCTTCTTCTCCTTGACATTGAAAAAAGTCATTTTGTTTCATCCTTATAACCGCTTGATTCTAAGAGAGAAAAGAAAGTAGACCAAAGACATTGACTAGACCTCAAAAAAGTCATATTCTCCAGAAGAAGTAATTTGCTATACTTAGTAGTAAACAGAAATTAACTCACCAAAGAACACCAGGGAATTAGACCCAATTATGTCAGCAGGACTTCAGTTAACATCATGGAACTAGAACCCTCTTTAGCAGTGAAGACTCATAAACGTGAGACGATTTTAAAGTTATTAGCTTTATGTGAGAGGCTGTAGAATACCCATTAGTGAATAGAGAGTTGTATAATATGAATTTATGATTATTTTGTAATGTTCCCTGTGACTTAAAGAAGGGGGGGGTGCTTATATTGTTCACTGTGCTAGCTAGTTTTATATCTATGTGACACAGCTAGGGTTATCATAGAAGAGGGACCCTCAATTGAGAAAATGCCCATAATATCAGGCTGTAGGGAAGTTTTTTGGGCATTTTTAAATTAGTGAATGATGTGGGAGGGCCAAGCTCTTGGGACAGCCCTGGGTGGAGACAGCCCTGGGATGGTGGTCCTGGGTTTTATAAGTAATTAGTCTGAGCAAGACATGAGGAATAAGCCACTAAGCCGCACTCTTCCATGAACTCTGCATCAGCTCCTCCTGCCCTGCCCTCACTGGTTATGAAGATGAACTCTTAAATGGAACTATGAATTAAATAAACCCTTTTCACTAAAGTTACCTTTTTTGGTCACTGTGTTTTATCTTAGCAATTGTAACCTTAACTAAGATAATATCTAAACACTTACCTTAGAGTAGGATTGTTCTCTTATGTAGGATATTAAAGAGAATTCTTTTCCTAGGGACAGGGACAGGATTTGTGTTTTGCATTTATGGTCTTAATGATCAAAACAAGCCAAAGGAGCTTAGTTACATGACTGTTATAATTTCTACTGTATTAGCAAAAATAATTGTGGTACTTTGACATATGTTCTCACCTTCTTCCTACTTATTACTTTGGGGATGAGGCTTGACATCAACTAATTGCTTACTTCTAATATTCAAACACGATCTGAAGTGATTCTCTAAAGGAATAAATAGCTTAATGACAAAAAATTCTAGAAATAAGCTTTTCCAATTTTTAACTCTATATATAATGTAGATAAATGGCACAGATAACTATAACCAAATGTGTCTTGGTTTATTTAGAATATAGTTGGCTATTCTAAAAATAGACATGTATTCTGTTTATCTACAAACACTGAAATGTACCAAAGAGCTGGAAACATAGCTCAGTGGCACAACACTTGTTTAGCATGCATGAGGCCCCTTGTTTGGTCCTCAGGATCTCAAAAAAAAAAAGTTACAGTATTATCACTGAAAAACTGTGAAAGATGTGGCTGACCATTCCAAATGAGAAAATATTTCATTTGCTGTTGGTAGCTCTCAGAGCATCCTAGTAAATTTCTCAAATCATGATCACTGCCTGCACCTGATGCACATTTATACATGCAGGCAAAACACATGTACATATAAAATAAATAACCATCTTTAAGAAAGTTTACTTATAGGATTGGTATGAGGGTTAAGATGTCAAGCATTCCCTGTGCTGTTTATCCATAAACCTTACTCCCACTACTATTTAGGGTTCTGCAACCATAAATATGTCTCACTGTTGGAAAGACCTAGCTGGTAACTCTTAGATAAGGATAGTTATTTTCTCTCAGACTGATTCCTACCCATAAAGCATAGCAGAAAACTAAAAGCACCTTCACCACTGTAGGCTTTCCATATACACTTGTCTTTATGATTTAACTGTGATGTCTAGTATTTATATGTAGAAGCCTTTAAGACTACTTCTGGCAATGAAGTTCTACAAGATTCCTTCTTTAGGAAATGCTTAACCAATTGTAAGTACTAAAACACTATAAAAATTATCTATAATAATGTTGCAGTGGAATATAGGCCTTCTATATGGACTTTAGCTAGTGTTAAAAACAAAACAGAAAACCAGCTTTATTTTACATTTGCTTTTAGCAATCAGCATCAGCAATGTGAACCAAATTGCTATCAACATTAATTCTTCACTGTAACCATGGCATCTGGATTTTAAGAGAATCTGAATCAGGGTTGCTCTACCCACCCTTCTTCAAGAGATAATGTCCTTTAGAACTCTCATCCATGTATTTTAAGAATGTCTAATGCAGCATATTTTATATGGGAATCACACAAGCCTACATGCACCGTTGTTTTCAGTGCCCTGTTACAGGTGTTGAAAATCTTGTTACTCTGATTGTTTTGGCTTTGTGGTAGTAGGTGGAGGGGTAGGGTGCTACTTGACTGGGTTTCAAACACAGCATATAGAAGACATTCCTCATTCCCAGTGAAATCAAATCTAAAACAGCATTTTTAGCTTTAAAATACTTTTATAAACAGTTATCTCTTGCCTAAATACTACCTTCTGAAGGTAGGGCATGAGAAAGAAAACGATGAGATTGAGCCGTACATGCAGCTAATACTATTGTTCCTAAGTACTCAGAGAGAGACTGCCTGGCTGGTTCACCCAGATCCCCTATCTCCATTGTCCCTCTGCTGCTATTTATCCTTAAAACTGATGTCCCAATAACCGTGGTCCAGTTTTGTTCTTACTGTCATGCTTGTTTTCAGGAAGCTATACTAAAATCTTATCATTAGATATCAAATATAATTAGTAGGCTACTTCCTGAACCACCAGTGCTGGGTTAGGCACTTGTATGTTCTACCTACATTGACATCATTGTGTAATCTTTACTAAACAGTAGATGCCAGATATTTTTGGCCTTCTTTAGAGAGACTATATAAAAACAGACTTTGAAATATTTTGAAGTTTTCACATACTCTTGTAACGTAAGTGACAGAAGCTAGAATCTAAACATAGCTTACACCAGTCTACTTTTCTATAATCGCATCAGTCTAGGCTAGCATTATCTGGCTGGACTGGAGGGCCTAGTTTATAAATGGATTTCTTTCCTCTTCCATCTTTTATCTTTTATAAATCTCCATGTAGTACTTTCTTTTAAGCCTAAATCAGACTAGGCAGCTACCATACTTTATTTATTTTCTTTGTAAAAATTTCTTTCCTCCATTTCTTTTCTTACAGTGAAAATAGCTTCTTCTCTCAAACAATATATTCCAATCACAGTTTTCCCTTCCTCCACTCCTCCCAGCCCCACCCCCACAGCCCCTCTCACCCAGATCAATTTCCCTTCCATTTCTCCATCTGAAAAGAACAAACCTCCAAAAGATAACAACCAAATACCACAAAGTAAACAAAACAAAACCGAAAAACAAGAGCAATCTGTCAAAACAAAGTAATAAGACAAGGCAAAAGCTCTCACACTAAAGCTGAAGAGAGTCCCAAGAGCAGGCAACCAGTCAAAGACACAAATACTCCCACTGTTAGGAATCCCACAAAATCATCAAGTTAACATCCTCAACATTTACAAGAAAGACCTTGTGCAGACCCTTGAGAGCCCTATGCTTGCCACTTCAGTCTCTATGAGCTCATGTGCACTGTTGAGTTGATTCAGTGGGCAATGGTCTCCTGGTACCCTCCATCCATTCTGACTCCTACAATATTTCTGCCCTCACTTCCACTAGATTCCCTGAGTCCTGAGATGAGGGACCCAAAGGAGATGTCCAATTTAATTGCTCTCACTAAATAATGTCTAGCTATAGATCTTTGTATCTGCTTCCATCTGATGGCAGAGGAAATTCTCTCTGATGATAACTGGACAAGACATCAATCTAAGAGTACAGCAGAATATCATTAGGAAAGATTACATACACACACACACACACACACACACACACACAACCTTACATTACCTTGAAAGCTTCAACTGATTAAAAGAAAACTTGAATCTTTTAGCAGAATTTTTAATGGTCCCATATTTTATGGGAATCTAGCTACATTTATTTATTTTCTAGTTAAGGTCTTTTCTCCTACAAATATTTTAGAAAGTCCCCTTATCTTTTACTTGAAAGGAACTCTATGCCCTTGGATCTTCCTATAACTACTGATATCCTCTCATTTTCACTCTTGGTTTCATTGAACCTTCAGAAGTGTTCTTTTCCTGACCAGAATAACTAACATATAGTCTATTACAATTATGTATATACCATTATTCTCATTATTGCCTACCATTTTCCTTTGAGCATTGTCTTGTTTTCTTGAACATTTACCATCTTTTATGTACAAGTTTCTACTATGCTGTGAATTTTAAGCAAGTAAAGTCTAGTTTCTTTTTCATCTCAGTTAACTTGACTGTTACTACAACAAATGCTAGTGTGAGACAAAGAGGAGGAGTAGAAGGGAAGGACAGGAAAGGAGAAGGGAGGGAGGGAGGGATAGAGGGAGGGAGGGAGGGAGGGAGGGAAGGAGGGAGGGAGGGAGGGAAGAAAAGCAAGAGGGAAGAGAAATGAAGTAATTAACATATGGGCTAGGAATAGATCTCCAGGTATATTGTCCACTTTCCTGTAACTTCTAGCAAAATAATGAGGAACAAATAGGAGCTTAATGAATTATGTATAAGTATGTAGAGTATTAGGTCACTGTGACAGGCTAAAGAGAATGTAGGGAAAAGACCAAAGTGCAGAAGAAAACAAATTCCCTTGATACTTCCAACCTGCTATCACTAAAATCAACCCAGCAGTTATAAGGAATAATTTTAAGATTAGAGTAAACCAGAGTTAGACAAAGGGGGATAGCATCACATCTTAGTAGAATATAGGATTGATTAAGGTACTCTGAAAAATGAAATTTTGCTGAGTTTCCTCCAGGAGTATTCCATCCTAGGTTAGTCATTTTTAAAGATTAGATTTTGAGGATTGCATTGAATCTGTGTATTACTTTTGGTAAGATGCTCATTTTTACTATATTAATCCTGCCAATCCATGAGCATGGCAGATTTTTCCATCTTCTGAGGTCTTCTTCAATTTCTCTCTTCAGAGACTTGAAGTTCTTGTCATACAGATCTTTCACTTGTTTGGTTAGAGTCACGCCAAGATACTTAATATGGTTTGAAATAAAGCTTTGCAACTGGGAATATACTGAGGTCGAAAGCATGTCCCTTCTCTCCACTATTCTCATGCTAAAGTGTGAGAATCTTCAAGTAACACATATACTAAAGCAGGGACAACAAACCCTGCAGGATAGCAGTCTCAGAGGACTTTAATAATGGCCAACTTTATAGCAAAGCTCATGGACTTCTAAATCTATAGACCTGCATTTAATGACATTGCAATGCAGTAGATCTGAAAACTCACTCCTTAACTTCCTATAACCTAGCTATGGCCAACTAACAGTCTTTAACTCTTGACTTCTCTAGGGATGACATTCTATCATTTTAAACAGAATTTCAATAGTCATATATGGAAGTAAAAGGAAGTAATGCTTTGTAGTGACTCTGCGGTCAAGTGCATTTTTTTGGTCTAGTTATGAACCTTTGGTGGCTAGGTTAAAGTTCCAAGACTCTGAGATCAATACCTTTATATGGATAACTTTTCAAAAAGTCCATTTTTTTATAATTCAAATACCCTGTTAATAACAGACTGATACATTTGTAATATGCAGGAAAATTAATCACTAAAAATGATTTGCAAATGCCAGACGAGCTAAGTTCTTTCATTTTGGTTTGTAGGCTCATTTTTCAAAGATTCAGTGTAATAACATGGTAGTTGCACATATGGACTCTTGGTAGTTTTGACAGAATTCAGGAGACCTGTGAACATCAAACCAGACAAGATACCAGTATAAAATATGGAAAAAGTCACCATCCCAACCTGGGGAGTTATCAGCAATTGATGGCTGCTAGAAGAGGGATAGTCAGTTTACTTCATGTCTGCAGATGCTGAGAAGCTACCCATGCTCCAGCAGATGGTTCTGTGCCCATACACATCTGAACAGCACTAAGTGTAATCTGTTCACTAAACACACACACACACACACACAGACACACACACACACACACACACACACACACACACACACACACGAAGCTGGAAGGGGAATGGGGGAGTAAATGGAATTGAGAGGATGGGGGTTGGACTTAAAATTGTAATGCTAAATTAGTAACCAAAAAGTTAGTGTTTATTTCTGTTTTCATGTTAGAATGGTATGGGTGTATAGCCATATATGTGTGTGTATGGTTGGAAAGTTCACTCCTTAGAGCTAACTTTGAATGAACGGTTGAGCATGATCAAGCCAAGGAAAGCTTACATGATTGCTATTGCTTTGTTCAACTTTACTAAATGAGTAAAACCTTGGAAAACACTTAGGTTGGATTAAAGTGTTTCACATATATTATATTTTTCTTCACTTTTGTTGCACATTTAATGTGCTTTCTCTGGCGAGAAACTATCACTATTACTGTTAATTATTTTGCTTTGCTATAAAACCAAGTGATATATTCCATACTTACTGCTTATTAACTACAGACTAACTAATGCAGAGAGAGTCACTCTTTATGAGCCTGCTGCTCACAGCTCACTGTGGAGTTTTGTGGTTCTCTCTCAGATGCCACTTCATATTGTTCTCAAATTACCCCATAAGGATAACTTCTAGCCTACTTTGGATCATGTCTCTGACTTTCTACATACATGGAGATCAAGTCACTCTTCACTCCTGGTAGAGTTGTATGAGCCAAGACTGTTCTTCCAATTATTTATACACTTACTAACTGCTCTCAAAAATCATCAGGGAGAGTATACCCAATAATTAAATTTTTAGAGCACTAGAGCCATTTATTTTTATTGTTTCTGTGTTTGCTTCCTCATTTGTCAGTGACCCTGAAGTTAGAATGTGCTATTTATTTACTGAATTAATATATTTTCATTAACAATCAAAACTGATATACATTTATAATGAGCAATATCACCTTTGAATAGCAACTCAATCAACTTCATTGTTTATTATTTTTGTGAAAAAGCTTCTAATCTGCTCAGCAGTTTAAAATATCTCTAAAGCTTATTGTTCATTTCCATTGAAAATTTTGTGCCTTTTCCCAATATCTCCTCTTTCCCATCTGACCCTCCTACTAACTCCTGATAAGTGAGATTATATAACAGTCCTCATTTTATTCCTATGTTATTTCACTCAGTAAGTATCTTCTAGGCTCATTCATGCTCAGGAAAATGATGAGTTGAATCCCATTTATGTCTGAATAAAACTCATTGTTTTCTATTAACATGTTTTCTTTTTCCACTCATTGGATGATGAAAACTTATAGTGTGTCCATGTCTTAGCTCTTTCTGAATTGGGCACAATAAAAGAGAGACACAAATTTCTCTTCAGCATACTGATTCTTTCCTTTGAATATCTGTCAAGGTATGGGATTCCTTATGTGACAATTTTGTGTTTTAGTTGTCTAAGTAATCTCAATGCTATTGTTTTTACAGTGGCTGATGTAGTTTGCTGAATCCTTTTTAAAGACAATTCTATATACATAAGTAAGAAAATATCATGATTTAAAACAGACTAGTCTTCTACTGTTTAGGATAATAGTAAGAGTATAGCACTAATTGTTACTATCTTCCTTCTTCTTGGTGCTTCCATTTAAACAATGGCATAACTTTAAGTAATCGTCCACAATTGCCTTATTGCTTATCAATACCAAGGACCATTCTAGGTGTTAAAGATGCCGAATAATCAAAATATTCCATAATCTTGTCCTTGTGCTTTCTGTTGTAAAGTTTTATTTTCAATCACTTTCTAGGTCATTTTCTTACCTTTTCAATTTAGGGAACTTAACTGATTTTCTTTCTCCTACCTCTCACTTTCCATTGCATTCAGGTACTGCAATTTATTACCACCATTCATAAATTAACCTTGTTTCACCTTAGTGCCCTTTCTACACTGTTCTTCCCACCTGGAATGTCTTCTTTGCTCTGTTTTCTCAATTCTGTCTATCTCTTCTGACCCAAGACAAATCTTATCACCTCATGAAGTCTATTTCTAGTAACTTGATTTCCATCTGGATCCCCTTGTAATAATAACCTTTATATTACTTATCATTTATTAAATGCTTGTGCTCTGTATACAATACAAAGTTTTTTTTTAATTACTCAAAACAATCTTCAAAGCAATCAACCAGTTACATAAGTACTATTGTCAAAATTGAGTGAAGCTGGGGATTTGAAACTTGGCACACCCTCATAGAGGCAGGGGGAGGAGGGAAGGGATGGGGGTTTCCGGAGGGGAGACCTGGAAGGGTCTGACATTTGAAATGTAAATAAAGAAAATATCCAATAAACGTGGAAAAAGAGAAAATGTTCTCAAAGTTAAGCTGCTAAGAAGGGAAAGAGTAAAAGAAACAATCAAACATTTATCTATTTAGCTGCTTGGTTTTACATTTTCCCGGATTGCTGAGAAGGGGAATTTACAACAGGAGATGAGATTCTGGGGAGGGGGGTGGCAGGGAGGACATGTGGGATTTCTAAAATTCCTACCTGAAGCAGAGTACCCACCCAATAGCATTGTAAACTCTCATCAGGTTTTATATCATGCCTGAGCCTTCTTGGTGCTCACTGATAAATGTTCTCCAGAATTTAGAGATTTTTAAGCTACAGATTTCTTTTTCTACAAGTACATGTCATTTTTCCATTTGCACTCATTTTCTCAATTTCATGTTCCTTCTTGTTGCATCCTCAACCACTGCCTCATCTCTCTTTATCACTCTCCAGAAGAATAAGATCATGAAATCATCTTTGAGTACTGAAAACAAGTGTAGTTTCCACTATCTCACAGAAATGTTATATATATTTTAAATATAATGAATATATGTTGGAGTATTGCTAATAAAATGTTATTACTACTCAGTTAAAACCTCAGAGTTAATGTAGCTTTCCTTTCTCTTAAAAGCACATACCCTGAAGTCTAAGTGTATGGGTTCAAAATATGACAGCACTGTTTATTAACTATGTGACCTCGGGCAGTTTTTCACACTACTGTAAATTCATTCTCTTACATAGAAAATGAAGATAATGCTGTTTACTTACTAGAGAAGATTATTGAAAAGATTAAATAAGCTTCTGTATATACAGTTTTTGAGCCATGCCTACTGTAGAGTAAGACTTACATATATTATTCTTGTTTATACACAAAATATTTGTTCACTATTTACTAGCTATTATTCTTCTTGGAGAAATACAATCACAAAGAAAAAACAAAAACCAACAAAAACAAAAAACAAAATAGCCCACAAAACAAAACAGCACAGGTATAGTACCTGTGACTTGAGTGAGCTTTTCTTGTTAACCCAGAAATAAAACTAAAATTGATTACCACTTAAGAATCCTACTGATTTTCTTTACCAACATGCTGTCATTCTATGCTTCCTAAGTCTAATACAAGTCTAAGACCAATGACCTCCTGATAGTTTTATACAAATAGATACATGTTCCATCCGATCTGCCGTATCGGTGTTTCTTCCTCACCTACAACTCACACTGCCTGTTGGTGCTGAAAAATCTCCATTATAACCTTGAAAAGAGAGTCCTGTGTCCTTTACCAATTCTTACTGCAGGTTCAGTCCTCCACCTTGACATTTTTGGCAAAAGCCTTCTATCCCAAAGAAATATGGCAAAATTATGCTTATGTTGATATTTTAGGTCATTGCTTGATGTAACTAATTGTCCCCATGGTCCTGTAAACAAAAAGATAAATCACTGGGGGAATTTCTTCTCTGACAACAGAAGTATTTTATAGGTGGTCCTGTATGTTCTCTTTCAAAATGAAAAATCTAGTCAGAATTTAATTTTTCACTCAGAACAAGTGATCCATGTGGGTAAATGCTTTGTATGTATTTTAAATCAAAATTATTGTTATTTTAAATGTTCTTTTCTTTCTCCATTAGTTTTCTTTGTGAAGCTTCAATATCTACTGCATATTACACCAAATATTCATATACAGTATATTAGTGGAAATGGCCTAAGACCTAAGGAAAACTACATCAATTTCCTAGTTTTAAAATTTAATATAGATAGATAGAAAGATAGATAGATAGATAGATATGATTTTAAGCATGACATTTAAACTTTTGTCATTTGTGACAAATAGAAAAGATAGATGTACCTCACCAGGAACCAGTGCTAAGAGGCAATGATGAGGTTGGAAGATTTATAAGATCTCTGCATGATACAAAGGCCTTGCACTACACTACTTCATGACATAGAAAACTGACATAAGACTTGCCTGCCAGTGCCCACACAGCACTTCATCTGTGTGCCTTTCTCAAAGGAAGAGTTTTGATCCTAATATTTGAGATTTAGCAAGAATTCCTCATCAATATTTAGTCAGCAATATAAATGAATTAAAAGATTTTAAAATTAAACTTGATTTTAAAATTAAAGACAGCACTATCTCTTGAATTCCTCCTATATTTCCCATGATGCCAAGACTAAATCAGTAGTTGCTACTTAGATGAATACTTGTTTATTCATTTTGTGTTCTTTTCTCCATTAATGAGGCAACAAAGAGTTTTATATGCAATAGACTTTATCCATTCGTGGAAAGAAAGAAAATTAGCACATTAATAAATCAGCTCTCTATTTGCACCTCCGAGTTCCTCTCTTACTCACGAAAGATAAGCGTTGATCGATTCATGCCACACATGAGCTTAAAGAGCTAGAAATTAGGACTGAGGCTTTGCTATCAGGGCAAGGTAGAAAAATTCAAATGTGTGATGATTTAGGTGAATAGAATGTTTGAACATTTATTCTATTGTTTAAATTATTTTTCTGGGACTGGGCATGTATCTCAGTGGTGGTAGAGCCCTTACATGTATGATTCCTTCAGAAGCATACTAATTCCAGAAAGAGAAGGGGAAAGAAGAGAAGAGAAGAGAGGAGAGGAGAGGAGAGGAGAGGAGAGGAGAGGAGAGGAGAGGAGAGGAGAGGAGAGGGGAGGGGAGGGGAGGAGGAGGGGAGGAGAGGAGAGGGGAGGGCAGGAGAGGGGAGGGGAGGGGAGGGAAGGGGAGAAGGAGGGGAGGGCAGGAGAGGGGAGGGGAGGAGAGAAGAGGAGGAGGGGAGGAGAGGAGAGGAGGAGGGGAAAGCAGGAGAGGGGAGGAGAGGAGAGGGGAAGGGAGGAGAAGGAAGAGAGAGGGGGATGGATGGAGAGAGAGAGAAAGAGAGAGAGAGAGAGAGAGAGAGAATATCAGTTAAATTTCCTGAACACACCCATATTTATATTTGTTCTCTGAATGCATCTGCTGGAAAGAAATGTTAGGCTGTGTACAAAGACTATAAAAGTAACATGAGAGAGACTAGTGAGGGAATGCTCAAAGTTAAGTCTGATTTTCTATCCTGAATTATTGAGATAATTGACTCACCTTTCTCATTTGCTAAAGAAATAGTAAATTAGATGTATCCTATATATTTAAAAATGACAAAGTAAAAATCTGGGTCTGGTGCTGCATGTATGTAACAAAATTTCAAATACTGAGACAAGAAGATCATGAGACCTAACCTAACCTGGACAACATAGTGGAATCATGTGTGCTTGTGTGTGTGGGGGGGGGGAGTGATGGTGGTAGTGTATCTCAGTGTCCCAGAGAGGCAGAAATAACAAGAAGAGAATTCTGGAAATGATGCCTATCTGATCAAATTCCACGCTGCAGGAAACTCATGAATAATTTTCTGATTTTGAAATCAAGCTATAACCTCTTGAAAAAGCCCCAAGTTTTGTGGGGGTAGGGATACATGCTTTTCCATCTGTTTTATTATTTCCCTTCCTTTAGTGTCTGAGGTCATCCCATCTGTATTCCCCTTCCAGTATTCAGAGTCCATCAGGGATACTTTGGCTGCCAAAGATAGTGACAAGCAACATTCATTGTCCCTCTACCTTTCTTCTGCAGCATGCAAACTTCTGCATTTAAAGTGACTGTGGCTAGAAACGTGAGACACTTCTTCAAGATTACTAACACGTTGTTGCTGCCACTTTTCCTCTTACTTTAGCAGAGTCATTTAATTCAGTTTTAGAAAGAGTAAGAGACAGAGGGGAGGGAAGGAAAATTTTTTTGTCACACAGATCAATCCAATTTGTCGGAACTTCAGAATGAATTTTTAAATTTGTTGAACAGAAGCATACAAGTCTCTAAGAGCAAGTAAAAGAATGTACAAAGCCTCCATTCATTGTGTAGGCAGAATGGAATGCTGGTACCAGGCAGCTCTCTAAGGAATGTTCCTTTGGCTTTGACTGTTCTGCTGGAAACAAGGAGGGAACCACATATATAAAATGAATTTATAATGTCTCTGCCTTATTATGGCAAAATGATAAGAAAAGTTGGCTGTTTAATATAAACTGTCAGTTGCATATTCCAGGCCTCCATTCTTTGAGGTCCCTCCCACATCCACACGCCTGGCTACTATTTAGCAGGGAGTACAAAGTAGCCGATTATGATTATTGACTGTCTGTGCCTGTGCTCTTAAACTCATTCTGTCAACAGAATGTAAGCAAAGTTAGCATTTTAAAGCAGGGCCCATTCCATTTCTGGGTTTTCTTACGTTTGCTATGCAACAGGATCAGTGCTGTAGTCCCCGATTCAAGCTGAAAATGTTGCACAGGAAGACATATCATGTGAAGGTCAGATTCTTGTATTATGATGTTTGTTATTTATGTGTATACAAATGAAATTTAATATCATTACTCTTACCAAGGTTCTATGGACTCTACCTGCCAAGTCTGAAAATATGGTATTTTAAATGGGAATACTTAATAATCATTGTTTGATATGGATATATCTATAGTGCCATAGTATCAAAGTGAACTACTGTGTGTTCTCAAGAAGATGCTCTTGTCTCATAGAGTTCCATTAATGTGCTAGCATTGGGTAAAGTACAACATTGTTTATGTATTTCTTCATGCTTTTATGGTCACAATCAATATAATAGATTAATACATGCATTGAAAATATGACGACTCATTATAGTGAAATGATTCCACTGGTATCTACTTTACCACATCATTTTATTTCATAAAGCATATATATGTATATCAGAATATTTTATTCGTGGGCTAGAAAGTTTAACTTATAAAATGTGCTGTAAGTGTATTCATCCTAATTTATAAAGATAACAACTGAATAAGGCAGGACACCAAAAAAATGATTCCAGACATATTTTCTTATTATTTGCCAAGCTAGAATTTCTTTTGAACTAATAATTTCTTTTGGAGTTGTTCAAATTCACATTCACAGCTAGTCTCTTTGTTTGGTAATTCTGAATGTGTTTTATTGCTTTCTGGTAGGATCTCCAAGGAGAAATTGAAGCTCACACAGACATCTATCACAATCTTGATGAAAATGGCCAAAAAATCCTGAGATCTCTGGAAGGTTCAGATGAAGCACCCCTCTTACAAAGACGTTTAGATAACATGAATTTCAAATGGAGTGAACTTCGGAAAAAGTCTCTCAACATTAGGTAGGCAATGATCATGGTGGGGGAGGGGCCGGCATCCAAATATGAATAAAGACGGCAAAATTCTCATTTTTCTAGCACAGGTAGCTAATATCTCATATGTAAATCGCCCATTATTAAAATGATTAATTTTATTTTGAATAAATGAATCATTCATTTGCTTGGAATGGAGATGATGCTTGCAGATTCAGTATAGATAAAAATGGGACTGTTTTATAGCCACAGGAGAGACACATATTAAGACAGAGTAAACTTTAAAAGGGAGCACTGAGATCCTGATTTCGGAGTTCCCTCTTGCTGTATCATAGTGTCATACAAAAAGCAATAAAATTAGTGGATATTTGTTATGGCGTTCTCTCTTCAGCATCTCTAAAAGTATAACCAAAGGAGATTCTTTTAAAGCAGAACACATTATAATCAACAATTTAAAGATACACTCTCTTGGATATTAGCCCTCTGTCGGATGTAAGGTTGGTAAAGATCATTTCCCAGGAAGTTAAACTCCAGAGAGGCAAGTAACCCTATTAAAAAATGGGGTATAGAGCTACACAAAGAGTTCTCACCTGAAGAATATCTAATGGCTGAGAAGCACCTAAAGAGATGTTCATCATCCTTAGTCATTAGGGAAATGCAAATCAAAACAACCCTGAGATTCCATCTCACACCAGTCAGGATGGCTAAGATCAAAAACACAGGAGACAGCAGTTGTTGGCGAGGATGTGGAGAAAGAGGAACACTCCTCCACTGCTGGTGGAATTGCAGGCTGGTACAACCACTCTGGAAAGCAGTCTGGCGGCTCCTCAGAAAACTGGGCATGACACTTCCGGAGGATCCGGCTATACCACTCCTGGGCATATACCCAGAGACTTTACCTGCATGCAATAAGGACACATGCTCCACTATATTCATAGCAGCCTTATTTATAATAGCCAGAAGCTGGAAAGAACCCAGATGTCCCTCAATGGAGGAATGGATTCAGAAGATGTGGTATATTTACACAATGGAATACTACTCTGCAATTAAAAACAATGAATTCACGAAATTCCTAGGCAAATGGTCAGAACTTGAAAATATCATCCTTAGTGAGGTAACCCAATCACAAAAGATCACACATGGTATGAAGTCACTGATAAGGGGATATTGACCCAGAATCTCAGAATACCCTAGACACAATCAGCATATCAATAGATTTCTAAAAAGATGGAAGGAGAGACCCCTGGTCCTGGAAAGACTGGATGTAGGGGAACGCCAGGACAGAGCAATGAGAGGGGGTTGAACGGAGAAAAGAGGGAGGGAAGGGGGCTTATGGGACTTTCGGGGAGGGAGGAAACGGGAAAGGGGAAGTGATTTGGAATGTAAATTAAAAAAATAAAATTAAATTAAATTAAAAAAAAAAAAATAAAGATACACTCTCCAGAATTGGTGCAGCTAAGGAGATTATATTTACTATCACTCAATCTCTCTTAGATTTTGTTGAAGCACATTCTCTGGAGAATCACTGAACTTTTAGATTTTGTACTAACTTTCTCCTTTGCCAAATCAGCTTGTTTGAGAAGTGAGTGGATGCACCTTGCGTCATTGCTAAAGAAGGTAAAGGGAAACTCTCAGGATCCTTGGATGACTGATATAGGTATATAGAGGGACAAAGGAACATGTCTGGTCTCCAACATGCCCAGTGTTGCCTAAGAAGCTGTGAAATGCAGGGAGGAAAATCAAGCTCCCTGAGTTCTCAGTAATTGTTTTTCCTAATCCACTCATTTTTAAATATTTTTGTGCTTTCATCAGTGCATATAAGAGGAGTGGTCATAAAGAGAGGTAGAAATGACAAATGAACTTAATAGTTAGAAAAGAAGGTATCCAATAGTAGGAGTAGTTACTACTCTGAGTTAGTCTTGATTCTTAAAATAACAAAACCAAAACCAAAAAAAAAAGACCCCAAACATTAAAACAAAACAGATTTCAAAGAACAGAAAGGCTTTATTTATACAAAACTTTTCCTCAAATTTTCACCTTAGCCTTTGAGAATCTCCTCTTCATCTCAGTGTTCTGCCCATATTTTGTTGTTGTTGTTGTTGTTGTTGAATCACTTTATTCAGAGGCTTGGGGAAAGGATATGAAAGTCCACACTGCTGTCCTGCCCAGGGCAGACCTAAGAAATCTCCCCGTCACTAAGAGCTCTGCCTATTTCTTCGAAATCTATGTGTTTGTGATAAGTTGGCAGCAACAATGGAATAGTGCATTTTAATTATAGAGGCTCTATTAGTTTTCTACAATTTAAATGTCTAAGAGCAGTCCAAGTGGATAATGACCACAACCATATTTGTAACATCTGTCCTTAAAAATAACTGAAAATGTTTTGATGAGTAAGGAAAAGAACATGAATCCCCTATTGCAAGAAAGAAAAAGAAAAGGGGCTATGACTGTTGCAGAAGTCTCTTGATGCCCTTCTCTCCTTTATGTAAATATGATGAAATAATAGAATTGAGAGTGTTTAACAGGATGTCGGCAAAATATGGCCTCTCCATTTTCAGAAATTTCCTATGTGCCAAATACTGCAGTTTAATTCTTACTATGATTAATCAAGTGGAAAACAGTTATGTTAGCTTATGGAAGATGCTGTGAATTCTGCAATTTGAATATTCTGATTAATGGTTTGAGCTTTTAAATAGGTCCCTATAATAATCTAGAATATGTTACAAGTTCTCAGTTATAAGAAGCAAGGAATTCTTCACATCTACATGCTTTAGTTTATCTTGACACTCGACTGAAGTAGTGGTATCACTCATTAGCAGTAGCACAGCAGAGGTAGTAATTATAAAATAAGATAAAGGAACACCAGGATGATTATCCATTAGGATATTTTTCATATTGAATGTTACTACAATTTTTAAAAAATGTTTCAAATTAGCCTGAGAAAACAACCCTCTTTCTGTAGATATCACCTTATATACTCAAAAATGTACTGTGTTCATTTGTTTTGTGAGAGTATGAGAAACCATTCATGTATTTCAGAAAATAAAAGCAACAGTTGTACAGAAATCTTCTACCTAGGACACAGATTGTATCATACTGCTCCATAGTTCAAAATTTTTGATCATGTACACATATATTACTCATCCATTTGGTTGCTACCCTCTTCTCTTTTTTGTTCCTCTTATGCCCAGCTCCCATGCTGTATCTTTCTCACCAAACAACATTCTAGTCCCTCTCCAACAAGGAGTTCTGAGCAACTATATTATGCTTTCTAATCCAGTTTTGATTTCTGGCAGTTTTCTGTATCTTGTGAGAGATGCAGTATAGACACATACTTCTTGGTTCTCATATTTGGAACACAATTTCTCTTATTCTTTGAATTTTGACTCAAATTCTACATGTATGTTCCATTCTGGCTGTTTTTCACCAATTCTTTCCACAACCACTAAAATTGCACTCGAAGGACTAACTATATGGACTAAGTACATGGTAGAGTGCTTGTCTGGTATGAATAAAATCATTGGCTCAACCCACAACACAGACACAGAGAGAGACAAATATACGCATACACATCAATTTCCTTTGGGTGTCCATGAGTTGTTTCATGTTTGTTAGCTTTCACTAAATTAAATAAAAAAATGTGTAAAGTAAAAATAAGTCTAAAAGAATAGTCTTTTTACACCACAGTTGTTCTCTCTTCTGACTCTTTTACCACCTAACATGTAATCTTGAGCTAATTTCTTAAGTGCTTTAATGCTATGCAACTCTCTAAATTCCAAGATAATGCTTTTTTCAACCCAGAAAAATCACTGTGTGTGGTGTGTGTGCATAGATTATCTTCTCCTTACACATTATCATATCACACAAGATAGACTAGTAAGTAAACATCAGCGATAACTCAGTTCCATAGAGCAAGGTAAAAGGTGAAAATCAAGTAATATCTTTACTTAGAAATAGAAATGTGTATGCATGCATACATAGACTGAGAACTAAAACTTCAATAGCATGAGGATGATTAATGAAGGCAAGTATTTCTCATGCTAAAATAGCCCATATCCACAACCCTTCACTTTTACTTTAAAACAATTAAAAATTTCAGAAGTGTCAATTGAATTTTTTATAGAAGTAGTAGTATTTATGAAGATTTGTTTAATCTGTATTCAGATTAAATGTTGGATATAGGTTTTACTATGATGGTTACTTAATATGTTATTGATAAGACTTCAGCAAATTTGTATTTTATATTTTTATGCTTGGTGCAGAAAAACTCATAAAACTATCTGAATTTCGTGTTTGCTAAATTTTGCACATTAGTTTGAGAGACAGGAATACTAACAAATTCTTCAGCAACAATGAATCTCTTAGGGAGTACTTGGTATTAGCAGTTGGAACTGAGGGTTTTATTTTCTATAGTGGAGAACAAAGAAAGAGCATGGGAAGAAGAGTCATCTACTTTTGAGGGGGAATAAAAGCAACTTGGACATTGAGCATCTCTGACCTTTCTCTTACACTTGGAATGTTAATTATGTTGGAAGTTGGAGTTCAAGGCCCAACTAGGAGGGAAAAAAAAGTTTACTTCTCTTTGAGTTTAATTCTCTGTCTTTATTTAAAGCCCCACAGCTCCCACTTTATTTCTGTAGTTCTTTATTAATTCTGCATCCGCACTGTTTCTTTCTGTCGACTTAAGTGCTATTGTATTACACAGGGGCACACAGGATGTACAAGGATATATCACTAGCTTTATAAAGGAAGTCAAAGTGAAAAATGAATTCAATAGAGCACAATTTGCTTTAAGAATTGTGCTTTTCAGAGTAAAGTTTTATTAAGGATTTCAAACGAGGCATCAACCAAATCACATTTGAAATATCTGTATCTAGAGAAATAGCAACCACTTTATCATCCGTATAATTCTTAGAATCCTGTCTCTGAAGAGTTCTGTAAATATCAAGCAGTACATCCCTGTACACCTAAAAGTTCTGAATTTTACCCAATCCTTATAATTTGTGGAAAAATTTTCAAAGATCAGCACTTGTCTTTTTAGAGACAAGTAGCCCCCAAGCTCTTCTCTTCAATAATAAAGATGACTAGGGACAGGGTAGATGCTAGCTATACCTCTTCAAAGCAGCTCTTTTGTTTTGTATTTAGAGGATAGGGGTAAATAAAATACATTTGACCATTAAGAAGTCATTTTCCCTATAATTTATAAAACCAGGATGCTTAAAGGTTTTTCTTATCTAAGGGTGACATGTCATTCTCAATTCCCAAATGTAAATATGGCCATATAACAGATATGGCTCAGCTGTTGTCTTCAGACCTCTAGTCCTGTTTTTCCCTCAATTACAAAACAGGGTGTTTGATTGAGGTGAGTTGAACTCATTTTAATCCTAACGTCCTTTGCAAAAAAAAAAATTAAATGCAGAAAGTGAGCAGCAGCTACACATTTTTTTTTATAGGAAATGGCTTTCCAAACACAAAAATAGGCTAATCGTTCAGAAGTATTTGATATGTAGTCATAAAAGTACAACAAGCAGCTTCTTCCAACATACGAACTACAAATGTCTTAGAAAATTTTCAAAAGCTGAATATACTAAAGGGAAATACTATACAACATACTATAGTTTCCTTATGTTTAGATTACCTTAAAGTCATGTCAAGTAGATGCAACCCTTTTCCTAGAAAGACCCACAGATAGCAGTAAAGAACTCAAAGTAAGTATGTTAAGAAATTACTTCTCAGAGGTGTTAAAGCTCAGCTGAAGAGCCTGGAAAACACTTCTTAAAATTGCTGAGATTTTGGAACTAAGGACTAGAGATCTGATTTCAGACAAGTTATCCTAAACTCTTGTGTACACTGAAATTGAGAACTACAGCTTAGAATAATTTTAAATTGGATATGATTTTCTGACTAATTCAGCTCAAGCCCATTCCTAAACTCCTTTGCTTAGGCTTTTGTCTTCATGCTCCATCTACTGGAGGGAAAATAAAACAGTCATTATTAACTATTATTATTAACTATTATTAGTATTAGCGATGATGCATAGTTAAGATGAGCAAGGAGAGGTGCTGCACCCCTTTCCTCCCACCACTCAGAAAGCAGAGGCAGTCAGATTTCTGTGAGTCCACAGCTGGCCTGATTTATACAAAGAGACCTAGACAAGAAGGCTGAGAACTAAGATGCTGGGTATTTTTTAAATATCACTTTTTTTTACAATAAAACATTTTATTAGATATTTTCTTTATTTTATTTTATTAGCTTTTTGCTTTATTTACATTTCAAATGGCATCCCCTTTCCTCGTTACTCCCCCACAAGCCCCCTATCCCATCCCCCTCCCCCTGCACATCAACCCACCCACTCCTGCTTCCCTGTCCTGGCATGACATTACACTGGGGCATCAAGCCTTCATAGGACCAAAGGCCTCTCCTCCCTTTGATGTCCAACAAGGTCATCCTCTGCTGCATATGCAACCGGAGACATGGGTCCTTCCATGTGTAATCTTTGGTTGGTGGTTTAGTCCCTGGGAGCTCTGGGGGTACTGGTTGGTTCATATTGTTGTTCCTCCTATGGGGCTGCGACCCTCTTACCATATACAATCTGCATGTATATAGTGTTTTCATAGCATGGTACAGCATGGTTAATTTACTATATAATAATACTATTAAAGAGTTGAACTGTTTAATTTCTCTCACTTATAGTAAAAGTCTACATTTTTAACATAGTTGCATTATGTTATAGAATTAGCATTCTTACATATTAGAAAAGTATAAAGATGAAGGGAAATATTGCAAATCTACTCCTGAAAGAAAACCTGGTTGTCATTCCAACAATTTCCGTGCATAGCTTAAGCACGTGCTTACAAAGGTACACCTATCTACTCATAAACCTTTAACAGAATCAGAAATATTGTACTTCTTTTTTGGAACACACTTTCTCTTTTTTCATATGCAAAAAAGTTTGCCTAGGCCACCATACTGAATATTGCATGGGGTTTCATTTTATGACATTATCTTAATAGATGTATTAAAGTCCTTATCACTGAATATTTGTAGGTTTTTAGGTTATCATAATCATAAACAATCCTGCAAATTAATACATTCTTCCTATAACTTTGTGGAGATTTTTGATTGCTTTCTTCATATTCCTTGAATTGAACATTTCTTTGCACGTTTTAAAGACTTTCATGTCTTCATTAGAGTATCTTTCAGAAAATTTGAGACAATTTAATTTCAGTAGTAAGTACATAGTCTAGTAATTCTACGTCCAGAAGGAGAGTTATATTGGAAATGTCAGGCTAAGTTACTGGATAGACAAGGGAAATATTCTTCTACCTGGCTGCTCTACATTGTATTTCTTGGCAGCCCTGGAGACTTTAGTGTATTTATGTTACAGACAGCATTCATTTTTATGAATTAATTAGTGCTTGCTGATAAAATGTAAATGATGCATCATGGTTGCAGATTGACCTGAGGATAAAGCACTGTAACTTTCCCCTTTGTTATCAGGATGATGATTTATTTTATTCATTTACTTTCTCCTCCTCAAATGAAATGTGGGTTTATAGCACAGATCATTCATTTGTATATTCCTACACAGCTTCTAAGGATTAACATGTCCTAAATACACCTGATGGGAGAGCACTCAGTCCCATGCCTAAATTATTCATGTTTGGGGGAAGCTTTCTGACAAATGTCTGATTTTTCTTGTCCACTGAGTTGTTATCTCCATACCTTTTTACACAAAGGAAACAATGCAAACATGTTGGAACTTAAAACTCAAATCCCAGGCACAAAGGAAGCAAGAGGGGCAGAGGGACAAGGGAAGCATATGGGAAGCAGAACAAAAGGAACAGATACCAGATGGAAGGAGTCAACGGAAAAGGCTGTCCAGGGTGGAAGAGACTGAAAAGTCAAAATGCAGGGAGAGACCGTTCCATTTCACAAAACAGAAAGAATTCCAGTATGAGTCATCTGAAAACTAAGGGGTTTTATTAGGCACTGGTTGTAAGTCTTATTCTACCAGAAACACCAAAAGATCATTGACAGAAAAAGGATGGTAAAACATATGATTCCAGTATGGAGATCATGCCAAAAGTCTCAGAATTCTGCACATGGAAAGAAACATATGCCTGAATGTGACCTTTCCTCAAAATAGCCCCAACCCATTTCATGAGTACCAAAATCGGGTAGCTAGATGTTTATTAATAGGTGTGTATTATGGCAAAATCCAAACAATGCAATGGAAGACTCATTAATTACACTTCTAGCTATTCTGACACAGTTTACTTCTATTAACTTTCAGGTCCCATTTGGAAGCCAGTTCTGACCAGTGGAAGCGTTTGCATCTTTCTCTTCAGGAACTTCTTGTCTGGCTACAGCTGAAAGATGATGAATTGAGCCAGCAGGCACCTATCTGTGGTGATTTTCCAGCAGTTCAGAAGCAAAATGATATACATAGGGTAGGATATTTTAGAAACTAATGACTTGTACATAGTAAGCATTAAATGACTGTTTTAAAATTGTTTTTGATTAAAAATTAAATGGAGTGAAATACTTTTACTCCTTTTATCCAATGGTTAGCTATAAATAATCTACACCCATTATATTTTAAATGTCAAAAAAATCTATATTAGTAATATTCCTTTTGTCTATTTTTAAACCCTTCTTATCATGGAAAATATTGCATATTTATAAAAGTAGACAGAATATTATAAAAAACATTCATGTGCTTTCCAAGTTATCAACAATCCTCAATTCACAGTCTAATTTCTTCTATGACTCTATTCATTCCCTTGTCATTTTGAAGCAAATCACAGTCATATTCCATTTATTCTTAAATATATTTGGAAGTATCTCATAAAAGAAGAGTTTTCTCTTTGTAAGTAAATTCAGTAATATTATAATATTGTAAAATATCAGTAATTGCATCATATCAAATATTCATATTCACTTTCTCACATATAACATTTTTTTAAGTTTTCAGCTATATTTTAATAATCAAAATGAGATCCATGAATTGCATTTAGTTAGCTTTTTATATTACAGTTTTATCATTTCTCTCTTACCTTTCTTCCCTCCAAACCTTCTCATATACCTCTCCTTTCTCTCTCAATCTCATGGCCTATTTTTCATGATTTATTCCTACATATAATCTGTTCAGTCTGTAGAATGTAACTTGTATATGTGTGCTCAGAGATGGCCATAAGTTAGTAGACAACCAATTGATGTGTTCCTCTCTGGAGAAGACTTTCTCTTCCATTCTTAGCATTTTTTTTTTTTTTTTTTTTTTAGTTTCCTGTAGTTCTTTGTGTAAGGTTGAAGCCTTGTGGGATTTCTCCTGTTCCTTTCAGCATGTTTATTTTTGTCCTTATTCAGCTCATGTTTAGGCATTCATATTAATGACACTTAATGGATATAGCTTCTAATATTACTAGTTGATATAATATCACTGAAAACTCCCTGATTCTTCCACAGTGTTTACTGATCCTTAGGTTCTGAATTGTTTTGTAGATGTATCGACCAGGAGGGCTCCACAACTCTACATTTCAATCAGTAGTGGTTTTCTGTTATTGTCTTAGTCTGTTACTAAGAGAAGGTCTCTTGGTAATGGAAAAGAACTACACTTGTCTGTGGGTATAAAGATAGATGTTTAGATTGTTGTTAGGGATTATTCTGGTTTAGTAAAGTAGTGAATGTATTTTCTCCTCCACAATCTATGACTTCACTAGCCCTGGGTTGTTGTCTAGGTTTCTAGCACCAAGTATGGTTCCCTCTTGTTTAACATTTCTTTTATTTTTTGAAGATTTATTTATTTATTATATGTAAGTACACTGTAGCTATCTTCAGACCCCCCAGGGGAGGGCGTCAGATCTCATTACAGATGGTTGTGAGCCACCATGTTGTTGCTGGGATTTGAACTCAGGACCTGCCTAGCCATCTCTCCAGCCCCTTGTTTAACATTTCTTAATTTTAATTGGAGAGCTATAAGTTATTACCAAGGCATATATGCCATTACTGCACCCTTAAGGTTATGGATCAATGTTGTCCATTATGATTCATAGGTCTCACAACTGGATAGGACTGATTTGGAAGATTGCTTGTCTAGAACTCAGGGATGAGGCCTTCTGGAGAGTTTCAGATTAGGGGGTTTCTGGGCCCTCTTTATGAAGTGCATAGCTTGCTTCTTCAGCAACAGGGACTTACCTTTCATTCCTGCAAATGGGCAGCCAAGGCCAATAGTAATAGCTTGTTGGTTTTGGGAATCTCTTGGACAACCCTGAATATGCTGGCTAGTTTTATAACTGGACACAAGCTAGGGTCACTGGAGAATAAGGAGCCTGCCTCAGTTGAGAAAATGCCTCCATAACATTAAACTGTAGGCAAGCCTGTAGAGCATTTTCTTAATTAGTGGTTGAGTCAGGAAGACATGGCCCATTATGTGTAGGACCATCCCTGAGCTGATGGCTCTGGGTTCTATAAGAAAGCAGGCTGAGTTAGCCATGAATAGCAAGCTAGTAAGCAGCTCCCCTCTGTAACCTCTACATCAGCTCCTGACTCCATGTTCCTGCCCTACTTTAATTCCTGTCCTAACTTCCTTTAGTGACTATGGTATGGAAGTATAAACATAATAAATCATTTTCTCCCTACTTGGTTTGGTCAGGGTGTTTTCTCACAGCAACCATAGCTAGGGCATGGACGAAAAACTGCAAAGAGGGCTTCTTGTTTCTGATACTGATGTTTTTGATAGGTGTTCTGTCTTTCAGAAGAATGATCAACTCCACTTCATTTCTTAGCTTCCTCTCCTCACCATTTTTATACCATTTATATAATATTAACAAGATAAATGTCGGGAGCTGGAGAGATGGCTCAGTGGTTAAGAGCACTGACTGCTCTTCCAGAGGTCCTGAGTTCAAATCCCAGCAAATATATGGTGGCTCACAACCATCCGTAATGAGATCTGACCCCTTCTTCTGGAGTGTCTGAGAACAGCTACAGTGTACTCACATATAATAAATAAATAAATCTTTAAAAAAAGGGAAAAAAACAAGATAACTGTCTCTCTAATGATGCATATAAGGCATTCCTCTCCTAGGATCCTTCACCATTGGCCAATTGTTTGTTTTGCTTTGTTTTTTGTTTTGCTGCTGCTGCTGTTGTTGTTTTCTTTCATTCTTTCTTACATTTCTCTCTTCTCAAGTTTCTGAAGGGGAAAGACAGATTTTTGTTTTCTTCACTTTTCAAAACCATATAACTTAGTGGAGTATAAGATGCCTAATAGATACTGATAACTGTTTTGTTTCAAATGGGAATAAAAGGTACATGAACAGAAATGCACAGCGAGCCAAAATAAATTACAATCAAATGAAAAAACCTTGTTAAGTGGTAACACTTTTGTATATTCAGTCTTTAAAATAAATATCTCACTGGAGACTCAGCCAAAGGTAGCATCTTAAAGAAAGGTCAAGCAAGGGCTTATATTGTTCCAAAGAAAAGGACACAGGAGTTTACAAAAAGGAAGAAATATGAAGGCACAAAGGTCTTTGAAAAATAATGCTAAGAAATACTTCTGTTTCTTAAGCTACTTCTTTTTATGTAATTCAAATTACTAAATTTTTATAGGAAGTTTAAATATATGTGTCCTAATTTAGAGTAGTCTAATATTGATATATATGTTTGACACTCATTGAGGAAAATGAACATTTTTGTTGTTTTAGCAATGTTTTTACACAATATATTTAGATTTATATTCTATCCACTTCCCTAAGCACTTTAAGATTATTTTCACCTCCCTCCCAACACAAATTCATGTGTTTTCTCTATCTCAAAAAAGAATTAAGCAAAACTGCCTCAATAATCAATATACACTATAAAAACATGAAAATGCCAAAACAAATGGTAGACAAGAAAAAATGGGAGTGTGTGTGTGTGTGTGTGTTTGTGTGTGTGTGTGTGTGTGTGTGTGTGTGTGTGTGTGTGTGTGTGTGTGTGTAAGTCATCTATTCTAGGGCATGGGGCCTTCCATGGATTTTGTATGATATGTACAATGTCACTTCATTGGAGAAAATTGATTTCATTTTCCGAGCAGGTATTAATTGCAAATATCTTCTTAGGGTAGGATGTTTTGTCTACTTTCCCTTCTCAGTGCTGGGATTCTGTCTGGTTTGAATCTGTGCAGGTCTATGATGTACTGCCACAGAATGTGCAAGTTCCTTTGTGTACCAATCCTGTTATGTTTGAAAGATTCTACTTTCTTTGAGTCATCCACTACCTCTGGCTCTTAATATCTTCCCCCTCCTCTTCTGCCAGAGAATCATAAGCATTTTAAATAGAATTCTTTGTATGATACAGTAGAGACTTAATTTGTGCAAAAAAAAGATATTTTTATTATAGCTGGGAAGCTAAAGAAAATGAATCATTGCAAAAGTGCACACGGAGTAAATATATGCAGATTGTGACTACTATTTTGTTCAGCAGTAAAAGATGGGAAAATTGGTCAACAGAACTGCCATGATCCCCTTTTCTAACATTTTGTTATAACTACTGAGTTCCTATCCCTGACTACTTGATCTGATAGCTTACTAATTGTTAAAGTGTTTGTACTTAAATTCTCAGTCTCCCTCAGAAAAATCATGTGTTGAGAAGACAGAGTTGGTCGAGTTAAATGTAACATGTACTTGAGTAATTGACCACTCCGATGCATGCCTATGGGCTTTATCCCACTTGTATTGTTTTTGCATTTGATATGAGTTCCTCTATTCTCCCATGTTCCACTTCCTGCGGCTGTTACTCAGATTTAGTCACCATACATTTTAATAACTGAGCACCCTCTGGTAAAGTGTGTTCAGTTGCTTTGACACCCAGTTTTACTTGTGATTGGGCCTAATGCACAACTGAGCTACTTTTCTATCTTTGTGGTGGGAGATATCGCAAAGAATTGCCCTTTCTCAAGGAATCTGTCACTCTTAGGCATTGATGAAAGCTCAGTTTTATACCCAGTTTTACTCTGCAGTGGCTCTTTCAGAGGTATACTACAAAGACTAACTCAGCAGTGACACACTTGCTGCCTGGACAAAAAGAATAAAGGAAGATTCTTTGAAGCAGTGTTTTCTGTCAGAACATCAGAACTCAGAAGGAGCAAAAGGAAATGAAGTCAGTATAAACCTCCGTTAAATGTACTCAACAGTATGTTTTGATTTTTACTTTTGTTTGCCTTCCATGTTTCCAGGATCAGATTTTTCTGTTTCTTTATTGGATTAGTGATGTAATTGCTGTTTATATGACTGACTGTTGTACAAGGTATCAAGATGGATCACTTGGAGTCGAAAATTCATTCTTCATGTATTTTCACTGTCACTTTTAAAAATCAACTCCTTTACTATTGGTGGTAAACTATTAACACCTTTGATGACTGCTTTCGACAGGAACCTGTCTTGGGATTTCTATTGCTGTGATAAAACACCACATTCAAAAGCAACTTGGAGAAGAATAAGTTTTATTTCAGCTTACAGCTTAAAGTCCACTATCTAAGGAAGTCAGGGCAGGATCCTGGAAGGAGAAACTGATGCCATAGAGGCCACGAAGTAGTAAGCTTACTGGCTTGCTACTCCTGGTTTGCTCATCCTGCCTTCTTATATCACCCAGGACCACCAACCTAAATAAAGGTAGCACTATCGACAGTGAGCTGGGCCTCCCCTTATCAGCCACCAATCAAAAACAAATGTATTACATGTATACATAGTGCCTTCAGAGGTCAGAAAGAATAACAGATCTTCTGGAATAGGAGTTAGGGATGGTTATGAACTCCTTGCAGGTTCTGGGAACTGAACCAAGGTCTTCTTCTTCTTTTTTTTTTTTTTGTCCCTTTTTTTAAAATTTTATTTTATTTTCTAATTTTTTTTATTTACATTCAAAACCATTTCCCCTTTACCGTTTCCTCCCTTCCCAAAAGTCCATAAGCCCCCTTCCCTCCCTCTTTTCCCCATTCAACACCCTCTCGCTTCTCTGTCCTGGCATTCCCCTACATCCAGTCTTTCCAGGACCAGGGGTCTCTCCTTCCATCTTCTTAGAAATCTATTGATATGCGAATTGTGTCTAGGGTATTCCGAGATTCTGGGTTAATATCCCCTTATCAGTGACTGCATACCATGTGTGTTCTTTTGTGATTGGGTTACCTAACTAAGGATGATATTTTCAAGTTCTGACCATTTGCCTAGGAATTTCGTGAATTCATTGTTTTTAATTGCAGAGTAATATTCTATTGTGTAGATATACCACATCTTCTGAATCCATTCCTCCGTTGAGGGACATCTGGGTTCTTTCCAGCTTCTGGCTATTATAAATAAGGCTGCTATGAACATAGTGGAGCATGTGTCCTTATTGCATGCAGGTAAAGCCTCTGGGTATATGCCCAGGAGTGGTATAGCCGGATCCTCCGGGAGTGTCATGCCCAGTTTTCTGAGGAACCGCCAGACTGCTTTCCAGAGTGGTTGTACCAGCTTGCAATTCCACCAGCAGTGGAGGAGTGTGCCTCTTTCTCCACATCCTCGCCAACAACTGCTGTCTCCTGTGTTTTTGATCTTAGCCATCCTGACTGGTGTGAGATGGAATCTCAGGGTTGTTTTGATTTGCATTTCCCTAATGACTAAGGATGATGAACATCTCTTTAGGTGCTTCTCAGCCATTAGATATTCTTCAGGTGAGAACTCTTTGTTTAGCTCTGTACCCCATTTTTTAATAGGGTTACTTGCCTCTCTGGAGTTTAACTTCTTGAGTTCTTTGTATATCTTGGATATTAGCCCTCTGTCGGATGTAGGGTTGGTAAAGATCATTTCCCAGTTAGTTGGTTGCCACTTTGTCTTTTTGACAGTGTCTTTTGCCTTGCAAAAAGCAGCAAGTTGCCAGGCAGCTGTGGCGCATGCCTTTAATCCCAGCACTTGGGAGGCAGAGACAGGCGAATCTCTGAGTTCGAGGCCAGCCTGGTCTACAAAGTAAGTTCCAGGACAGCCAGGGCTACACAGAGAAACCCTGTCTCGAAAAACCAAAAAAAAAAAAAAGAAAGAAAAAGAAAAGAAAAAAAAGAGCAGCAAGTACAAGAGGGGGTGAAATGGGGAACAGGGGGAGGGAAGGGGGCTTTTGGGACTTTCGGGGAGGGAGGAAACGGGAAAGGGGAAATGATTTGGAATGTAAATAAAAAAAAAACTTAGAAAATAAAAAAAAACTTAAAAAAAAGAGTTAACCACTGAGCCATCTCTCCAACCCAACAGAACAACAACAGGGCTGGTCTTACAGATCCAAATCTATAGGATCTCCATAACACAGGGAAACAAGAGAATATCTGACATGGGTATCAGTGAGGTTCCAGTATTGATAGAGTACCAGGAGCCAGAGAGCTCAGAACACACCAATGACTCATTGCAATGAACATTTCCAAGTAAAGAAGTTTGGACAAAAGGGTATACTGTAGGACACACTTTGACACACAACAGCTTCCACAATGAGATTATTTTTTCTCTGTTGGGTGTAGCTTGCAAAGGTGGAGGGCAGGTATGAGGGGAGGGTAAGATGAGTGCATGATGTAAAACTCACAAAGAACCAATAAATAGTTTTTTTTTCAACTGAGTTTCCCTCTTCCCTCTTTAAAAATGGCCCAAGTTTTTGTAAGGTTGATATACAACTAGCCAGTACAGAACCCGTACATAACCCATTAAAATACCAAAAGTTGAAACTATGAAGAAATACGTAGTTCATTTTAATATTAGTTTGTCTAAAGATACTTAAAATTGGTGAACTTATGTTTTTGATTATCTTTAGAGTAATCATAAAGTTTCATAACATAGTCATTCTCAGTTGCTGTGATAAAGAGGTGTATGACTTTACAGTAGGTAGTATGCCAAGATATTCCACACAAGTTGTTCGGAACTGCTGTTTCACTTCTCAAAGTAGTTTTCTTACCCATGAGAGTAGATCTGTGTTCCCCAAACCAGCTGGGCAGCATAACAACTCTAACTGTATGACTATGACGTCTAATTAATAAAATAATTCTCCATATGTGGTGAAATGTTATAAATAATTAAAACTCGAATGTGCCTTAGCAAATACAAACTGACCAATTTTATATCTTTGGGATATATTATCTTGGCTTTTAAAGTTACTAATTACTTGCCTCACTAGACTGACTCGTTTTCAATTAGTGGTATTATTCTGGCCCACATATAGTTTTTAAAGCTGACCTCCTTTGTTTTACTTGAGCAGTCACTAAAATGATATTTATTACTTGTCTACTTCTGTGATTAACCTAGAGAGAGTCTTAAAGCAAATCATACTGGGACACATCCAAAGAGAGCTACAATAAACCATGAGCTTATTTAAGTTCTATCTTTGTATCCCAGATCCAAATAGAGATTAGATTTTGATTATAAGAACACCATAGGTAATGGCTTTTTGTTTGAACTTTTACTAATGAAACTATTTGCTCTTAGGTTTTCATCTTTCAATTTAAAAATCTGTATAATCTCTTCCCTGGAGACCATTAAGGACACCTTCAAAGCTTCCTGAGATTTTTCTGGTTACAATTTAGGTAGAAGTAATCAATACATACATTATTAAAACAGTGGACAGAAAACCATTATTGCCAGGATGCTGTTGACAAATGAACAGGCTTAAATAAAGTAGTTTACTTGTTCATTTGTCAGGTCATATATTATACATGTTCAATTTATTAAGATGCTACCACAAAGTGAGGCCGAGGATTAGAAATTCAATAAAATATCCCCAAATCACATAGTAGATTTTACATTTATTTAGGTTAATTCTATTATCAATGCTGTTCTACTTAGTTCAGCTTCATTTTCATATATGTCTTAGCTTGATGACTTCTCTGTGGATTCTTTCTACAGATATAGAAAATGTCTTTTGGAATGGTGCAGTCTGAGTCACTTCTGTGTTATTAAATACATTCTTCCCCCTTACCCCTGAAAAACAACAAAAGACTGGAAGACAGTGATTTAATTCAGCATTCAATAATCCAGCCTCTTGGAGGTCTAAGTATTTTTACTCTCTTGCAGCAAGGTTCATTTTTGTTATGTCTGTTCTAAGATGTCTTAGTAGCTATGCTGCAGGAGTCAGATATCTTTGTATCTATTCTTCATTACTAATAGAGGAAGCTTTGTATAAATGTGATATTCTATGCAGTCATACATGAAGATGCTGAATAGAAGAAACTTCACACTTATTTTTAGAATTGCATTTCTAGGCATTTGAGGAAATCTTCTTCAAACTAGCTATATCATCAAAATGTAAGAATGCAGCCATCTAGGAACTGCTGATTTTCTTTAATGACTATAAGAAGATGGAATGTGAACAATATACAAATTGATTTCACCACCCAAGTCTCTTTCCTACTTTGTCAAATTATTTTTATATTTTGGCAAATTCTCTTAAGTATAATACTTGTATAGAATTTTATCTTTACAGAGCAATTTTACATAGATCATTTCATTACAAATGAACCTCCAAACTTTTCCTATACTAATTTACTCCCCCAAACATATTATAGAAAATTTACTCACCAGAATATATTATAGAAAATAATTATATCATCATAAGCTCGATGATTATCTGAGAAACTTCTTATTGAATTTCTTCTACATATCAGGGGTCAGAGATACAAAATTAAATCATGAGTGCCTAACCCTGTGTACACCAAATCAAATTTTAGTGAGAAATAAATACACAAAGCTAATAAATTAATGTATAAAATAATATGTATGAATAAATTCTGCAAAGTAAAATTCAAGTAGAAGTAGAAAAAAATGAGGATATCAGGTTTTATTCAAGATCTGAATCAGTAAACAAAGTTTGGAGAGATGGGAGAGGATTCTGTACAAAGAGAGTATCGGGTTTCAGAAACCCACATGGAGAAACTGATTTGGGGGATTCACAGTGAAATTAACAGTCTTTATTATGGGAAATAGGAGCACGAAGCTGTGCTGCTTACAGAATGAAACAAGAGTCATCTTATAAGGATTTGGAGGAGGATTTTATTCTTCATATAGTGAGACATCACTCACTGGACGGATCTATAGTGGTATGATAGGACCCTATTTGTGTGTTTAAGGTTATTTAGCTACTTTTTTGATACCTCACAGAAGAAAGGGGGTGGTAAAGTCATCTAGGAAAGATATAATAATAGCTTGAGCTAGAAGAGAAATAATAAATATGGTAAAAAGTTATTCTATTTAAGATATATTGCAATGATCTGATAAAATATATTTTGATTAGGATATGGGATGTAGAAAGACTCAGAACCCTATGTCTTGAACAAATAGCAAACAGACAGTAGCACTTATGTAGGTGACAGTAAATAGGAAATGAGTTTGTTTGAACGTATATGGTTGAAGCAAATCAGGGGTTCGATTTCTGACTTGTGTTACAAGACAAGACAAATGGAATAATTTAAAACTTCTCATATTTGGCAATCTCACATTCTGATTGAATCATTAAAAATAGATGTAGACCAATTTGTAATGTGTTTCCTTAATAATCCATTTATTTACTCTCAACAGCAAACTTCAGAGTGTAGGCTCAATGGCTGAAAACTAAATTCTCTAAATTGCTATAGGAACAGATTAGATTTTCCCCAGTGATTTCCCAAGGTCAACTCAAAACTTAACAACTCTGTTGTCAGTGGGAAATAACTTCCCCAGTGGTTTTTGGAAATAGCCCAATCTAAGGAATGAAGTCCAACAGCTGGTCAAGATGCTGTGTGGGCAGTAATCCATTCATCTACAATATCAAAGACCTGTGAGGAGTCCAAGTTTTATTGTATTCTTGATTTCAGAAGACAAAACTTTTATTTTAAAAGGTTTCCATGAAAATAAATATGAACAAGATGTTTCTGAGGAAAAGAAAACATTTCTCAGTAAAAAGTCAGAAACATTTTTAAAACAAGATTTAAAAAAAAAATCATCTCTGTCTTGAAACATAACTATTTATGTTCAGTTTTGATTCAAATTTATTTATATAGCTTTCTAAATAAATTCAATGGTTCATATAATTTCCTGACTTAAACAATAGCTAGGTTTATCAGACCCTTTGATTCTTTAGCTTTGATTTTATTCAATAGTAAAATAAAACCAAGATGCAGCTTCTTCCACCTTATTTAATAATGGCTGCATAGTCATACTCACAGAATCTAAATCATAGAATCACAAAGCTGAACACAGTTAGCATACGTTAGGGGAATTGTTACTTACAAGGTAAAATTTAAGTTATGAAAGTTGAGTAAATTAATAATGCTAGTGCCTGCCTTTCAATTTTTGTTAAAGGGTAGATCTAATGTTAAGCATTATTGTCATAGATTTGGAAAGATTACACTGACCTTTTTAGCCCACAAGCCTCTTTTCATAAGTTCTTTAACATTAGTTGGCTCAAGCGAACATTAGGGGAAAGTTCAGTCTTCCTAAATTTTGTTCCTTTTTCTCTGTCTTTCTTATATTACGAACATGTATAAAATATGTTTAGATTGTTGGCATCATTCTGCCATGTGCCACATTTCTGCACCCTCTCTATTTTCTAAGATCTTGATTTTAAATTATTTGAGAACTGATTAACCACAAGTCACCATTTGGTAAAATATTTCATAAGTATTCAATATTCATATTGAATATTGGCCTTTTCAATGAGCAAGGTCATGAAGACGGCAGAATGTGTTCAGCAACTCTTAAACACAAAATTAATTCACAAGGCTTGCCAACAAGGTAAAAATAATAGTATGGGAATTAGGTCAATAATATAGGATGGTGACACTATTAAATGCTGATCAAATTACAGATAGGATTATCTTAATATCCATGCTTATATACGTACCATTACCATTTATATTAATTACTTTTCTGTTGCTATGATAAAATATTCTATACTGGCAAAGCAATTTATGGAAGAAAGAATTTGTTTTTGACTAACAATTCCAGAAGGTAAGAGTCTGTGATGGCAGAGTAGAAGCAGCAGACAGCAGTTGTCTGAAGCAACAGCTGAGAGCTCACATGTTGAACCATAAACAGGAAGCAAACAGAGACCTAACTCTAAATGTTACAAGTGTTTTGAAACCTCAAAGGCTGTCAGCACCATTACCCTCATGATATACTCCTCCAGCAAGGCCATACCTTCTAACCCTCCCCAAGTAGCCACCAACTTAAGATCAAGTATTCAAACTTCTGAAGCTCATGGGAAGGATCTCATTCAAGCTATCATCTCATTTGTTGAATGAGTGAAACCACCATCAAGTCATTCTAAATGTTAATCCTTAATCTGAAATTCACTTATTTACCTAATGGTATAAAGTAAATAAAAAAGTGTTCAAACCATGATTCAAAAAAGAAGACCTTGGAATATTTGAAAATAAATATCTCCTTTTAATAAACTAGAAAGAAAGAAAGAAAAGAAGGAAAGAAGGAAGGAAGGAAGAATGGAGGAGGGAGAGTGGGAAGGAGGCAGGGAGGAAGGAAGGAAGGAAGGAAGGAAAACCAAGGATGGAAAGAAGGGGAAAGGAAGAGAAGAAGGAAAGAAGGAATTTGAATAAAGTAGAGTTTATTAGAACCACTAAAAATTATACTCAATGCCTCAAATTTTTCAGAGAGCTTTGGATCTTGAGCATATGAACAAGCTCAGAATAAAAGAGGAACACTCCTCCACTGCTGGTGGGATTGCAAGCTGGTACATCCACTCTGGAAAGCTGTCTGGCGGTTCCTCAGAAAACTGGGCATGTCACCAGAGATGCTGTGGGTTCATGAGTATAGGAAACTTGTCCTGTGTAGAAGAAACGGTTTGAATCCAGTTCTACATGGCCTCTGTTTCTTATAATCTTTCTACCCCATCTTCTGCAATGGTCCTTGTGCCTTTGTGTAAGAGTTGTGTAGACGTCCCATTTTCGACTGAGAATTAACACTTGTGTTTTACACCTTGATGAGTCAGAGATTTCTGCTTTAACCACCATCCACTTTATAAAAAGTAAAATAAAGTCTAAGAACTGTAGTAATCTGTAGTTATAAATGTGAAAACTTAGAGGGCAATTTGTTACTATGTCCATTTGGCAGAATATTACTGGATTTTCCCTTAGGGCCTTTAAGTTCCCCAACCATGGATTCTTGGTCAGTTTTACAGTACTAATCATGAGTTTCCTCCTATGAAGCTAACTCTAAATCCAAATAGAAAATGGTTAATTGTTTACCCATGTAACATTTGTACCACTATTCTATCCACACTATACAATAGTGTATATGTCATACTAGCTGTTATTGGGGTTGAGTATCAATATTTAATATAAGAGTGGAGATGATGTTACCCCCAGAAGCTAAAATAGCACCTTCCAGTTCTATGAAAGCTAACCAACAGAGGGAAAGCCTCCTTGTCATCATCAAGTTGACTTATCCTTGTTCTGTAACCCATGTGAATGGTATCATCTGCAATAGTATCTTACCTTCAAGTTCTTATGAGTGCAAAGACTGCTTTATTCTAGCTTGCAATATACTCACATACACAATTCTGTTAATAACAGACACACACACACACACACATATATATATAAATAAAAGAGTATGTATATATATATATATGTATTTATATATCTGTATAAAATCTAGGAAAGAAAAATATCCTAGTATTTGTTTTTATGAGCCTCGCTTAATTTGCTTAATATGATTTGTCTCCATTTATAATCATTTCCCTACAAATAACATAACTTCATTCTCCTTTATGGATTAAAGAATCAGAGACTTTACCTGCATGCAATAAGGACACATGCTCCACTATGTTCATAGCAGCCTTATTTATAATAGCCAGAAGCTGGAAAGAACCCAGATGTCCCTCAACGGAGGAATGGATTCAGAAGATGTGGTATATCTACACAATGGAATACTACTGTGCAATTAAAAACAATGAATTCACAAAATTCCTAGGCAAATGGTCAGAACTTGAAAATATCATCCTTAGTGAGGTAACCCAATCACAAAAGAACACACATGGTATGCAGTCACTGATAAGGGGATATTGACCCAGAATCTCGGAATACCCTAGACACAATCCGCATATCAATAGATTTCTAAAAAGATGGAAGGAGAGACCCCTGGTCCTGGAAAGACTGGATGTAGGGGAACGCCAGGACAGAGTAACGAGAGGGGGTTGAATGGAGAAAAGAGGGAGGGAAGGGGGCTTATGGGACTTTCGGGGAGGAAGGAAACGGGAAAGGGGAAGTGATTTGGAATGTAAATTAAAAAAATAAAATAAAAAAAAATATATTAAAAAAAAGAATCTATTGTGTATATTTACCATATTTTTAAATCCTATAATTCTGTAACTTGGGTTTATGAATATTATTGAAATAAATATTAATCTCCAGGATTGTTTGTGACAGGTTAACTTGAAGTCCTTTGTGTAAGTACCCAGGAGAGGTTTCACTATAGTAGATCTATTTTATTTTGATGATGATGATGATGCTTTGCCAGGGATGGGTTTTAGATTCTTTTGAGAAATATTTATTAAAGCACAAATCAAGCCTGCCCAAGTGCAATTATGTTTATACAAACATGAGAGCAAAACAAAGTATGTCTAAGTTGAAAAACACACCTCGTATGATTATTACACATACATCTATTTTGGATCTCTCCTTTTATAAAGCATGAACTGGGCCCATAGATTGAGGCCAGATCATCAAAGACAAGTACACTAGACTATACGCATCACAGCTATGTTTCATCCCCATATTCTTGAATATTGACCTTCTGTGTTGGGATTTCACACTGAATTAACTCTTTCCTGCCCATTATTGTCTTAATTCCAGGCATTTGTTGCCATCTGTGCAGTTATGGGCACTTTCAGAAGATCATCAGAGAGAGTAGATCTATTTTCTAATTTAGAAATATTTCATTAACTTTTAGAATTGCATACAAAATGTTTTGATTATGTCTTCCCCTCCTACCACATCTACACTTAGGTCCAACAATTCTTTCAGCCCTGCCTTAACTTTGGGTACTCTTTGTTTTATAGAAGAGACTATGTCACAGAGACATCTTCCTCTAGTTCTTACAATCTTTCCATCCCCACCCACCAACCCTTTTCGAGTTTCATGTGAAACTTCTATACTAGACTCCATAGTAGCTGAACTCACTTATAGTCATACCAGCAGCATATAAATAAGGATTCCCTTTTATCCATACCATTGCTAGCATTTGTTTTTGTTTTCTTATCAATTGTCGTTTTTACTGGACTCAAGATCAGTTTCAATGTGGTTTTGGCTTACATTTCTCTGGCGGCTAATGAAGTTCGCCACATTTTTGTATGTTTATTGGTCATTTGTGTTTCATCTTTTGAGAATCTTCTGCTCCTTTCATTAGTTCCTTGGTTTAATGAATTGTTTGCTTTCCTCTTGTGCAGTTTTAATTCTTTGTTTACTCTAGATATCAATCCTCTGACACTATATTACTAACAAATGCCATGTATTGCTAGCAAATATTTTCTCCTATTATACAGGATGCCTTTTCACTTAATTGCTTCTTTTGTATGACAAATTTTTGTCTGTTTTTATTTGATTTAATCTTGTTTATAAATTTCTTGGCATTATTTCTTGAGTAACAAGCATCCTTTTTTATTTTTATAAATTCCTTGCCTGTGACTATATCATTTTAATCTAACATTCATTAAATTTGCAGCCAATTTCCTATGTGTATACAGTATACTTTCTTTACACTCAGCCCTACCACCTCCTATCTTGCCCCACCTTTCTTATTCCTTCTTTTTCCTATAGGTCCTGTTACATATATTATATATATATATATTATGTATATATATATATATACATATATATATATATACATAATATATATATATATATGTATATATATATATATACATGAAACAAGATTTGAGGGCAGAGAAATCAGCATTTGAATAATACAAGGGTAAACTTCACACAGTGTATAAAAACATACCTACACAAGACATATATATATATATATACATATATATATATGTGTGTGTGTGTGTGTGTGTGTGTCTATTTTGTTTCATGACTCACTGAGCCTAATCTGTGTCACCCAGGTGACCATGAATTTATAACTAGCCAGGGGTTACATAATTAGAGAAAATGGAACCCTTCTCTCTCAGAATATGTCAGTAGCCTATAATTCAGTAAGGAGTGGAAGGGACTCCAGAAGCCCTCCCTGAACCATGATTGACTGGTGCTAGATGGGGTCTTATGGAGGTCTATTGCAATCTATGTCTGTATCTTGAAGTGTGATCCCTGTTTCTTTTGAAAAAAATTCGGTTTCACATTTAAATTTCACATTCATATTTAATTTTACATTAAGTTCTTTGATGAATTTGCAGTTCACTGCCCTGTTACCTGAGAAGTAGTGATCTATTTTCAATCTTCTATTTGTGAATATCTAGTTTCCTTGCAGTGTTTTTTGGAAAGGCAATTTTTTTTTCAACATGTTCGTTGTTTTTGTCATAAATCAGGTGGCTTTTTTGGCACATTGGCAGATTTTTTTGGTCTTCTAATTCGTTTATCTATATGTCTGCGTATGATCTTAATCCATTCTTGAATTCAGTTTAAAAGAATGTTATTAAGAATCTCTAAATCTGTTCATTGTGGAATTGATCTATTGTACTGTTCCTTTATTTAGTTCCTGTTTACTCTTGGTATCTGTGTAAATCTAGCTTCATTGAATGAGTTCAATAGTTTTCCTTACCTTTCTAGTTTATGAAAGAGTTTGAGGAACACTGATGTTAGCTTTTCTTTAAGTGTTTGGTAGAATTGGTATTGAATCCTTCTTAAAGCCTTTTCTTTGTTAGAAGACTTATTTCTGCTTTAATCTCATTGATTGTTCTTGATATTTTTAAGTTGCTTTGTCTTCTTGGTATAATTTGTAACCTAGTGTGTTAGTATTTATCTTGTTTTAATTTTTTAACAAAAATTCAAGGAACATCATTCAGTTACTTATTTTAGATCCCTTTTTTGTTTGTTTTTCCTTTTTTTAATGTAATCACTCATAAAAACGTTCCCTTTGGAACTGCTTAGCAGTAAGCTGTGTTATTATTCCCATGTGGTGCTGGGAAATTTCAAAATTCCTCCTTGATTTTTTTTCCTTCGGTGAACACTAACAAATGCACTTTTCATTCATCACATGTCTGTGTGGTTTCTATATATTTCTTGCTTTTGGTTTTATTTTATTCTACTATAATTTGGTAAAATACAGGAATTATTTTAATTATTATAGTTTATTAAAACTTTCTTTTTGGTCAGAAAAGTAGTTTTATTGTAGAGACAATACTATGACCTCAGAGAATAATGTATACTCTATACATGCTAGATGGAATATTTTTGACTACCTTTTTAGTTTGTTTACTTTCAGTATTATTTAGATGTAATTTTCTCTGTTGATTTTAGTTTAGGTGAAATATGTGTATGAGGTTTTTAAATTACTCACTCCTATTTTACCACGATTTATTTGGTCCTTTATAGTCATTAGTGTTTACTTTGCAAGGTAGATTCTGAAATTTCAATTTTCTCTCACTAAAATAATCTTTTCATTTTTAAGTGTATGCACCTATTTCTCTTCAATTCAGTGACACAAGGATGTTAAAGAATTACCTTTAAAAATGAAGTACCTTTAATATAAATGTAAGCAGTGAAATAATATGGTGGCTGTATTACTCTACCTTATGCTAGTCCCTAATAACCACACAGATAAACCAAGGTTTATTTAAAACTGCACCTCAATACCTGAGCATTTAAATCATCTACATTAGCCTTCTATGGTAATCTGCCTACCTCCCTGCCCCATCCCATGATATTTATGTATTATTATTGATCTGGCTCTTTGGGCTTCAGGTGTGCTTCCACATTCTCTCTTCCCCGATCCCTTTCCTATAGCTCCAAATCCACCATCCTCCCTGCTGATCTCCCTCCATCTCTCTTTCCTTTGGCTGAGGGATGTCCCATGCTATTCTCTATTCTACCTAGCCTTTAGGTGATCAGCAGTTATTGACAAGGCAGAAAATAAGTGATAAGAATTGTTTACACAACCCTAAGACAGGAGATTCTTGGTATAAAATGCCATGTCCAGATTGAAACAAGATTTGAGGGCAGAGAAATCAGCATTTGAATAATACAAGGGTAAACTTTACACAGTGTATAAAAACATACCTACACAAGAGCTACTGATATCCACTCCAGAACAATGGCACTTAATTGGTGCTCAGCTTTTGTTACATGGATAAATGAAAGAAAGAATAGTCATGTAACAATGTATAAAGTAACATTACAACTTATAGGTTGTCCATATAACATAAAACTATCAATTTTGTCAGTCTCTAATTTTCTAGAACCAACAGCTTATTTCTTTCTGCATATTTTTACCCACATTGTATTTAATTTAAGTCTTCTTGAATTGTAAAGATACAAACATTTAACTCTGTCTTCTATCCACTTTCTTAATGTCGAAAGTGGTGTGAATCTTAAAGTTCTGATTTCTTTGTCATGTCAGAAATTCCTGCCTTTTCTTTCAATTCATTTTAATCCCCCATGACTCACATTTAAGAAAGGAAGTTGTGAAGCTGTGATATAATGAAGCTATTGGCAACAACTCACATGACAACCCAATGTTCTTCAATAATGGATGACCATTAACATTGAATTTTTTTTCTGCTTTCAACAATGGATTTGTACCATCACATAGTGTTTCAGACGTTTTTTTTTTTTTCAGTTTGTTGAAACTTTTAACCTATAGACCTCACTACAGCATTTATTGCAAGTTTCTTCTACCCAATCTGTATCGTGCCTGATTAGTTATACTGTGTCTATTCCTTTTTCTGGTTTTCCAGGGTCTATCACATTTTCCTGGTATAGTCCTCGTTTTTAGTTCATAAGCTTGTGTAGCAACTTGGTGCACCCAGAAACTCAAAAGTCGGAGGCAGGGGAATCAAGGGTTCAAAACTACTCTGGGTTACATAATGAAACTCTGACTCAAAGACAAGTACCAAAAAATATACAGAAACAACGTTAAAGGTTTGGCATCTAGAAAAGACTTTGTATAACAAAATATATGGTTAGCTTATCACTAGCTTTAGTCTTTCATATTGAGTCACTCTTCTTAAGAAGTCTTTTCCATCTGCTTGTTGTCTTTTTTTTTTTACTTACTTTCATTACTTCCTCTGTTTGCTTTAGGAAAAAAAAGATATATAAGTAATTTGCACTGGATATTTCTACTCGATCTTCTACCCCTTTCTCAACTAAATGTCTGTCTCAGGCTATCAACCAGTCCAATGAACACTCCTTATTGCAAATCTGTCTTTGCCTCTGTGAATCACCTTCTTCCTTTTGAAATTCTCACTAGTAGTTCTAACCTCCTTATATATTCTTTCTCGTGATATTCCCTTTTTCCTGCTCATTAATTACTAACATGTAGGCATTCAATATATTTTAGGTGAGTGAGAAAATGATGCTTATTTTTTTTGCTACTGACTCTTTTTTTACTGCTAAAAAGAAGTCTACATCTCCAAGATGTCCCATATAGAGAAGGCCAACTCTCATCTTAGTATGATTGCAATATTAGGATTTACTAATTTTATCTTTAATATACACATGAGGTGTGGACCTAAAGCAGGTTTATTTTATTGCCTTCCCATAAATAGTCCTATCTCCTCCTTCCTTCATAATGACATCCCCTAGGGCAACATGGTAAATGGTGATAAAATCCTTTCCACATTAGTACTTACTTGCTCTATAGGCAAGAGACCAAAGATTATAAAGGAGGAGCCAGCTGTCCTCATCTCCAAACGAATCTCCTTGGAAACATAATAGGCCTGAATCTAGCTCTAATTTTCAAGGAGTTAGCTCAGTGTCCTACATGTCTCAGTTTTCACAGCCCAGAATGTTTTTTCTGAGTCTGGGCTTTATGTGTCATAATAATAAGCACCTAGAGATCTGGGATTTTGTCTTTGTTTTTTTTTTTTTTTTCTGACAACTGGAAATTTAGTCTAGCAGTCTCCCAACTAAAGCCTTAACAATTTGTCCTTCTTGGATCAGAGAAATTTGAGAAATTAACCAGACAGATGGTACACATCTCATTTGCATGGGATGGGAAAGTTCTCAGCAGGGAAGAACTATTAGAGGTACATAGAGTAGTCCAAGAAAGTTTATTTCCTCACCCTTAGTTAAATTGTATCCAGAATTCACTCATCTACTCAATGTAAAAACTATGAGTACTTCTTGCTCCTTCTGCATAGCTGCACTGCCTAAATACTTTCCTACTGTGTCTGTCTTTTTCTCCTTGTACTCTGGATTTGGGTTGCATTTTCACAATCACACATGAAATTATTCTTCTAATTGGCTCCAGCTAGTTTTCTTTCAAATTCTTATTTCACCCTTATCACATTTATGTTCTATAGAAGAGCTGTCATTTTATCTATGGGGATACATCTTAAGACTCCCCCATGAATAACCCAAACTGTGTATACTGTGTTATTTCTTATAAATGACAGACTATGATAAAGTATAAGTTATAAATTATCAACAGAAAGATAACTTACTCTAGATTATAGCAACTTCTGCATACATTTTTTTCAATTTACTTATTAAGATGAGAATCTTCAGAGATGTAGAAATGATTCAATACTAATAAGTACTTTATGCTCTTGTAGTGCAATCAGGTTTGGTTCCTAGTCCCTCACAACCACCTGTAATTCCAATTACAGGGTATCTAATACCTTCTTCTAGCTTCCACAGGCACCTTCACATATGTGGCACACATATGCACAATCAGACCCATATGAATACACAAAAAAAGAAAAGATAAGAAATTTCACCATTTTGCTCAAAGGAAGATCTTTATAGTTTTTCTTTGAATTATCTAAATTGTTAGCATTACATCTCATACTATTTGGAGCTTGTAGGCTATTTGAACTCAAGCACTGTGGTATCATGACAGTCAACCACAATTTATTTTGTGATTTTTCCATTGTGATAAGAACAGATGACCAAAAAAATAATTAAAAATATGGAATATACAGCTGTAGATAAGGGAAAACCCCTATCTTCATTTCATATATATCTTTATTTGCTTTTTTTCTTTGATTGTTTTAGAGAAGAGATCTCATGTAACCAAAGCTGGCCTCCAACTAGCTCTGCTACAGAGGATGATCATGAACATAATAATCCTCCTGCCTCTATCAGCTGAGTGTTGGAATTAACAGACATGTGCCAACATGTGTGATCATTTAGTGCTAGCAATCAAACCTAGGACTTCATGCACACATCTTATCAATAGTGCCATATCCCTAGTCATGAGGGATATCTTCTTTACTTCCCTTATTTATATGTACATATATATTCATAGATATAACATGCTTAGTCTATGTAATGTTACTTGCATTTTCAGGACTAACCAGTTGATATAGGATAGCAAATTGGTATGTTCTTCCCTTGGGGAAGACTATTTCTTCTATGCTAGGAATTCCTTTGTGTAGTTCCTTATATAGGGTTGAAACCTCTTGCTCTTTTTCTCTCACATGCTTTGATATCTATCTGTGTCATCCTTGTTCAGTTCACATTATGACTGTGATATTGGTGAAAATTTTATGGCTGTAGCTTCTGACATTATGAGGAGATACAATCTCACTGAAAACGCCCTCTCTCTACCTCTTACTTTCTGCCTCCTCTTCACAATGCTCTCTGAACCTTAGGGGCAGGAGTTTTTTTGTAGATGTATCCGTTGGAACTGTGCTCCACAACTCTGCATTTTGATTTGTTGTGGTTTTCTGCAAGGGTCCCCATCTGTTGCAAAGACAGGTTTCCTTGAAAAAGAGTAAGGACTACATTTATCTGTGAGAATAGGAATAGCTATTTAGATTATACTTAGGTATTCTGCTGGTTTTATAAGGTGGTAGTTTCAAGTTCTCTATGATCCATGACTTCACTAGCACTGAGGAGTTGATTAGATTTCAATACCAGGTAGGATTTTCCTCTTGCTCAGTGGGTCTTAAGTGAGTACTGCCAGTTACTACCAAGTTATAAGTTCCACAACCACCCCATCAAAGTTATCATCTTATTCTGATCTTTGCTGTGGTTCATAGACAGAGCTATAAAGAATTATTGGTTACCTCCCTTCATTGCAAGCTTGCAAGTATCCTTCTAGTACCCTGAAAGCTATTTCTCAGAGAGGGGAATTTCAGGTAACTTCCAACTCTGGGAACTATGTGCCCTATGTTTGAAGTGCTTTGTGCTTGTTGTAATGGGGACTTACATTTTACCACTCATGGTGGGCAACCAAGGGCAATAGAAATAGCCTGTAATGTTTGGTGTTTCTCCTAGACAACCCTGGCAAACAATTCAAAAGATGGCTTCTCATGACAGGTACTGGGGTTTTTTTAGGTAGTCTTCGGCTCTTGGAAGGAGCATTGTTAGCCCAGATAAATATATATGTGTGTGTGTGTGTGTGTGTGTGTGTGTGTGTGTGTGTGTGTGTATTTGTAACTTATGTCTCTTAAAATTTTTAGGTAGATAAATAATAGTATGATTCCTTGAAAGTTTCTCAGACATTTCTACTGTCACTTACCCATGCCTCCTTCCTTTTTATTTATCTCTCTCCCCTTCCCTAATTAGAGCCTCATCTTTTTTTCTCATTTCCTCTATCAAGTTACTTCTACTTTGTCTAAACACAAAGATACCCATGTCATTTCCCTGCATAAATTTTTCAAAAGTTCATAATTACAAACAAATACTGCCTGAGATTTTCAAGAGTCTGATGCCAAAATTCTGCTTCAAAACTGTACTGTATTTCTATATATTAACAGTTACTCATGTTAACTCTGGTAACAGTCTTTCCTTAATCCTAACTTGCTTAAAGGGCAAGCCCATTAAGAGATAGCTATATATATACTATATGATATTATGCCCTGTGTACTGGCTGGTTTTGTAGTTACCACAGAGAAAGGGGTTTCAGTTGGGGAAATGCCTCCATGAGATTCAACTGTGGGGCATTTTCTCAATTAGTGATCAAGGGGAGAGGGCCCCTTGTGGGTGATACCATCCCTGGGCTGGTGTTCTTGGATTCTATAAGAGAGCAGGTTGAGCAAGTCAGGGGAAGCAAGCCAATAAGGAACATCCCACCAAGGCCTCTGCATCAGCTCCTGCTTCCTGACCTGCTTGAGTTATAGTCCTAACTTCTTTTGTGATGAACAACAATGCAGAAGTGTAAGCTGAATAAACCCTTTCCTCCCCAACTTGCTTCTTGGTCATGATGTTTGTAGGACATGTTTGCAGGAATAGAAACGCTGAATAAAACACCCTATCTCTGTATGTGTACATTTCTCTTCTTTGAATGTCCTCTAACAATTCATCTCTAACTAACTCTTGTTTATGCTTTAGAACTCAATGTACTTAAAATTTTCTAGAAATCTTTCCCAGGTTGTATCGAACTTATTTATATTTTTAGATCTTCTTAATATACTACAACTTCATAAATAGTGGCACCAATTTAGACTCAACATTTTGTCTCTAGTCTATAGTGTAACTTAGACACAAAAGTTTGGTGTAGGGAGCCATTATTCTTTTTATAGTTAGCAAAGCCAGTATCATGACTCACTTCAAGTAGACAGACAGATAAAAGATAATTTGTTTATATTTGTGAAAGTTGGATTATACAAAATATAACACTACAAGAAGTATATCCACATACATATACAGATACAACACATTCATACATATAACAGCAGATGCACAAACACACAAATGTAGAAATCAAATGAAATGTTAGAGGTAGAATCAGACTTCTCTATAAGCAAAATAAATAATCATCTACCCAGTGTAATTTCACGGACACAAGAATAGTCCATAATATAGAATTTTTTCTGCATGTACAGGCTGAATCTAAATAGTCTGTTATTTTTATTCAGACACCTTACCTCTCTCTCCTGAATCATAAATAACCTTGACAGGGCAATTATTTTATAAAGTAGCAAACTCGGGGTTCTTTTAAATGGTGAACACCATTAAGATTTTACCAATATATTCTATAATACAGTACTGAAGTACTTTTGTATCAAAGTGCTATGTCTGAAATTTAAAAGAAAGCATTGCTTAATTTCTCAGTTATATGAGGGCTTAAACTCAATTGATAGCATTGCTAAAATAAGATAAAATTGAAAATAGTTCATAATTAAGCCTTAGGGCATAGTAATAATGATTATTATTAATTAGCCATATTATTGCATATGTGATACTTAATATCTTTTATTAACATGATCATCTAAGGTATCATAGAATCTAGGTCAGCAACTGTGTTTTCTTTTTTGAATATTAATTTATGCATTGCTGTGTGCCTCACTGGATTACATATGACTTTAGAGTTTTCACTCAAATTCTACAATGCTGCTTTCATTTTCTTTTATTCTTTCATTCTTTGGTTTTGTTGTTTTTGTTGTTGTTGTTGTTGTTGTTTAGGGATATCCCAGGGCTAGGATTCAACCCAAGACATCCTGCATTTCATTTTTGGGCATGTTTCCTGCCTGCACTAGGCAGTTTTCTTTCTTACTTTGGTCCAAGATGTTCTTGAAGGAAAAACCAATTAAGTTGTCTCCTATCTTAATTTCTTATAACAGAGAATATAGATTAAAGATTAAAATTGTCCACCAACCTGAGTACTTAACTAAGTGGTCTGAAAGACACATATTCTAGGTATATTCATTTACAGAAAGGTATTCAAAATCCCTGTATCCACAATAGTTCCAAAATATCTATTCTTCTCAGAAAAGTCATAATATAAAATATAATGGGTAGCCTTTTAAAAATACTGATCTTTTTCAATAGATGAATTTGGCAACACTAGTTTACGCAATATCAAACATTTTGACATAATTATCAATTGAATTTGTTGTATATTTCAAAAAGGTCTAAATTTCTCCACATAACAGTGAGTATTTTCCAATGTGTACTAGCAGTCATCATTTGGGGAATATTTAAATCTTCATTAACCAGGATAGGATTTTACAATATATACTTTGTGATTTTTATCTCTGTATCTGTTAGTCAGGTCATATAAACAGAATGAACTTATCTTAATATTAAGACACCACCTGTCTTGAAAGCTCCCCAGCTTTCCTCAGAGAAAATTTTCAAACTCAGTAGTTTGCTCATTAACATTGAGACCCAGGTAGCCTTTCTTATCATTTTATGACTTCCAGTTTATAAATAAAGGAGAGAGAAATTGACTGGGGAGTTACATAAACAAGTGCTGAGCACCCAGGATTAATTTTGAAGAGCATTCCACAAGCCAAATAAGCATTTCTTTTCATCTCATTTCACAGGCCTTCAAGAGGGAATTGAAAACTAAAGAACCTGTAATCATGAGTACTCTGGAGACTGTGAGAATATTTCTGACAGAGCAGCCTTTGGAAGGACTAGAGAAACTCTACCAAGAGCCCAGAGGTAATTGAATGTGGAACTGTAATAACATATTGATAGAAGGCTCAGTGATGAGAGCACAGCCCGCCCATGCTTGCTGCCAGAGTCTGTATAGCTCTCATACTTCTGGGTTAAACAGAATCAATTCAAATTAAATGTGCATGTTGGAAAAGACTACAGAATCACAAACCACCATGCACAATCCAGTTTTCAGTTATAAATAAAGCAATCAATGATCAGTTATTTGAATATTTAGAAAATAGTAAACAAAGGAGCTTATCTGTGATAAGAAAGTCTATTGTTACAAAGACTGCAAGCTAATTTTCTGTTTAGGCTAACTGAAATAAATTGGAACTGTTCTGCACGTTGTAACATTTTTCTCTCTGGAAGCTTAAATGAATCTTGATTTATCTGATTGACAGAAAGTAGAACAGATTCACTAAGGAAGACAGACAGCTTAGCTGTGCTTGACTATATCAAAATTTATGCCAAAGTATAAAAGAGCCATTAATCAGTAAGTTGGCCTCTTGTTAATCTATATTCCCTTCCTTTCTTCTAGTCTGACCTTTTCAACAATGTTTTTTTTTTAAACAAAAATGAATGTGGCCTTAAACCTTGTCATATTGCTAATTTAGAGCTGCCTCCTGAAGAAAGAGCTCAGAATGTCACTCGCCTCCTACGAAAGCAGGCTGAAGAGGTCAACACTGAATGGGACAAATTGAACCTGCACTCAGCTGATTGGCAGAGAAAAATAGATGAGGCTCTTGAAAGACTGCAGGAACTTCAGGAAGCTGCTGATGAACTGGACCTCAAGTTGCGCCAAGCTGAGGTGATCAAGGGATCCTGGCAGCCAGTGGGGGATCTCCTCATCGACTCTCTGCAAGATCACCTTGAAAAAGTCAAGGTACTGTGTGTTCTGCTTTATTCCACAATACCTTGAGAGATCCCAAAAGAGTGCTTATCTATGTGTGCACAATGTTGTCATCTCACAAAGTTAAATTTTAGGGCCTATAAGCCTTAAAAAGAAAGCCCTTTTTGCCTCATTTGAAAGTCTTTCACATAGGGTTTCCTCCAAGAAAAGTCAGTGATGTAATCATTTGTCTTTCTTCAATGATTAAAAAAAATGAAATATTAAGGAGTCTCATTAGCGTGGTAGGTAGTACCTCAGGCTCATAAGATGAAATATTAAAAAGTTACATGAAAAGTAATTTTGATTTTTGCCATTAGGAGATTAATTTGTTGTAAGCAGATGGGGTTTATGGGGTTGGTTTGGTTGTCTTTTATGGAATTTCTGATTGATGTGTCTGTGTGTGTATGTGTGCATGTGTATGTGTGCATGTGTGCGTGCGTGTGTGTGTGTGTGTGTGTGTGTGTGTGTATCACTTAGTATCCAAACAGAATAAAAATATACTTGCCAAGGCCAGAAGCCGCAATTTGTGACTTTATCCTTAGTAATAATTCAGCTAATCTAAAGCAAAATTCATGCATTCTCCAGAACTTTTGCTTTCTAATTTCAAGCAAATGTAGTAACATTTTTTTATTTATTTATTTTATTTTATTTTTTTAATTTACATTCCAAATCACTTCCCCTTTCCCGTTTCCTCCCTCCCCGAAAGTCCCATAAGCCCCCTTCCCTCCCTCTTTTCTCCATTCAACCCCCTCTCCTTACTCTGTCCTGGCGTTCCCCTACATCCAGTCTTTCCAGGACCAGGGGTCTCTCCTTCCATCTTCTTAGAAATCTATTGATATGCGGATTGTGTCTAGGGTATTCCGAGATTCTGGGTCAATATCCCCTTATCAGTGACTGCATACCATGTGTGTTCTTTTGTGATTGGGTTACCACACTAAGGATGATATTTTCAAGATCTGACCATTTGCCTAGGAATTTCGTGAATTCATTGTTTTTAATTGCAGAGTAGTATTCCATTGTGTAGATATACCACATCTTCTGAATCCATTCCTCCGTTGAGGGACATCTGGGTTCTTTCCAGCTTCTGGCTATTATAAATAAGGCTGCTATGAACATAGTGGAGCATGTGTCCTTATTGCATGCAGGTAAAGTCTCTGGGTATATGCCCAGGAGTGGTATAGCCGGATCCTCCGGGAGTGTCATGCCCAGTTTTCTGAGGAACCACCAGACTGCTTTCCAGAGTGGTTGTACCAGCCTGCAGTTCCACCAGCAGTGGAGGAGTGTTCCTCTTTCTCCACATCCTCGCCAACAACTGCTGTCTCCTGTGTTTTTGATCTTAGCCATCCTGACTGGTGTGAGATGGAATCTCAGGGTTGTTTTGATTTGCATTTCCCTAATGACTAAGGATGATGAACATCTCTTTAGGTGCTTCTCAGCCATTAGATATTCTTCAGGTGAGAACTCTTTGTTTAGCTCTGTACCCCATTTTTTAATAGGGTTACTTGCCTCTCTGGAGTTTAACTTCTTGAGTTCTTTGTATATATTGGATATTAGCCCTCTGTCGGATGTAAGGTTGGTAAAGATCATTTCCCAGTTAATTGGTTGCCGCTTTGTCTTTTTGACAGTGTCTTTTGCCTTGCAAAAACTTTGTAATTTAATGAGGTCCCATTTGTCTATTCTTGATCTTAACTGCATGGTATTGGTACAGTGACATGTAGATCAATGGAACAGAATTGAAGACCCAGAAATGAATCCACACTCCTATGGTCACTTGATCTTTGACAAAGGAGCTAAAACCATCCAGTGGAAAAAAGATAGCCTTTTCAACAAATGGTGCTGGCTCAGCTGGAGGTCAACATGCAGAAGAATGCAAATTGACCCATCCTTATCTCCTTGCACTAAGCTAATTCTAAGTGGATCAAAGATCTCCACATAAAACCAGACACACTGAAACTAATAGAAGGGAAACTAGGGAAGAACCTTGAACATATGGGCACAGGGGAGAATTTCCTGAACAGAACTCCAATAGCTTATGCTTTAAGATCAAGAATAGACAAATGGGATCTCATTAAATTACAAAGTTTTTGCAATGTAGTAACTTTATATTCAGCATTATGTCCTTCTACATTTTCGTTTTGTATATACCATTGCTTATTCTCCCTCAAAATGTTATTAATCCCCCTTTTCAACCGCTGTCTTTTTAAGATTACTATTATTTGTGATTGGGTTACCTCACTAAGGATGATATTTTCCAGTTCTGATCATTTGCCTAAGAACTAGGGGATATTAACCCAGAAGCTCGGAATACCCAAGACACAATTCACATATCAATTGATTTCCAAGAAGAAGGAAGGAGAGACCCCTGGTCCTGGAAAGACTGGATGTAGCAGTGTAGGGGAATACCAGGACAGAGAAGCAGGAGGGGATTGAATGGGGAACAGGGGGAGGGAAGAGGGCTTATGGGACTTTCAGGGAGGGGGGAACCGGGAAAGGGGAAATCATTGGGAATGTAAATAAAAATATAGAAAATTAAAAAAAAGATTACTATTATTTTTACTTATATAGATGTCCTACTCACATCCATTGCCCAGTCAGTGTGTGTGGCATATTATGGACACTGCCTTTTAAATATTGAGTAAATTAATTAATAATTCTATTACCAACATTCTGCATTTTCCCAACTTTTCCCATTTTAAGATAAAACATCTTACAAGATATAATGAAGTCCATCTAGGTAGGACAGCAATCTCTCTTCTCACTATCCCTCATTTTACTACTCTGTTTTAATGACTCACATGCATAAGCTAGCATTCTTATCCTATGCTGCACAAACTGTTCATATTTTCTCGTGACTGCCTGCTATTTATTTTCAATCCATCTGAACTATCATACTTTGTATGTCTGATCAATTCTTCCTGAACCTTCAAAGCCCAAAGAACATATAACTTATTTATGTAGTCTTCGATAAATAGCTACAATGCTTTCAACTCCTACAAAGGGAGTTTCAATTTATTGACATCAAATCTGACATCCCAAAGCTTTGGTAGTGATAATCTTTCAAATTATATTTATTACATAAAATTGATTATTAAAAAGGAAAAGCATCTTTAAAGCCACCATTTCTATATTGTATTTAATTTATCAATATTAGCCTTTGCATGACTCATGCTATAGAGTATTACCAAGTAGTAACCAGGTCAGCTAGCTACCTTGAAGACCATTTGATACAGCTATGCAATCTCAGATCCCTAAAGATGCTTTCAGAAAACTCTCCTCCATTCTCCATTTTTCCTTTCACTGTTTTAAAGCTCTATTAGTGTTTTAAAATTTGTTACTTGTGACACTACAAAATACATGCTTCTGATGGATTTCTCATAGTGTTATTTCTTTAGCTAATGTGCCCTTTGATTATTGGGAAATGGATAACCATTAAGTCTCTGGAGAGTATGGATATGCTAGCCAATCATCTTCATGGTGATAAATATTATAAATTAAGATGAAGAAATGTCACGTTCATATAGGCTATGTGCGTCATTAAGAGAATCCAGGTGTCACAAAACTCTATAAGAATATGTACTAGAATAAGAGTTCTTTTCAAATGCCTTTCTACTTTCAAACTCCATAATTACTATTGCTTACTAAGCATTTTAAGGATACAGCTGTAACTACTCACCTTACAGAAATATCATGGACAGTTACTTGATTACAGAGGTATTTTATTTTCTTGTAAAGGGAAATAAAAATAACTGAATCACTGGGTCATCTGAATAGATATGCAAGAGGAACATGTAAAGGCTTTCAGAAAGTAGTATAGCTGGAGGAAGTATTTAACCTAGTGTTTTGTATGTGCTGAGCTACAGCATCAGCCTTTATTTTTATTTTCTAAGTTTTTTTATTTACATTCCAAATCATTTCCCCTTTCCCGTTTCCTCCCTCCCCGAAAGTCCCATAAGCCCCCTTCCCTCCTTCTTTTCTGCATTCAACCCCCTCTCGCTTCTCTGTCCTAGCATTCCCCTACATCCAGTCTTTCCAGGACCAGGGGTCTCTCCTTCCATCTTCGGGGGTTTGCTTACAGTTTCAGAGGGTGAGTGTCTGAGCCTTGTGGTTGGGAACATGGTGCAGGCAGGTAGGCAGGCATGACTTTGGAGCTGGAGCTGAGAGCTTACACCCAAGATTTGCTTTTACTTGGACTATTGAAGCCACAAAGCTCAGTCCTAGTGACACACCTTCAGCATCAGCCTTTTAAGCATGTGAAAAGAGAGGGGGAATGAGACGTGGGGGAAGATAAGTATGTAGAGAGATTGATGAGATTGATTTATTGATTGTGTATTAGTTGGTTGTTTGGCCGATTTATAGTCTCTATGTTAATCCAGGCTGCCCTTGAACTCTGAAGCTTAAGTGATCCTCCTGCTTCTGTTTTCAAGTAGCTGGTATTCATCTAGTATTTTGGCCTCAAGCTCTGTGAACAATCCCAATGTGAAAATGGTTATGGATCATTGGAGTTTTCTTGCTTTAATCAACCATTCTTTTTCCACTTATAAAAGTGGTACATCATTCTTGAACTATACCCTTAGTTTACTTGATTTCACTGTTTGCCTTTTGTCCCCTTCATGTTGAAGATTGAACTGAGACACTAATACATGCCACCAATACGTACATTCAGCTATAACTTTAAACACCCTATTGCATCTACCCCCAACTAAACTCCCAGGTCATTATCTTGACATTTCTGAGTTTGTTAACTATTTGTATACATTTTGCTTTTGCTTATACAAATTTCTAACATGTAACTGGAGAAGTCAAAGGCAGAGATTCTGTGAGTTTTCTCTATAAAACACTTTAATGTGATATTTTTATTATACCTTCTTGACATTTTAACTGGGTATGATTTCATGGTATGTGAAGTGGATTAGAGAGTATATTGAAGCCATTATTCCATTGGTATTGATGTTCAACATTAATATTAATAATTTTAAGAAGAAAATGAAAAATTGCATCTTCTTAGACCTTCCACTCTGAGTTACATGTGGCTTTCTTTCTTGGAGAAATGTATCAGAGAAATTCTATCCCAGAATTTTTCATTGAGAAAACAAAGTATATTTCCTCTGATCAAATGATGTGAACTATGATGGGATGTATTAGAATTTCACTTTTGCCTTGGTAAGTAGAAGGCATGCAGCCATCTTCATGTAATTCTATCTACCTTTACTGTTATTTGCTTCTTATTCATGGTTCTAGTGTTTTTTGTTTATATTTATCATTGACTTGAAAAAAACATTACATCGTTTCAGGGAGGTTTACAAAAATAATAATGCTTTCTTGTACAGTTATAGTATGGGTAGAAGGGATTATTACAAACAAGACAAACCTTAAGAATGATATAAGCTATACAAGTTCTCTAAGTATCAAGTGTCATATGTGGACATAAGTGCACAAGTACACTGTCTCGTGCTTGCCTATATTAATGTCAGCAGTTGATTTTGGAATATCTTTCTCAATCACTTTTCTATATTGTTTCTATGCATGTTTTGCTTTGATTTATCTTATTATGTCTTGTCTTGCTTTGAGACAGAATCATTCACTGAACCTGAAGCTCATCAATTGGCTAGAGTAGATGTCCAGCTAGTCCCTAGACTCTACCAGACTCCATCTCACAGGGTTACAGGCATGCATTGCTATGATCAGCTTTTATGTGGATGCAAAGGATCCAAACTTAGGTCCTCATATTTGTGCAGTGGGAACTTTGTATATAGTTACCTTCCTGGTGCCCAAATGTTATCCTTGCAATGAAGTAAAGACTTACTGCCTAGAATAGGATGGGAAATTTTATCGATAGGCTGCTCAGTTCTATGAACTGAAAGCAAATGAAATACTTTAGGGAGGCTTTTGTTGTTCTTGTTCTTATTATGGTTAAAAATATATATATTGAACTTTTGATCAAAAAGGAAAAATAAACAAAATAAATAATCCTTCATAAAATTAGATTACATATAGAACCAATGCTTCTTACATTGATATAAAGCACATACGGGTGTTGTTCAAATGCATATAATTTGGCCTTTAGTATCTGAGGAAAATGTCTATTAAAAGGCATATAATAATACAGGCTCACTGTACACTTTCAAAGTATCACAGTGGAAAGGTCAGTGTTGGTATTATTTGAGCTTAGGAAGTAAAGTACAAATTACTCATCTTAAAAATGCCTACCAAATTATTTGTTCAATGTGAAATTAATTGTAAGTTAGTGTTGTTAGGAGAGCTTATTACTCCCATGTTGTCCCTCTCACTTCCTGCTTTGTTTGTAAAGCTAAAAGCAAATTACTTAGGACAACAATGTCAAATGATTTTCTTTACCCAAAGCATCTGAGTTTAGATAGCACTGTGTATGTGTGTTTTTAAAGTCTCTGCCTCAACTTGGGCAAATAGAACCTTCGTTTACCATGCTATTCCCATCCTGTCTTTGAAACTTCTGAAAAGGCTGAGCAGAGTAATTGTTTCAGACATCTGTTTAGCATACTTTGAAGTGCATATAAGTTCTTTTTCTGTTTCATTTGAACCCCAGCTGTCTTCACCAAAGTCTATAATCAATCTGAATTAAGTTGTCCTACTTCTCCTAAAAAGTCTCTTATTAAGTTCTGCATCAACCTCTTAGGGAGACTTAAAAGCTAATTCATGTAGAATTGCCATTTTCTACTAATTCATTTGTCAGCTCTCCAAATTCCAGAAGAAACAATTGAAAAGACTATTAATTTGACTCTTCATAAACAACTTATATAAGTGTAGGATACATTGGTACTAAGCAAACAATTTAAACAGTGGGTGGGAGAAAATGAGTTGATGACATTTTCTTCTTTAACTGTTTTGTGTTGCCTTCGACTTTGTAAGCATAAAGTCATTGATTTAATAAGAGAAACATCCTTCTGCTTTTGCTTTCATAAAGAAAATAATTACTGAGTAAGCCTTGCTTAACAAGAGAAAAGGGATTTACAACAGTTGGAAAAGGAACATGTTCTTTCCTTATTGAATTTATTTTAATTTGAATTTCTTTGTGTCCTTCTGATGGACTGTGATAAAAGAAGGAGCTAGAATTGGTTGCCATTCTTATTGCACTCAATTAACATTGTATAGCTACCCTTCTGGTCATGGGATATTTAAAAGAATATGGATTATCAAAATATTCTGCTAATAGGCTCATCTGACATTATTCTACTGAATACATGTTTAATTCAATAATAAAGATTTCTCCAAAGAATAACACCTTTCTTATTTGAAAACAGCATATCAAAATCTGATCCTTTAGTATGCCAGTCATATTTACTGAGGATTTATTCCAGAAGCTTTGTATGTGGCTGATAATTACAAATCCTCAAGCATCTTAGATAATACAATATTCAGAAATACTTAACTAATGCATTCTGAATTAAAGGATTTAAAACATAATTCATTCATAACGTTTATACTGTGATTAAAACCTATACCCAGAGAAGTCTTACCTCACTAGAGAATATAACTATTTTATTTCCTAAGGAAAATTATATTGAAGGTTGTATTAGTAGCTTCTCAGTTTATCTGAGAATATTATTTGGCCTTAAGCTAAAGGAACAGGAATTTTTGTTAGCTTCTAAATATAGGTGCATATCCTGTAGTATATTAACTAAAAACAGTAATAAAGGGTGTTATTTATTTTACTGAAATTCAACTTTCCATAGAAAGTTTAATCACACAGTCAATGTATATTTCTAATTCTCAATGGTATCTACCAAAATGGTAACACGTTTTGTGCTATAATCATGTTACTTGATTATCATGAATCAAACAAAAATTATATTAAAACAAAGAGCCCAAGTAGTGGGCTTCTGTTTTCTTCTTCTCATGTTCCACAACAATCTGCAGATTTTAACACTGACACAAATATTAGGCTTTTTACTACCTCCTATTTAGTAAGTTACTCATTGTATTGAGTCATTTGTTTTTGGTGAACCTCTTTTATGGCTATCATTAGAATATATGTAGCTATAAACTAATATAACTGTCTTGTTTTAATGGAGCCTAAGAAAATATATTTTCTTTCATAATAAGATATTCTTCATACTATAATAACATTTACAGTAGGTTTTCCTATTAAAGACATCTTTCAAAAGGACTGCTTCTAATATGTTTCTATTTCAGTTTTTCCAATACTCAAGGCATAACCTAGTACTTCCTTCTTCCACTTACTTACTTCCTTTTGTTATTACCATGAAGTGTCTTTAGTGGTCCCTGTATTATTTTTTAAAGTTCACGTCAGTTTCAAGGATTTCACGTAGGAAATACTTGTCAGTTTCTAATGTAAAGAAACTGTTTTCCCAAAATCTTAAGTGCATTCACCTATAAATATGAAAGCATACTTTGAAACCTCAAAAGGAAGGATTGCATCATTTGTGGGGAAATCATTTCTTCCCACCAGATTCATTCGCCTGCTGCACATGCACAAAGAAAGAGTCAGCTGTTATTGTCACTTCAGGTTTGTCTTTACACTGTCACCTGGTAATTGTAATGCAAAATTTCCATAACTCTCTATAACTTCAAATATGTATTCTTTAGGGCTTTTATTAACAGTCCCATAATGACCTGAACTTTCTATTCTAAGTCAAGTTCCCTGGAAGAAGGTCCCTGGACATGAGGTCAAGGAGCACAAGATGTATAGAGGGTCTCCTTTCTGGTGAAGCCTGTATGGGGGTTAGGGGATGTATAACTGCTGAGAAGAAAGTTCCAATCAAATATGAGATCTCAGACAACACCTGGCCTAGTCCCTGAGAGAGAGAGAGAGAGAGAGAGAGAGAGAGAGAGAGAGAGAGAGAGAGAGAGAGAGAGAGAACTAGAACTAACTCACTAAGCAGAATCGCCTCTTTTTTGTTTTCATCCGAAATGCTGCCCAACCTCACAGAGTTCCTTCAGTCTCTGCTTCACCTCTGAGAGGGTAGCCCTTCCCCCATATCGCCCAACCAAATGTATCAAGTCCCTGAAGGATTAGGTGCATCCTCTCCAGTTGAGACCAGACATGGCAGCCCTCTACTATATATGTGTTGAGGGCTCAGACCAGCCTGTGTATGCTCTTAGATTGGTGGCTCACTGTCTGGGAGCTCCCAGGGGTCCAGGTAATTTGAAACTGTTGGTCTTCTTGTGGGGTTTCCATCCCCTTCAATTCCCTCAAACCTTCCCCTAACTCTTCCACAATGGTCCCCAACCTCCATCCAATATTTGTCTGTGGCTATCTGCCTCTGTCTCAGTCCCAGTGAAGGGATAGTGACACCAAACCAACTACAAAACTTTTGACTGAAAATTAGTCCTGTCTAAAAAGAATGCAGGGAAAAAGATGGAGCAGAGACTGAAGGAATGGCCAAACAGTGACCAGCCCACTTAGAGACATATCCAATGGGCAGATACCAATCCCTCACACTATTAACAATGCTGTTGTGGTTGCAGACAGGTGTCTAGCATGGCTGTCCTCTGAGAGGCTCTACCCAGCAGCTGACTGAGACAGAATCACCACTTTGTACCCCAGCCAGTCACTTACTGCACCACTGATGAATTGATAAAAATGTATCAGCTATCTCTGAGGTGGTACAAACCCTTCTTTGTAGCATTTTTTCATAGTATCTCTCCTACTTGGGGTGTTTTCAGCTAACAGTGTGTGCCAGTGAGTGAAAAATTGGGAGGAGATGTACATAGTTGACATGTAGGCTCTGTTTCAACAAACTGTTGATCATGGTGCACCATGAGTAGTAGATTGTGTCCTAAATGGTTATTTCCTAACTTATGGGACACCCTCAGCAGTAGTCCCTGCCTTAGAGAAATCAGGCAACAATGAGACATTAATGGTCAACCATCACAGCAGTTTTGGGTTGCCCAGGTAAGATCAAGTGTCCAAGTAAAGTAGTGTAGCCTAGTAGTGTGCTCAGCTTCTGTCTTTCAGTGTGGGTTTCTCAATATTTTTTTTTTGATCAAGCAAAAATTCTTTATAAGTAGTGAAAATTTCCCTTTTATGGAAGTGTCACCCTCTCTCCACCCCATCTTCAACTACCTATCTGATATAGTAGTAGGATTAAGAATTAATGACAACTAATGTGAAAATTACTTATAAGACAATGACTTCAAAAGTCAATAGGATTTCACAGTTATGGAATCTATAAATATCTGGGGAGTCATGTCTACTACAGTTTCTCATTAACAATGCTACAGCAGTGGTTCCCATATTGTGGCATGCAATAGAATAATTTGTAATGATATTGGCATCCTAGATTGGGGATCCACTTCTCTACAATTTCTGGTTCCAGGGGTATACAAGCTGGCACTGAATCTCCCTTTCTAACCCCTGCCTGGGTAACGGTGATACTTTCATCTGGATACCTATTTTGAGAACCACTGCTTAATAATAAAGCTATATTACATGCACTCTTACTTGTAGTGAGTTTTAACTAAAATAGCTCCTATATTTTTATTCTGTTGTAAATAATATAAATAGAGATGTTTCATTCAGTTTATAAATATTGCCAAAATTAGTTCTTTTGTATTTATTATAATAAAAAAGTTACAGAAATATTTTCTTACACAAAAATAATTTTTATTGAACAATTTTGACAATATGTTGATGGTCATAAGTAATGTCATTTGTTACTTTTCTTATTCATCATTACTTAGAATATTTAATTTAAATATCAGTACAGATATAAGTCCTACTGGAATAGTTGATATAGTACATGTAGGTATATTCATTTCACTCAAGAACCTTGAAATCAATGATGATCTATGCATCTTTCAATCTTTTTGTGAAAGGCACTTACAACTATTTATGCCAACTTTCTTATTGGTATTTTAATGGTACAAGTATGAATAGTTTTAGGGTTACTTCAATTGACCTATGATATAATTAATCTTTTTAGTACTGACTCACACTGAAGTGAAAATATACCATTCCTTTTTTTTATTTTTATAATTGTTCAATACATTGTCAATGACAACAATAAATTCTACACTTCATTTTCTACCAAAAATACTGGCTGAAAGCAAGTATGTTATAGTTTCTGAAATCTAGGGCATTCAGAGAAGTTGACACTATTCAGCAGTCTCTAAATAAGACTTGCTTGTTAGATATGAATAGCTGATAGCTTCCCCAGGAGTTTTATTCATAACTTACCTTGTCAACTTATTGAGGCACTATATTCAGAAGGAAGGGTACATATTTACATATAAAACTAAACATATACATAGGGAGAAAATAAAAGACCCACTAAGAGGGATAAGAAGGAATCTTAACTGTAGTGATTGACAAAGAAGGATTTTTTCCCAAAAGCAGTGCAACAGCAAACCATATTTGATAGATACCAATTACAGTGTTAGGAGTTATTGCATAGGTGACTTTATGAGTGGTTTATGGGATAAATATGATTTTAAGTCTTTAAATTTGTTTTAAGATTAAGTGAGAAATATTAAAAACAAAATTATCTGTTCTGACATTTTAAAGAATGAAGGCTTCTTTATAAAAGGAATCTGAGTTATTTTCAATGCAAATTGAGATAGGGTATAGCCAAAAAAGATGCTCATTCAACAACTGAATTAGTTGAATCATCCACAGTTAAACGTTTAAAGAAACATTGACTTTTCAATTGTTATTAAAAATTGATCCACATATTATTGTTAGGCTTTTTACTTGTATACTTTATTACTTATTAAGTTTCCATGGTGTTTTCAACCCCAAGCTGTCAGATTCTCTTAATCAGAATGATTCTGAAACACTGAAAAGTTAGAATTCTATTTTCTTTTAAATAATTGATTTTCATGGAGAATATATTTCCTTTGTTGTCATTAGAGCCTGCAAATCCTGTTTAAAACATGATTGTTTTCATAATTTTTGTTCTTTGCAATTATGTATCATTAGAGATTCAGTAAACTCATATATAATTTTCTCTATCAAAAATTCAGATTTTATCATCATGATCTTAATTAAGACATGAGCAAATTAGTAAACAGAAGGAATTTAATTTATTGGCAATCTATTAAAAAGTGATTAAATTGAAGCAAAAGTAAATAAGGGACATTAACAGTATGTTGGTGTGGCTTTTAAAACCAATATCAAACTCCCACTCATTTGCTTGTATTTATTTTCCTAACGTGAAGCTATTTAACCCAATTTGAAAGTATATATTGCTGTTAAACTAAAACATATTAAATATAATTAATAATTTTCATTCAATTGGTATTTAAGTCTTCTGTCTGTAACCAAGTAGGATACTTGGGATGACATGCATCTGCCTCTCCCATAGTTTGCCTCTTGGCTATTGATATTTACATTTTTCTAATAAGAAAAGGAATTATTTTGGCCTACAAACTCACAAACTAGAATTATCATAAGAGATTCTACTCCAGAATTCTATCAGACCTTCAAAGAAGACCTAATACCAATACTCTTGAAACTATTCCACAAAATAGAAACAGAAGGAACACTACCCAATTCGTTCTATGAAACCACAGTTAAGCTGATACGAAAACCTCACAAAGATCCAAAAAAGAAAGAGAACTTTAGACCAATTTCTCTTATGAACATTGATGCAAAGAAACCACAGTTAAGCTGATACGAAAACCTCACAAAGACCCAAAAAAGAAAGAGAACTTAAGACCAATTTCTCTTATGAACATCAATGCAAAAATACACAATAAATTTCTGGCAAACTGAATCTTTAACACATCAAAATGATCATTCGCCACGATCAAGTAGGATTCATCTCAGGGATGCCGGGATGGTTCAATATTTGGAAATCCATCAACGTAATCCGCTACATAAACAAACTCAAAGAAAAACACCACATGACCATTTCATTAGATGCTGAAAAAGCATTTGACAAAATTCAACAACCCTTCATGTAAAAAGTTTTGGAAAGATCAGGAATTAAAGGCCTATACCTAACCATAGTAAAAGCAAAATAAAGCAAACCAGTAGCCAAAATCAAACTAAATGGAGAGATCCTCGAAGCAATCCTGAAATCAGGGACCAGACAATGCTGTCCACCCTCTCCCTATCTATTCAATATAGTACTTGAAGTTCTAGCTAGAGCAATTAGACAACAAAAGGAGGTCAAAGGGATACAGAGTGGAAAGGAAGAAGTCAAAATATCTCTATTAGCAGATGATATGATGGTATACTTGTGACCCCCAAAATTCCACCAGATTACTCTGAAAGCTGATAACCAACCTCAGCAAAATGGCTGGATATGCAATTAACTCAAACATATCAGTAGCCTTCCTCTACTCAAAGGATAAACAAGCTGAGAAAGAAATTAGAGAAATGATTCCCTTCACGATAATCACAAATAATATTATCTTTGTGTGACTAGAGTCATATCTTCGTGTGACTCTAACCAAGCAAGTGAAAGATCTATATGACAAGAACTTCAAGCCTCTGAAGAAAGAAATCGAAGATTTCATAAGATGGCAAGATCTCCCATGCTAATGGATTGGCAGGATTAATATAATAAAAATGGCCATCTTGCTGAAAGCAATCTACAGATTCAATGTAATCCCCATCAAATTTCCAACTCAATTCTTCATAGAGTTAGAAAGAGCGATTTCCAAATTCATTTGGGATAATAAAAAACCCAGGATAGCAAAAACTATTCTCAACAATAAAAGAACTTCTGGCAGAATCACTATCCCTGACCTCAAGCTATACTACAGAGCAATCATGATAAAAACTGCATGGTATTGGTACAGGGACAGGCAGGTAGATCAATGGAATAGAATTGAAGACCCAAAAATGAACCCACACACCTATGATCACTTGATCTTTGACAAAGGAGCTAGAACTATCCAGTGGGAAAAAGACAGCATTTTCAATAAATGGTGCCTCACCCAAATGATACAAAGTCTGATGAATTCTTAGTTAAAGAATGGTTGTTTTAAGATTTCATATATTTTTCAAACAAATTATTGTTTCTTTCACATATAACACAGCAAAAATATTATGGACATATTTTTGAATATATCAAATCATATTTGTACTTGGAAGAAGATGACAATGAAATACATTAATATTTAAGTATAGCATATTTTAGTTAAGTATCTTCCACTATTTTAATAAGTATATTTTTCTTAACAAATGTATGAATACACTAAATAGACAATATTTAGACATTTGTATAATGAGTAATTGATTCATCATTTGCATGGGTTTAACTGGATAATTATCCATGATAGCAGTTGTCATAATGGACTGAACAAGATGTGAATTTTGTTATTTTCTTAAGTTGAGATCAGAGAAAGCAAAGTAACATCTTGTGAATTTTGGTCTTCAATTATATGTCGAGAAAGAAAAAAAACTGGGTTAACTCTCAGTTCAACATACAAATATTTTCATGGAGGTAGAACTACCAGCTATTAGTAAATCTATAGTGCTAGCATTTGCGCAGATGTGAATACTTTCTTTGCAGTCTCAGAATATACTGAAATAAAAAGGAACCATTATTATAACAAATTTACCAGTTTAACTTTTAAACATGAAGTTATGCAATTTGAATAAAGAAATTCATTTTATGCTCATTTTATTTGACTATAAGCTGTTGCCTATCTTGCTTTATTGTTTCATTTGTAAGAAATAAGGTCATTTTGAAAAGGCTCAAAACACTAATTAAATTTAAGAGTTACAATACGCTTCAAGTAAAAGTGAATATTGAAGAACATTTTATAATCCTTTTCATCCATTTTGCATATATTATTTTAATCTCAATTCTTAGAAAATAGACATTTGTCTTCAGTTCATTTCTGCTTTAGCGTTTCTAAGTTGATAATACATTGAATGGAAATTCAAATTCACAAAAAATCTGATTTGTTTCAATAGTGCCTACCACATCAAACCAAAATTAAATGAAGATTGCCAAATAAAACAAAGTAGGTGTAATATATTGTGCAAATAACCCACATCCTTAGATTTATCTAGTATCATTATTTATACATGCAAAGGTAGCATTTCCTTAATTTGTTTTAATGAGATAAAGCATTTCTTTGCACAAATTATATATGTAAACATATGCATTACTTCACTTTTTGGTATTGGCTTGGCAACATGTTGCATCTTATAGCTGTGCATACATTTTGGCTCGATATTTGTTTCTTCATAAACTTACATAACAATATAAATTGCTTAAATTAAAAAAATATACACAGTAGTTAAGCCATATAATCACAAGGATTTATGTGTGGTTCTATCACCAGTAACTGGAATATTCTTGACATATTACAGATATTCCATTCTACTTTTGGTATACATACATAAAAGCATAGGGGAAAGTATGTTTTAATGTTCTACGTCCCTTAAAAACTTGTTTATAAATAAATTGTTCCCAGTTGCCACCATCCTGTTTCTGCCGATTGCTACTTTTTGCCTCTCTCTACAAACGCTGCATTGCCACTTCCTCCTCCTATCTAGAAGGGTTTAAGCTATAATGCTTTTTTACAGATGGAATTGTACATGCCGTTTTACAGATGAAAATTCTCTCTTCAGAGGGAGATGATTTTTCTGTTACTCCTTTTCTCTGAATAACTTCAATCTTCTTATTACCTAGAGATTCTCTCTCCTAATATGCCTCAGCATCTTTTTTTTTTTTTTACACTTTCTGGACCCTAGGACACAATTTCTCCTAGCATAAATTCTTTATTTTTTTTAATTTTATCTTATGCATATGAATGTTTTGCCTGCAGTGTGTGCATACCTGGTATCTATGAGGAGGCCAGAAGAGGACATCAGATCCTCTGGAACTCAAGTTACAGATGGTTAATAGCCACTGTCTGGGTATTAAGAATCAAACCCAATTTCTCTGCAAAAGCAGCAAGTGTTCTTAACTGCTGAGCCATCTCTCCACCCCTATAGTGTTCTATAATATCTCACTAAATTCTTTGCTTTCTCTACTAATGACTGAGGTGATTAAGAGTCCCCATGTATAAACAGTATGTGCATAATTCATATATGTATAGTACACAATGGATATAAAATGAGTGTTTTCAATGAAATTACTGACTACACTGAACGCCAGGACATATGGAGGACATGCCATTCATTCCTCTGCAGAAAGTTAGATTGTCTACTCTGCAAAGATGAGTGTAATGAATACTGATACAATCATGCTTTAAGGAAATGCCCAAAATTCATTTTTATGACAATCCTTTATTTCAGTTCGAATTATAAAAAATTATATTTAAAAATACACATTATGGTATTCTATCTAGTGTTTAAAGGGTGTCTGTACACCCTTTGTTTTCCTATGTCAGGTTCATATACTATATTTCAGTGTTTAGCTCAAGAAGGCCTTATTTTACATAGTAGAAAAGTGAGGAATGCTAGGTTTTCCTGGGATAATGTAAAGAGTCAGCTCCAAAGAGGCACCCTCCCAAGATATGATTGTAGCCTGTGGCTCTGCAAAGAATGTACGTATTATCCTCTGCTTCATATAGTATCCTTGACCTTATCCAAACTAGGTCTTGTGTGACTTTCTATTTCTGGTATTTCCAGCCACTATATTTAACTAGCCATATGTACAGTAAAAGAAAAAAGAATATGTCAGAACTGCTCACTCCTCTTTAAAGCAATATTGAGATGCCTTTGTTATTTTCCCTTTTGACATAAGACCATTGCTTGAGAAATATTTGTAAGTGACCTTTTTTACAATCTAATATTTAGTGATTTCTTGGATCATAGTGTTATTTAGTCACTTTCTTTACTGAAAAGCTCTAAATTGAGCAAGAGCCAGGCAAGAGTTAGAGGGGAAATAACTGGGATGTGAGGAACCTACCAGCAGCAGAGGATAAAACCAGAGTCTCAACCAGCATGGAAAAATCTCCGTCCTCATAAGTACCTCTTTGGACAAAGTAGAGAAAGTCATACTTCCTTTTAGAAGACCAGGTCAAGGTTTACCAATTCAATAAGAAAGCCCAGGTTTAATTTCAATCGGATTTTATTAAAAAATTCTACATGGTAACCCTGGATTATTGTTTCTACTTTTTATTTGTTTTTTCTATCACTTTGTTAAAGTACCCTCCAACCCAGGTATTTTCATGCAAGCTTACAATCCCAGCCTGGGGAGGCTAAAGCAGAAGGATTGTCACAAATTCAAGGTCAGCATGAACTATATAATAAGCTCTAGGCCAGGATGGGCTAAAATTGTCTCAAAACAACTATATATATACATATATATATATATATATATATATATATATATATATATATACTTTAGAGGGTCCACCATGTTGTATCAGCAGCATTATAATGTATGTTCCTTTAAACAGTCACTCACTCCCTTTTCTCTTTTTTCATTTTATGAAATAATTCCTGCTTGAAACCAAAATGAAGCTTTATACTTTTAATAAAGAGGTAGCAGTGCTTTAGAAAATGGCCCCTAAACATGTTTCCAACATAAAGTCAACTGGTAGACTTAAAATATGGGCATGGATCTCAAAGCAAATGATCAGGTTTCTTACTACCTTTATGTAGCCAACTGTTTATAAACAGTTTGACAATAACTGTTCATCTACAGTATTAGTAATTAAGCAAAAGTGTGCAATTCTCTAGAGATTTGTTTGTTTGTTTGTTTGTTTGGAGATAGGGAGTAGCACTTAGAGCCTTTTCTACTACTATACTAAATCTCCAGCATTTGCTTATTCTCTACTACAAAAGTATTGACAGTTTTCATATGCCAGTTACGGAAATAGCCTGTGGGAACAATGCATAGAGTTGCCTTCCCTTTATGTGCTTTCGGGTCCTGGGAAAGAAGTGCTAGCGAATAAACAGGCAGTTAAACACTTATTTGGAAATTGAGGAGTAGATTGGGGGAAGTGAGAAAACTCATGACATTTATGTTAGGGTAAACTACCTATAGTCTTGCTATGGCAGTAATATTTAGGCAGGATCTAAAGTAAATAAATAGAAGCCAGCTAGACAACAGAAATGTTCAACTCCAAGCATGGGGAACTGTATGCCTGGGGTCACAAAGTCAACAATAAGCTTGGTTATACCACCCTTGGCCATATACCACAAAGATGCTCTACCATACCAAAAGGAAACTTGCTCAACTAAGTTCATAGCAACCTTATTTATAATAGTGAGAAACTGAAAACAACCTAGATGCCTTTCAACTGAATGATGGATAAAGAAAATGTGAGAGTATTACTTAGCTATTAAAAACAAGAACATCCTAATATTTGCAAGCAAATGGATGGAACTAGAAAAGATCATCCTGAATGAGATAACACAAACCCAGAAAGACAAACATACTATGTACTCCCTTATAAGTAGATATTACTCATAATGTACAGGATAAACCAGCTGCAAACCACAGACCTCAAAAAGCTAAATAACAAGGAAGGCCCAAGGTAGAATGCTGAAAGCTCACTGAGAAAGAGAAATAGATTAGACATTGGAGAGTGGATAGACAGAGAGAACTGGGTAAGGAAGGCCATAGGGATAAGAACAGGAAGGATCAAGTTGTGGAACTATGCAGGGCGAGAGTATTTGAAGAGATAACTGGGATCAGGGCCATCTATAGGATGAGCTAAAAACCTAGGAAAATGGAAACTCCAGGAAATCTATGAGGGTGACCCTAGCTAAGACTCCTAGCAATAAGGGATATGGAGTCTGAAACAGCCATCTAATCTAACCAGGCAATATTTCCAATGGAGGGATTGAGACAACAATCCAGCCCCCAAATCTTAGACCCACAATTTTTCCTGCCTATGAGATTTGCAGGGGTAAATAGTGAAGCAGAAATTAAGAGGACAGTCAACTAATGACTGGCCCAGTTTGAGACCCATTCCAAGAGGAGCCAACCCCCTGACACTATTAATGATGTTCTGTGATACTTGGAGACAGGAGCCTAGAATAACTGTCATCAGAGAGGCTTCACTCAGCCACTGTTGGAAACACATGCAGAGAACCACAGCCAAACATTAGGTACAGCTCATGGAATCTTGTGTAAGAAAGGGAGGAAGGATTGAAAGAGCAAGAGGGATCAAGAACACCAAAAGATAGGTATTTGTAGAGACCAAACTGGGAACCAAAAAGTATACATTGAACAGACCTATATGCCCTCTGCAAATATGTAACAGTTGTACAGCTTAGTCTTCAAGTATGACTCTTAACAATGGGAGCAGGGTCTGTCTCTGTCTCTGACTTCATTGCCTCCTTTTGGATCCCTTTCCCCTAACTGCCTGGTCTAGCCTCCATAGGAGAAGATGCACCTAATCTTACTGCAATTTGATGTGCCAAGGCTAGTTGATATCCATGGGAGGACTCCCCAATTCTGAGAAGAAAGGAAAGAAGGATAGATGGTGGGGAAGAGAAGGGGAGCATTAGTGACTGGGAGGAGAAGAAGGGGGGGAAGCTATGATCTGAATGTAAAATAAATGAATAGAAGAAGAAGAAGAAGAAGAAGAAGAAGAAGAAGAAGAAGAAGAAGAAGAAGAAGAAGAAGAAGAAGAGGAGGAGGAGGAGGAGGAGGAGGAGGAGGAGGAGGAGGAGGAGGAGGAGGAGGAGGAGGAGGAGGAGGAGAAGGAGGAGAAAAAGAAGTAGTAGTAGTAGTAGTAGTAGTAGTAGTTTGGTGAGGTTTCAGAGTTTAGCATCCGTCAAGTTCTTGTTATAATAGAAATGTCAGATTTGCAGACCAGCCTCAGTCTACTGAATAATAAACACTGGGTGAAACCCAGTAGACACTTGTTAACAAGCCCTCAGCATGATGATGTGCTAAATTAATTGATAATCATTGTGATAAGCTGATATTTTGAGCCATGTAGAGGAATAAAGGAAAAGGATTGTTATATTTCTACTTAGCAACAATAGAAGAAAGAAGTGTTACAAGGATTATGAATGTCTGCAAGTGTGAAAAGCTTATCAAATGGCAAATTAGTTCAGTGTTGGAGTCCAGGCCTAGCACACATTAAGCTCTGGGTTCCATCCTCAGCCCTCAAAATAAAAGAGTACAAGAGCTTGTTCAACAAAAACCTAACATCTGTGTAAAATATCTTCTGCACTTGAAGATGAATGTTCTTGTGGTTGACAGTTTTAATGATATGTTTAATGTACTCATTGGAACTTGCATACACATGGGACGGAAGAGATGCTTCAGCAGTTAAGAGAACTTGCTGCTCTGTCAGAGCTGCTCTTGCAGCTCATATCACTAGGTGCAGGACACCACATTTTTGGCCTCTGGGGGCACCTGTACAAGCACACACACACACACACACACACACAGAGAGAGAGAGAGAGAGAGAGAGAGAGAGAGAGAGAGAGAGAGAGAGAGAGAGAGTCGGAGAGACAGAGAGATACACACGAAATTAGTTAAAAATTAATTAATAAGTAAATCATTTTAAAATTCAAAAATAAAATTTTATACACATACTCAATGCATATGGCTCATATCCACCCCCACTCTTCTTTCCAACTCCGCTGAGTTTCCTGCCCCAACACATCCACCCCACTTAATGTCTTTCCTTTCTATAGTCCACCAAGTTGAATTAGTGCTGCCCATATAAGCATGAACGTGGGGATGTCTACTATCACCTACTAGTGACCACACCCTGAAAGAAGTAACTTTTACTCTTCCCTCAGCAGTCCTCAACTACCAGTAGCTTCTCAGTGATTGATCCTTTTAATGGTTTATGGACTATTACTTACTTTAAATATGTTAGTAAATTTCATTAACTTCCACTTGCTTTATGCGTCATCACATATAATAAAAATTTCTCACAAAGAAAATACTGGCATTTCCCGTTTCTTTAGCAGCCTAAAACATGGCCTGCTTAAATGACTTGTTTATACTCATTAGAAACCCTTTTATTTTAATTTTGTATATTTTGCAATTAGCCTCTGTAAAACAGTCATGAACTACCTTTTTATTGGTTTAAATTGTATCATTAGAAAACTGTAGAAAGCTTAAAATGGCTTTGTTTATTTGTTTAGCTTGTTTGTTTGTTTACTTGCTTTTTATATAACAGAGAAATAATTAGCAGTCATACTTAAGATGCCAGAATTAAGTTTTCAAGGAAATTAAAGTAACTAAAATTTTTCAGCTTGCCTTTTTTTTTTTGTTAGAACCTGGGAAAATTGGGATTGGAGATATGATTCAGTGGCAAGATGCTTGTTCTGCAAGGCGGCTTTGACCTCTTACACTTGTATATACACATATGCACTACACACCCAAAATGAAAAATATCAAACTAGTTGAAGTCTTTCCTCTATGATCAGTGTGTCCTATTCCTCGTTCTGAAATTATACTGTTAAATTTGGGGAAATGCCTTAGTGGTTAAGAGCACTTGAAGAGCTTTCAGAGGACCTGAGTTCACTTCTTCACACCCAAATTATCCAGTTCAAACCATCAGAGGATCCAGTGCTCTCTTCTGTCCTCCGTGTGCATCAGTATACACATACAAACACAAGTACACAAACATAGAACTATTTTGTTAGCTAAGGTTTCTCTGTGTAACTTGGGGCTTGCAATATAGACCAGGCTAAGCTTGATTTCCAAGATCTCTGCCTCTGCTTCCCAAGTGCTGTGACTAAAGGCATGCAGCACCACACCCAGCAGTAAACCTTTTTAAAGGTCTGTTTGAGAAGAAGGTTGCTATTGAATAGCAAATATGTTCAGTCTTTGTTTTAAAGACACTGAGTTTAAGGCTTCACAGAAGTTTCCAGGACATGGCAGATGAAGAAATTATAGGCTGCTACAAGAGCATCCCAAGTTCATACCTATGCTCTATAGTTAGGCGCCCTCTGAAATGGTAATTAACGAACCAAGTGAAATGTTTAAAAGAACATTTTCTATTTGGATGTAGATTATTTTCAATAGCAGAAGAAGAAATAAAAGACCATTTCTCATCTGTAAAAATTCATTGGTTCTCTGTGCAGAAATTTTAAGAAGTACAGCAGTCAAATGCTATTATTCGAATGTCATGAATTTGGAATCAGGCTGAGTCTGAGAAGAACAGTTGAAATATAATTGTTGATAATTGCTTGGAAAATAAGAACATAAAATGTCTTTATGCCAGTAAATTTTACATTTTTTGTATGTGTATACCCTTCCTTAAGTCATCCTGATTATGCTACATCTAGGTCATTAATTTTTATTCTGTTTCATTATTTATGTACTTATTCAGTTTGTTTGTCAAAAGTTACCATACCCAAATATGAAAGTTTACAATTTTCTTGAAACCTGAATGCAAGCAAGACAATGAAAGCACATATTTTGCCTTCAGGCTACCATGATAAAAATGTATACTAGGGTGGAATGCAGTTGTATTTCTATTTTTTAATCCATGCTACTTTTTGGCATAATTTATTTTCAAGAAGGTCTACCAGACACAAATGTGATTACTCAAGACAGAGCATAGTGTTCATGTAGTCTGCCCACTAACTCATCTGTCATAGCTCCATGATGTCCTTCTGAATTTAGAAGAAACAAAGAATTCAACATTATAAGAGAGATAATTCATCCATTTTGTTGAAGCTCTGAGACAGCCTCATAGCATTAGAAAAGAGAATTCACGTGAGAAAGATCTTGGGATGGGAAGATGGGCAGAAAAAAAAATGTGCCTGAGGTAAAAGAGAACAGGTAATTAGAAGAACTTAGTAGATATAGTGACTGCTGTTGAGTAGTCTAGCCAGATTCCTTAACTGACCTGATGTACCCCTTCTCTCATATCTCTGAATGTTTGATGCTAAAGGCTCAGAAGAGAATCCTTTCCCAGTGAACTTCCCTCAACCAAAGGAAGAACTTCTACCCATCTTGTTTCCCCTAAGATCATGAGGGGTAAAAGAAAGTAATTCCTTTGTCTCAACATGTGTTCCACCAAGGCCTGATTTGTGCTCAAAGTTTCGGGAGACTAAGCTCTCCAAATGGGACCTCGTCTGCCCTTAGCTTTCTTGTCTTTCTTTCTGTTTCTCTCACTAGTCTTCCTGACCTACAACAATGGGCATCATAAGTTAGCTCAATTGCTTGGGAACCACACTAAGTGGAAAACAACTCAAAAGGAAATAGCTAAGATGCCAGTGGTCTTCTATCCTGATGCATTTCATTAAAGGCTTGCCTACACCTCGTCATCCACTTTATTGTGGTTGGTCTAATAAAATTTGAGGGTCTCATTCCATGCAGGTATTTAAGAAATCTCCACAGGCCTGGCAAATCATGGATCAATTTTTGACTCTCTTGGTGGTATTAGTATTATATAGTGAGCTCGAAATATTGAAACCACAAAAACAGTTCAGCTCTAGCTGCCCTTAATTCTTGGGCAGCTAGATATAGTGAGAACTTCTCTAAGCCTTTAATGAGAACAGCAGGTAAATTCTATAATAATCTGTGTCTATGGACCTGATTTTTCTCTCCTCTTCTATAGTTTCCCATATCCAGTCCCAGAATCCTGGGACTTTATCAAATACCTCATTTGTTCAGGCTTTTTTTAAGGGTCTTGCTTCACAAACATTTATTCAGTAAGGTTTTCTTGTAGATGAACAAAATGCAGTTAGCTGCTCTTTCATTTCTTTTTTTTTTTTTCGGTTTTTCGAGACAGCGTTTCTCTGTGTAGCCCTGGCTGTCCTGAAACTCACTTTGTAGACCAGGCTGGCCTCGAACTCAGAAATCCACCTGCCTCTGCCTCCCAAGTGCTGGGATTAAAGGCGTGCGCCACCACCACCCGGCTGCTCTTTCATTTCTTAAATAGTATTTGTAATGCAAATGTCTCTGTGTAGTATAAGAAACACTAAACTGATACTTCATTGTTTGACTCAACTTGTTTTGAATTCCTGGTAAAGTTCTACAAGACCCCTCCAGATGATCATATTGAAAGTTTAGAAGGAAGGTTGAATGCCTTAGGAAGAGAGTTGTTGACTTTTAGTACCACTATTTGTTCATAAATAAAGAGGTACATATATGTATAAGCTATTTACATATATAAGCTAAGCATATATGTGATATGTATGTATGTATGTATGTATGTATATCATCTATACATATATAAATAGAGAGCTTTTTGAGCATCCCAGACTTTCCTTTTCCTTCTGGATTATTTGTACAGCTACTCCTGCTATGGCCTCTCTTTTATTATCTTGAACATCCACAACTGACACTTCTATTTTCTCTCCATCTACAAGCCTCATCTTGCTTCACTTTCCTTCTAATCCAGTTTAGATTCCACAGTCTGTTTTTCAATCACATTCTGTCTAAAATTGAAATGCCCTTATCCTTAAGTATTTGTGCCACAATCATCTGACAAAACCTTAAACACGGATCAACTGTTTTCTCCTTTCTCAAAGGGAACATTTTTCGAGAAGGGAATTAGAACAGATTGATTCTGCTAAAACATTTTGATCCCCAGCCTCAAATGGGCTCTCTGTGCTATCTGCCAACCTCGCTGCATTTCATAGGTCAACTCCCTCTCACAAACTCTATCAAAACTAGTTCAGATGTCCCCACTTAGCCTTCATTCATCTTCAAATTCTGTGAATATTCATTACACACCATGCATTGCACACTATGCCTAGTCTGTTGCTTCCCAGTTTCACAGAATAAACAAAGGCTCTTGAAATAGAATTCCTGGGCCTGGGAAAATGGCTCAGTGGGGATGAATACTTACTGTGAAAACAAGTGGACCTGAGTTTGGATTCCCAGCACCCACACAGAAGCCAACCATTACCTTACCGTACCTGTAACCAGAGTGCTGGGGAATAGAGCCAGGCAGGTATCAGTGCCAAACGTCCTTGCCAAAATACTGAACTTCAGGTTCAATGAAGGAGTCCCCATAAGGAACAGACAGATATAAAAATAAAAGAACTTTCCAACATCTTCTTCTGACCTCTATATGCTCAGGTTTGGTTGTGTTACACCACACACACACACACACACACACACACACACACACACACCACTCCCTCAGTTTACTCATATCTTCCAAAGTGACTTTCTATGTCTTAGAGCAGGAAGAGCCTCTTAGCTGTCAAGTTAAAATTTCTTCCTCAAAAATGACATTTCCTTGATAAGAGAAAATTCCTTTCTTTCTTCATAAAAGAGGTTGATGACTATAATTCCAAATATACTTGAAAAAATTCTTAACTACATAAAGATAAGCAAAAAGATGACAGGAAATTTAATTTTATGAAAGAAAAACTTGACATATCAAACTTATATATTATTTTAAATCAGTACTTTTGTATCTCTAATCAGACATTTAATGAAATAAAAATGTCACCTGCATTAAACTAGTCATAATAAAATTAGCCTTGGTTTGCTCTTTCATGGAGAGTGTATTCCAGATGTTAAAGTGGTTCAAAGAAATTTGTAGTATAATGGCTCTCTTCTATATTTTCACACTATTTCCAAACTAGAATAATCCTAATGGAGTAGTGTATCATACTGGTCAGAGATAACTGCACTTTTTGACATTTTATGGGCAGTATTTAATAGTTTAAACATAAATTAACATGTATAATATTAAAATTCCTAATAATTGATATATATTTAAACTCACTGTTAGATTTGTTTAAATGATGTAGTGCTTATATTCACACCTTACATGGCATAATTAGTTCCTTTTCCTATCGTTGTGACAAAATATCCTGACAAAAGGAAGAAAAGGTTTCTTCTGACTCATAGTTCAAGGGTACGGTCCATCATCCACAGACAAGTCAAGGCAGCAGGAGCTGCAGGCAGGTCCTTAACTGTCACTTTATCAACAGACCTCTCCCAGTTCCATGTTCTACACCCTATGTTTTCTTTCTTTCTTCTTTCCTTTCTTTCTTTCTTTCTTTCTTTCTTTCTTTCTTCCTTCCTTTCTTTCTTCTTTTCTTCCTTCCTTCTTTTTATTCCATCCCAAATGCTGCCCCCACCTCCCAGTCCCCCCCCCTCACAGACTCCTTCCTCTATCCCTATTCCCTTCTCCTCTGCAAGGGTGATGCCCCTCATCCTGGCACTTCAAGCCTTGCAGGATTTGCTAAGGAAGAGGAATGGTGTGTTTCAGGTCAACATGGGCTACATGGCTCTTTCTGACTCAATAGCAACAACAACAACAACAATAACAATAATGAATAAAAAGACACTTTAAAAAGTCTTTTGTCAGGCTGGTGAGATGTTTCCACTAGTAAATAGACTTACTGTCAAGCCTAATAATAATATCAGGTATAGAAAATTATAAGTAGTAAAATAAGCTATGGTAGATGTTCCCTCTTCTGATTCAATTAAGAACTGTAGTTGAGCAGTTAATGGAAAAACATGGTTAAATATGGATCACATTAAAAATATTGCTTATTTTTTTAAATTTAAATAGTCACAAATGTTTTCCTGTTGTGTGAAGACTCTTTGAGTTAATATCAGATAACTGGAGTCCTCTGTAAGACACACTGATAACATAATGTTTGATTTCCAGATTTGGTGTAGAAAAATTGCATCAGAAAATATAAGAAGCATTCTGACTTTAGACTTCTAAATTCTGAAAGTTACTTTCCTAACTTTTGGCTGAAGTCTCATCTACACTTACCTAATTGACAATTATCTTTTTATTTGTGAAGCAACTTTGCAGAGGATTTAGTCTGATTTTTCAATATATTGTAACTTTTTTCTTTCTTAAAATGAGCACTTCTTTTATTTCAGAAATCACTAAATTGTCATTTTAATGTTGAGGAAAACAGGTTTACAGATATATATATATTATATATTAGTTATATATATATAACTAATGTACAAGCAACTGACATTTGATGTAATGAGAGGAGAGGGGCCACCCATGCAACAGATAGCGTATTTTTGCATACTTGTATATCACATTAGTTAACATAGACTATCATTACTAAAAAGGGGGGAGTGTAAGGATACACTGCAAAGTTTAGAGAAGGAGAATGGTTTAGTTTGAGAAAGGAAAATGAAAGAGGGAAAAGTACTAGAGCTTAGTTATTAAGTGTTTTCAATTCCAAAATAGTGATTCAGCATTGTTCTTTAGGTTTGGGAAGAGAATGTAAAAATTAAAATATTAGAATCAAAGCACTGCCCTCCGCCATCTTTGCTCCAGTGACCAGGTAGTTGGGACCGCCAGGCTCAGAGACAGACAGGCATAATATCGCTTCGGTTTCAGGCAGCTTGTGTGTAACCTGCTCCCAGGTGCTGGGCTGATCTGCAGTAACCAGCGCGCCAGTTCCGCTGTGGGACCTTCTGCCTGGTGGAGGGACCCCGCGCAGGGAGGGAGCCTGCCAGCTTCCCTTCCGCGACCTCTGTTCCCGCGGACTGCGCTGGAGAGACCGGTACCCAGGCTCTCCCCCCGATATAACATCACTTGGGACACAGCCTGTTGGGGCTTCCTTCTGTGCCCGAGGGCGGGTTGGCGCTGTGGTCGTCTGGGTGCCAGATCGGCGGGCCATCGTGACCACAGGGTGAGCAGCGCCACGGAGAGTGCCCTCCGCCATCTTTGCTCCAGTGACCAGGTAGTTGGGACCACCAGGCTCAGAGACAGACAGGCATAATATCGCTTCGGGTTCAGGCAGCTTGTGTGTAACCTGCTCCCAGGTGCTGGGCTGATCTGCAGTGACCAGCGCGCCAGATCTGCTGTGGGACTTCTGCCTGGCAGAGGGACGCCCCCTCCCCCCCCCAGGAGAGATCACACACCCCTGCACAGGGCAGGAGCCTGCCAGCCTCCCTTTGGCGACCTCTGCTCCAGGAATCCACTAGGCTGAGCCTTTAGATGTGCAAGGCCTCCCCAATATAAGATCACTTGGGGCAAAGCACATTAGGGCTCCAAAGTCACTCAGGAGCAGGCAGGCCCCAGAAATCGGTGCCAGGGGAATCCTGGTAATCCAGGGGGGGCAGAAATAGCTTTGCAGGCTCACAGGAGGTCCAACCAACAGCCAGTGGCAGCAGGACCAACTAACACCAGAGGTATCCAGATGGCAAAAGGCAAACGTAGGAATGTTACTAACAGTAATCAAAGTAATGTGGGACCATCCGAACCCAACTCTCCAACAGCAGCAAGTCCTGGATACCCCACCACACCCGAAAGACAAGATCTGGATTTAAAATCACTTCTCATGATGCTATTAGAGGATCACAAGAAGGACACAAATAAATCTCATAAAGAGTTACAGGAGACCATGAATCAACGGTTAGAAGCCCTTACAAAGGAAACACAAAAATCGCTTAGAGAAATGCGGGAGAACATGGATCAAAAGATGGAGGCGCACAAGGAGACAACACAAAAATCGCTTAACGAGATGAATCAACGGGTAGATGCACTCACAAAGGAATCACAAAATTTGCATAAAGAAATGCAGAAGAATATGGGTCAACAGACGGATGCCCATAAGGAGGCAACACAAAAATTGCTTAAAGAAATGAATCAACGGTTAGATGCCCTTACAAAGGAAACACGAGAACTGCTTAAAGAAATGCAGGAGACGATGGATCAACAGATGGAATCCCATGAGGAGGAAACACAAAAATCGCTCAGAGAAATGCAGGAGAACGTGGGTCATCAGGAAGAAATCCTGAAAGAGGTAATGCAAAAATACCTTAAAGAAATACAGGAAAATACAAACAAACAAGTGAAGGATCTCAGCAAATCCATCCAGGAACTAAAAAAGGAAGTAGAAACAACTAAGAAATCACAAAGGGAGACAACTTTGGAGATAGAAAACCTTGGGAAGAAATCAGGAGTCATAGATGCAAACATCAACAATAGAATACAAGAGATGGAAGAAAGAATCTCAGGTGCTGAAGATTCCATAGAAAGCATCGACTCAACAGTCAAAGAAAATGCAAAATGCAAAAAACGTGTAACCCAAAACATCCAGGAAATCCAGGACACAATGAGAAGACCAAACCTAAGGATTATAGGTATAGATGAGAGTGAAGATTTGCAACTTAAAGGGCCAGTAAACATCTTCAACAAAATTATGGAGGAAAACTTCCCTAACTTAAAGAGAGAGATGCCGATGAACATACAAGAAGCCTACAGAACTCCAAACAGACTGGACCAGAACAGAAATACCTCCCGTCACATAATAATCAAAACACCGAATGTTCTAAACAAAGAAAGAATACTAAATGCAGTAAGAGAAAAGGGCCAAGTAACATACAAAGGAAGACCTATCCGAATCACATCAGACTTCTCACCAGAGACTATGAAAGCCAGAAGATCCTGGGCAGATCTCATGCAGACACTAAGACAGCACAAATGCCAGCCTAGACTACTATACCCAGCAAAACTCTCAATCACCATAGATGGAGAGACCAAGATATTCCATGATAAAACCAAATTTTCACAATATCTTTCCACAAATCCAGCCCTGCAACGGATAATAGGTGGAAACCTCCAATACAGGGAGAGAAACAACACCCTGGAAAAAATGAGATAATAACCTTCTTGAATCAAACCCAAAAGTAGATAACCACTCAAACATAAAGATAGCGTCAAGAATGGCAGATGGCAATAATCACTATGCCTTAATCTCTCTTAATATCAATGGTCTCAATTCCCCAATTAAAAGACATAGACTAGCAGACTGGATACGTAAACAGGACCCAGCATTTTGCTGCATGCAGGAAACGCACCTCAGTGTCAAAGACAAACACTACCTCAGAGTAAAAGGCTGGAAAACAATTTTACAAGCAAATGGCCCCAAGAAACGAGGTGGAGTAGCCATCCTAATATCGGATAAAATTGATTTTCAACCCAAAGTCATCAAAAAAGACACAGAAGGACACTACATACTGATCAAGGGAAAAATCCACCATCAAGAACTCTCAATCCTGAATATCTATGCTCCAAATGCAAGGGCACCCTCATTCGTAAAAGAAACTTTACTAAAACTCAAAGCACACATGGCACCGCACACAATAATAGTGGGTGACTTCAACACCCCGCTCTCTGAAATGGATCGTTCAGGAAAGCAGAAACTAAACAGGGACACAGTGAATCTAATTGAAGCCTTGGACCAAATGGAACTAACTGATATATATAGAACATTTCATCCTAGAGCTAAAGAATACACCTTCTTCTCAGCTCCTCATGGTACCTTCTCCAAAATTGACCATATAATTGGTCACAAATCAGACCTCAACAGATACAAGAAGATAGAAATAATCCCATGCCTCCTATCAGATCACTATGGAATAAGGGTGGTCTTCAATGGCAACAAAAACAAAAGAAAACCCACGTACACATGGAGGCTGAACAATGCTCTACTCAATGATAACTTGGTCAAGGTGGAAATAAAGAAAGAAATCAAAGACTTTTTGAAAGTTAATGAAAATGAAGGCACAACATACCCTAACTTATGGGACACAATGAAAGCAGTGCTAAGAGGAAAATTCATAGCCCTGAGTGCCGCCAAAAAGAAACGGGAGACAGCATACACTAACAGCTTAATGGCACACCTGAAAGCCCTGGAACAAAAAGAAGCAAATACACCAAAGAGGAGTAGAAGGCAGGAAATCATCAAACTCAGGGCTGAAATCAATCAAGTAGAAACAAATAAAACCATACAAAGAATCAACAAAACGAGGAGTTGGTTCTTTGAGAAAATCAACAAGATAGATAAGCCCTTAGCCAGACTAACCAGAGGGCACAGAGATAGTATCCAAATTAATAAAATCAGAAACGAAAAGGGAGAGATAACAACAGAAACTGAGGAAATTCAAAAAATCATCAGATCCTACTACAAAAACCTGTATTCAACACAACTAGAAAATCTTGAGGAAATGGACAATTTCCTTGACAGATACCAAGTACCAAAATTAAATCAGGATCAAATAGGCCATCTAAACCGTCCTATAACCCCTGAAGAAATAGAAGTTGTCATTGGAAGTCTTCCAACCAAAAAAAGCACAGGTCCAGATGGTTTTAGTGCAGAATTCTATCAGACCTTCAAAGAAGACCTAACACCAATACTCTTCAAACTGTTCCACAAAATAGAAACAGAAGGAACACTACCCAACTCGTTCTATGAAGCCACAATTACACTAATACCAAAAGCACACAAAGATCCGACAAAGAAAGAGAATCTCAGGCCAATCTCTCTTATGAATATCAATGCAAAAATACTCAATAAAATTCTTGCCAACCGAATCCAAGAACACATCAAAACGATCATTCACCACGATCAAGTAGGCTTCATCCCAGGGATGCAGGGATGGTTCAATATAAGGAAATCCATCAATGTAATCCACTACATAAACAATCTCAAAGAAAAAAACCACATGGTCATCTCATTAGATGCTGAGAAAGCATTTGACAAAATTCAGCATCCTTTCATGCTAAAGGTCTTGGAAAGATCAGGAATTCAAGGCCCATATCTAAACATAGTAAAAGCAATTTACAGCAAACCAGTAGCCAGCATCAATCTAAACGGAGAGAAACTTGAAGCAATCCCACTAAAATCAGGGACTAGACAAGGCTGCCCTCTCTCTCCATATCTTTTCAATATAGTACTTGAAGTTCTAGCTAGAGCAATTAGACAAGAAAAAGAGGTCAAAGGGATACAAATTGGAAAGGAAGAAGTCAAACTATCACTATTTGCAGACGATATGATAGTATACATAAGCGACCCAAAGAACTCCACCAGAGAACTCCTACAGCTGATAAACGACTTCAGCAAAGTGGCCGGATATAAAATCAACTCAAGCAAGTCAGAAGCCTTCCTATACTCAAAGGATAAGCAGGCTGAGAAAGAAGTAAGAGAAATAATACCCTTTACGATAGCCACAAACCATATTAAGTATCTTGGCGTGACGCTAACCAAACAAGTGAAAGATCTGTATGACAAGAACTTCAAGTCTCTGAAGAAAGAAATTGAAGAAGACCTCGGAAGATGGAAAAATCTGCCATGCTCATGGATTGGCAGGATTAATATAGTAAAAATGAGCATCTTACCAAAAGTAATACACAGATTCAATGCAATCCCCATCAAAATCCCAACTCAATTCTTCATAGAGTTAGAAAGAGCAATTCAAAAATTCATCTGGAATAACAGAAAACCCAGAATAGCTAAAACTATTCTCAAGAGTAAAAGAAGCTCTGGGGGAATCAGTATCCCGGACCTCAAGCTGTACTACAGAGCAATAGTGTTAAAAACTGCATGGTATTGGTACAGTAACAGACATGTAGATCAATGGAACAGAATTGAAGACCCAGAAATGAATCCACACTCCTATGGTCACTTGATTTTTGACAAAGGAGCTAAAACCATCCAGTGGAAAAAAGATAGCCTTTTCAACAAATGGTGCTGGCTCAGCTGGAGGTCAACATGCAGAAGAATGCAAATTGACCCATCCTTATCTCCTTGCACTAAGCTCAATTCTAAGTGGATCAAAGATCTCCACATAAAACCAGACACACTGAAACTAATAGAAGGGAAACTAGGGAAGAACCTTGAACATATGGGCACAGGGGAGAATTTCCTGAACAGAACTCCAATAGCTTATACTCTAAGATCAAGAATAGACAAATGGGACCTCATTAAATTACAAAGTTTTTGCAAGGCAAAAGACACCGTCAAAAAGACAAAGCGGCAACCAACTAACTGGGAAATGATCTTTACCAACCTTACATCCGACAGAGGGCTAATATCCAAGATATACAAAGAACTCAAGAAGTTAAACTCCAGAGAGGCAAGTAACCCTATTAAAAAATGGGGTACAGAGCTCCACAAAGAGTTCTCACCTGAAGAATATCTAATGGCTGAGAAGCACCTAAAGAGATGTTCATCATCCTTAGTCATTAGGGAAATGCAAATCAAAACAACCCTGAGATTCCATCTCACACCAGTCAGGATGGCTAAGATCAAAAACACAGGAGACAGCAGTTGTTGGCGAGGATGTGGAGAAAGAGGAACACTCCTCCACTGCTGGTGGAATTGCAGGCTGGTACAACCACTCTGGAAAGCAGTCTGGCGGCTCCTCAGAAAACTGGGCATGACACTTCCGGAGGATCCGGCTATACCACTCCTGGGCATATACCCAGAGACTTTACCTGCATGCAATAAGGACACATGCTCCACTATATTCATAGCAGCCTTATTTATAATAGCCAGAAGCTGGAAAGAACCCAGATGTCCCTCAACGGAGGAATGGATTCAGAAGATGTGGTATATTTACACAATGGAATACTACTCTGCAATTAAAAACAATGAATTCACGAAATTCCTAGGCAAATGGTCAGAACTTGAAAATATCATCCTTAGTGAGGTAACCCAATCACAAAAGATCACACATGGTATGAAGTCACTGATAAGGGGATATTGACCCAGAATCTCAGAATACCCTAGACACAATCAGCATATCAATAGATTTCTAAAAAGATGGAAGGAGAGACCCCTGGTCCTGGAAAGACTGGATGTAGGGGAACGCCAGGACAGAGTAATGAGAGGGGGTTGAACGGAGAAAAGAGGGAGGGAAGGGGGCTTATGGGACTTTCGGGGAGGGAGGAAACGGGAAAGGGGAAGTGATTTGGAATGTAAATTAAAAAAATAGAATAAAATTAAATTAAAAAAAAAAGCATTACGACTTGATTTAACAAACTTGGCATTTAATTAAAGTAAAAGTATCATTTAGAAAAAAAAAAAAAAGAATCAAAGCACTGGAAATTGCCTACTACATATTGTAAGTGAAGGTTATGTGTGTAATAACAGAGAAACTGAACACATCCCTACCATAGAGGCATCCTGCCACCTAGCCATGTTCACTGTGGTTCTTATTTCCCTTTAAACCCCACATGTTTATATGTGGTTATTAGAAATGCATGTGATAATCTAAAAAGGACCTGGTTGCACTTTGTAACTAACCATCATCATCTTTGCCCAGGATTATACTGTGACATTTCAGAAATCTGTCTTCTAACCTTTCTATTGCACAAAATGTAATAATTATGAATTATTTTTTGAGAGATGACACAAATATTCATATATGGATGTTAAGAGCATTTCTACATGGGCACTTAGTACAGATTCTTTTAACAGATATTTTTCTTCATAAGGAAATGAATAATTTTTTACTAGTAACTTCTATAAAACATTTTTAGTGTGATCCCAATGTCATTCTACGAACAGAGTGTTTAATAAATGTGTATATTGCTGGAGTTTTTATATTTTTATATAGCAAATACCATAAAAATTACCCTGTTAACATATGCAGTTTAGAAGTGTCTATCCTGTTTTTGAGGTGGTAAATTCATCGCTAATATTATGAGACTTTCACCACTCCACTGGAAATCATGTGTTTTAAATGTATTTTTTCATATTTCTTTTTTATTCTCTCATACATCACTACAGCCTCCCCTCCCTTTCTTCCAAACCTTCTCACCTCCCCTCTCCTCCAGATCCACTTCTCCTCTGTTTTCCTTAATGGTTACTTTTAAAAGCTGAAAGAGCTGAGCATAGTGGCATGTACCTTTGATCTTAGTGCTTGAGAGACAGAAGAAGGTGAATCTCTGTGAGCTAAAAATCAGTCCAGTCTACATATTGAGTTCCAGGCTATACAGGACTATATAGTAAGAATCTGTCTCAGCAAAATAAAACTCTAAGTTTTGCTTTGTGGGATAAAGTATTGTTGCTCTGAGTCTGTGGCCAGCTTGAGCTATAGAGTAAAACACTATCTTAAAACAAAATCTTTGGACTGAGTGGGCAGTTACAGAAACGCAGAGAAGTGTAAGATCACTTGGGACTCAGTCCACCAGGGCCCCACCTGCACCCAGGAGCTGGGCAGCACCACAGTCATATGTGCACCTATCCTGCCAGGGGACCTCTGCCCTGCAGGGAGTCCCACATTTAGAGGGAGTCCCAGGTTTATAGGTGAGGTCACCATCTTTGCTCCTGTGACTGAGCAGACAGATGCAGCCAGGTCTGCAGGGAACACCTGAGTATAAGATCAGTTGGGACATGGTCCTTCAGGGCCCCACCTGACCCCAGGAGCTGGACAGCACCTCCATGGCCATAAGTGCACCTATCCTGTTAGGGGACATCTGCTCTGCAGGGAGTTCCACTGTTAGAGGTGAGGCCACCATCTTCACTCCTGTGACTGAGCAGGCTGTTACAGCCAGGAACGTAGAGAACACCTGAGTGTAAGATCACTAGGTACTCAGTCTGCCAGGGCCCCACCTGAACCCAGGATCTGGGCAGCCCCACAGCACTCTGTGCCAGGGGAAAGACGGTAACCCAGGGATGCTGAGATAGGCTGGTAGGCACACAGGAGGGATAAGCACCAGCCAGAGACATCAGGACCAACTAATACCAGAGATAACCAGATGGCAAAAGGCAAATGTAGGAACGTTACTAGCAGAAATCAAGGCAATATGGCATCATCCAAACCCAATTCTCCCACAACAGCAAGTCCTGGATACTACAACATACAAGAAAAGCAAGATTTGAATTTAAAATCACAGCTCTGATAGAAGGCTTCAAGAAGGACATAACTCCCTTAAAGAAATACAGGAGAACACAAGTAAACAGGGAGAAGCTCTTAAGGAAATACAGTAAAACACAGCAAAACAGGTGAAAGAATTGAACAAAGCCATCCAGGATCTAAAAATGGAGGTAGAAAAAAATTAAAAAAAAATCACAAAGAGAAAGGACTCTGGACATAGAAAACCTAGGAAAGAAGTCAGGAGTCATGGATGCAAGTATCAACAACAAAATAAAGGAGATAGAAGAGGGAATATCAGATGCAGAAGATACCATAGAAAACATTGACACAACAGTCAAAGAAAATGTAAAATGCAAAAAGCTCCTGACCAAAAATATCCAGGAAATCCAGGACAAAATGAGAAGACCAAACCTAAGGATTATAGGTATAGAAGAGAGTGAAGATTTCCAACATAAAGGGCCAGTAAATGTCTTCAACATAATTATAGAAGAAAACTTCCCTAACCTAAAGAAAGAGATGCCCATGAACATACAAGAAGCCTAGAGAACTCCAAATAGATTTGACCAGAAAAGAAATTCCTCCTGTCACATAATAATTAAAAAGCCAAATGAACTAAACAAAGAAAGAATATTAAAAGCAGTAAAGGGAAAAAGGTCAAGTAACATATAAAGGTAGACCTACCAGAATTACACCAGACATCTCACCGAAGATTATGAAAGCCAGAAGAGCCTAGGCAGACATCATACAGACCCTAAGGGAACACAAATGCCAACCCATACTGCTATATCCAGCAAATCCCTCAATTACCATGGATGGAGAAACCAAGGTATTCCATGAAAAAAAACTTTCACAGTATCTTTCCACAAATCCAGCCCTTCAAAGGATAACAAATGGAAAACACCAACAAATGAAGGGAACCTACACACTAGAAAGAGCAAGAAATTAATCATCTTTCAAGAAACCCAAAAGAAGATAGCCACACAAACATAAAAATTACATCAAAAATAGCAAGAAGCAATAATCACTATCCCTTAATGTCTCTTAACATCAATGGACTCAATTCCCCAATAAAAAGGCATAGATTAACAGACTGGATACGTAAACAGGATCTAACATTTTGCTGCATACAGGAAACACATCTCACTGTCAAAGACAAACACTACCTCAGAGTAAAAGGTTGGAAAACAATTTTCCAAGCAAATGGTTCCAGAAATCAAACTGGAGTAGCAATTCTAACCTCCAATAAGATAGACTTTCAATCAAAAGGCATCAAAAAAGACACAGAAGGACACTTTATACTGATCAAAGGAAAAAATCTACAAAGAACTCTCAATTCTTAACATCTATACTCCAAATATAAGGGCACCCTCATTTGTAAAAGAAACTTTACTAAGATTTAAAGCACAGGTTGCACCTCACACAATAATTGTGGGTGACTTCAACACCCCACTCTCCTCAATGGACAGATCAGGGAAACACAAACTAAACAGAGACACAGTGAAACTAACAGAAGTTTTGGAACAAATGGATTTAATGGAACAAAAGAATATACCTTCTTCTCAGCACCCCATGGTACCTTCTCCAAAACTGACCATATAATTAGTCACAAAACAGACCTCAACAGATATAAGAAGGTTGAAATAATACCATACCTCCTATCAGATCACTATGGAGTAAGGGTGGTCTTCATTAGCAACAAAAACAACAGAAATCCCACATACACATAGAAGCTGAACAATGCTCTACTCAATGATACCTTGGTCAAGGAAGAAAAAAGGAAAGACATCAAAGACTTTTTAAAATTTAATGAAAATGAAGGCACAACATACCCAAATTTATGGGACACAATGAAAGCAGTGCTAAGAGGAAAATTCATAGTCCTGAGTGCCTCCAAAATGAAGTTGGAGTGAGCATACACTAGCAGCTTAAAAGAATACCTGAAAGTTTTAGAACAGAAAGAAGCTAATACACCCAAGAGAAGTAGAAGGCAGGAAATCATCAAACTCAGGGTTGAAATCAACCAAGTAGAAACAAAAAGAACTATACAACGAATCAACAAAACCAGGAGCTGGTTCTTTGAAAAAATCAACAAGATAAATAAACCTCTAGTCAGACTAATGGAAGGGCACAGAGACAGTATCCAAATTAACGAAATCAAAAATAAAAAGGAAGATATAACAGCAGAAACTGAGGAAATTAAAAAAAATCATCAGATCCTACTACAAAAGCCTATATACAACACAACTGAAGAATCTGGAGGAAATGGACAGTTTGTTATACAGATACCAAATACAAAAGTTAAATCAGGATCAGATAGACCATCTAAGCAGTCCCATAACCCCTAAAGAAATAGAAGTGGTCTTCTACAGTCTTCAAACCAAAAAAAAAGCACAGGACCAGATGATTTTAGTGCAGAATTCTATCGGACCGTCAAAGAAGACCTACCACCAATATTCTTCAAACTATTCCACAAAATTGAAACAGAAGGAACACTACCCAACTCCTTCTATGAAGCCACAATTTCGCTGATACCAAAACCTCACAAAGATCCAACAAAGAAAGAGGACTTCAGACCAATTTCCCTTATAAATATCAATGCAAAAATACTCAATAAAATTCTTGCCAACCGAATCCAAGAACACACCAAAACAAGCATTCACCATGATCAAGTAGGCTTCATCCCAGGGATGCAGGGATGGTTCAATATATGGAAATTCATCAATGTAATCCACTACATAAACAAAGTCAATAAAACCCACATGGTCATTTCATTAGATGCTAAAAAAGCATTTGACAAAGTTCAGCATCTTTTCATGTTAAAAGTCTTGGAAAGAACAGGAATTCAAGGGACATACCTAACATAGTAAAAGCAATATACTGCAAACCAGTTGCCAACATCAAATTAAATGGAGAGAAACTTGAACAATCCCACTAAAATCAGGGACTAGACAAGGCTGCCCTCTCTTTCCATATTTATTCAATATAGTACTTGGCTGTTCTAACTGGAGCAATTAGACAACAAAAAGGAGGTCAAAGGGATACAAATTGGAAAGGAATAAGTCAAATTATCACTATTTGCAGATGATATGATAGTATACTTAAGCGACCCAAAAAACTCCACCAGAGAACTCCTACAGCTGATAAACAACTTCAGCAAAGTGACCAGATATAAAATTAACTCAAACAAATCAGTAGCCTTCTTACATGCAAAGGATAAACAGGTAGAGAAAGAAATTAGGGAAATGACACCCTTCAGAATAAACACAAACAATATAAAGTATCTTGGTGTAACTCTAACCAAACAGGTGAAAGATCTCTATGACAAGAACTTCAAGTCTCTGAAGAAAGAAATCGAAGATCTCACAAGATGGAAAAAATCTTCCATGCTCGTGAATTGGCAGGATTAATATAGTAAAAATGGCCATCTTGCCAAAAGCAATATACAGATTCAATGCAATCCCCATCAAAATCCCAACACAATTCTTCATAAGAGTTAGAAACAGTTAAAACTTCATAGAGTTAGAATTCTCAAATTCATCTGGAATAACAAAAAACCCAGGATAACTAAAATAGTAAAAGAACTTCTGGAGGAATCAGTATCCCGAAACTCAAGCAGTACTACAGAGCAATAGTTTTAAAAACTGCATGGTATTGGTACAGTGACAGGCAGGTAGATCAATGGAATAGAATTGAAGACCCAGAAGTGAACCACACACCTATGTTCACTTGATCTTTGACAAAGGACCTAAAATTATCCAGTGAAAAAAGATAGCCTTTTCTTTCTTTTTTTTTTCTTTTTAATTTTTTTTATTTTGTTTTTTGATTTTGTTTTTCTAAGTTTTTTTTATTTACATTCAAAATCATTTCCCCTTTCTCATTTCCTCCCTCCCCAAAAGTCCCATAAGACCCCTTCCCTCCCTCTTTCCCCATTCAACCCCCTCTCGCTTCTCTGTCCTGGCATTCCCCTACATCCAGTCTTTCCAGGACCAGGGGTCTCTCCTTCCATCTTCTTGGAAATCTATTGATATGTGAGTTGAGTCTAGGGTATTCCGAGATTCTGGGTTAATATCCCCTTATCAGTGACTGCATACCATGTGTGTTCTTTTGTGATTGGGTTACCTCACTAAGGATGATATTTTCAAGTTCTGACCATTTGCCTAGGAATTTCATGAATTCATTGTTTTTAATTGCAGAGTAGTATTCCATTGTGTAAATATACCACATCTTCTGAATCCATTCCAAGGACCTCCACATAAAACCAGACACACTGAAACTAATGGAAAAGAAACTGGGGAAGAGCCTTGAGCACATGGGCACAGGGGATAATTTTCCTGAACAGAACACCAATAGTTTATGCTCTAAGATCAAGAATTGACAAATGGGATCTCATAAAATTACCAAGTTTCTGTAAGGCAAAGGACACTGTCAATAGGACAAAATGGCACCCAATAAATTGGGGAAAGATCTTTACCAACCTTACATCTGACAATCTATATCCAATATATACAAAGAACTCAAGAAGTTATACTCCAAAGAGCCAAATAACTCCATTAAAATTTGTGGTACAGAGCTAAACAAAGAATTTTCACCTGAGGAATATCGAATGACTGAGAAGACATTTAGAACCATCTAAAGACATGTTCAACATCCTTAGTCATCAGGGAATTGCAAATCAAAACAACCCTGAGATTCCTCCTCATACTAGTCAGAATGGCTAAGATCAAAAACTCAGGAGACAGCAGGTGCTGGCAAAGATGTGGAGAAAGAGGAACACTCCTCCACTGCTGGTTGGATTGCAAGCTGGTACAACCACTCTGGAAAATCAGTCTGGCGATTCCTCAGAGAACTGGACATGATACTCCCGGAGGATCCAGCTATACCACTCCTGGGCATATACCTAGATGATTCCCCAGCATATAATAAGGATACATGCTCTACTATGTTCATAGCAGCCCTATTTATAATAGTCAGAAGCTGGAAAGAACCCAGATGTCCCTCAATGGAGGAATGGATACAGAAAATTTTATACACACACACACACACACACACACACAATGGAGTACTACTCAGCTATTAAAAACAATGAGTTTATGAAATTCTTAGGCAAATGGGTTGAACTGGAAAATATCATCCTAAGTGAGGTAACCCAATCACAAAAGAACACACATGGTATGCACTCACTGATAAGTGGATATTAGTCCAGAAGCTCAGAATACCTAAGACACAATTCACATATCAAATGATGCCCAAGAAGGAAGAAGGGGGAGCCCCTGGTTCTGGAAAGGCTTGATGCAGCAGTGTAGGGGAATACCAGGACAGGGAAGCAGGAGGGGGTTGATTAGGGAACTGGGAGAGGGGAGTGGTCTTATGGAGGGTGAACCAGGAAAGGGGAAATAATTTGATATGTAAATAAAGAATATATATATATTTTTAAAAAAGAAAAAAAACGAAACCTTTATGTTTAAATTATTCCTCTGTCGGTGGTCCTCACTTGGGAATCTTGGGAGTTCTTTTTCATGTTTCCTAAATAAATCTACATTTTCTCTGCTAAAAATTCAACAGAGTAATTGCCCTCCCTGCTGCGTTTCATCTGAGAACTATTTTAGAGTCTTATACTCTCTATAATGCCACATGGTATTTTTTTTCAGGTATTCAGGTTGATTTAAGAGGATAATGCCATCCTTCTCTTGATTATACAAACCATCTTTCATTTAGAATCAGAAGAAATGCAAGGGATATCTATGGGGCTATTACAAACAGCGTTTTTATCAAAACAGTGAACACCAGACAAGGAAATAATACCTCCCAGATCAAGAAAGTCAGAGAGAGTCAAGTTAGTGATGCTGTCCTTGTGCACAGACACTACATTACATTTCATAAACTGTTCTCCTAAGTGAGGAAGTTTGTCCCTTAGATGTCACTCATTGGAACATTTGGTTACCATGCATCATGTTAAAGATCCATAAATGCCAACTCGATAGGGTAGCTATGATGCATGAAAATATCCTCTGCATATCTGCATAGATCTCTGTTCAACAGATCCTCATGACACATCACATCAGAGACTCCTGCTTTCCAGCTTCAGAGACAGCCAAGAATCCCCATGGGAGCCTTCAGAAATCTCTACAATAAGGACTAAAATACCATGAGAGCAGAAACTCATCCTAGACTGACAAAATGCCCTCCTTCCTAAGAGAAATTATTTATTATGTAGTGGCTACACCGTATGAATGCACTCTTATGAGTCAGTGTATCTTTTCATTTAAAAATCATAATCCATTTCTGCTTTATATATAGAATCTAAAATCTAGCAGCATTTTATTTTTCCTGTATCTTTGTCATTGCAGAATTTTTGTGGCCAAGTTATGTAATGTGTTAATTAAAAATATGCACTCTGAAGTAGGTAAATCCAAATATGTATCCCATGTTACAACCATTTTTACTCATAGGACTTTAGCACTCAATATTTAACATCTTCAAGTTTACTTTCTCAAAGATAAAATAAAAATGCTTCAAGTAACAGTTTCATGGGGTTGTTGAGTAGGAAAAAATTAGTTTGTTGGTAGGTAAGGCTTGTCACAACATGATGTACCACGGGAGTGTTCAATATAATTATCTACCCCTTACTAAACATGCACTACTGAAATACAAATACACCATAGCATATTAGTCTAGTCAGGTTTCAATTAAAAAAGAAAATAACATAAACTTAGTGACTTACACACAACAGAAATTTAGTTCTATCAGGTTTGGAAATGATAAAGTCCATATTTAAGTGACTTGTAAATATGATGTCTGGTAAGTGTCCATTCCTCGTAGATACTGCCTCTTGCTACTTCCTCACATAATCAAAGGAGCTAGCTAGATCGCTAAGGTCTCTTTTACAAAAGCACTGTCTTGGCTACTTTTCTAATGCTATAACATGACGCCATGACCAAGGAAACTTATAGAAGAAACAGTTTGTTTGGAGGTTTGTTTCTGAGTGTGAGTGTATGACCATCATAGCGAGTAGCATGGCATCAGGAAGGCATGATACTGGAGGAAAATAGCTGATAGCTCACATCTTATCCACAAGCAAGAGGAGGAGACAGTCAGAAAGAGAGCACTGGGAATAACAGGTTTGAAAACCTCAAAATCCACCCCCAGTGACATATCTTCTCCAAAAGGCCACAGTTTCTAATATTTCCCAAACAGTTCCACCAGCTGAGGGCCAAGCATTCAAATACATAAGCCTATAGGGGCCATTCTCATCCAAACGACTCACAGGCACTAACTTCAAAATGTGCCTTTCATACAGGAGTACCTCCTAATATCCTCACTAGAGAGCTTACAATTTAGGCATTAATAGTATTATTTTTAACTTTTAAACGTGAATATGTTCAAATCAAAGAGTGAACATCACTAAAATTATACCCCAAACAGCATATGCTGTCTTATAGTTCCAACATGTCTATATTCTTTGCTTTAATTTATTTTTTTATCTTTTAATTCACTTGTAGGCGCTTCGGGGAGAAATTGCACCTCTTAAAGAAAATGTCAATCATGTCAATGACCTTGCACATCAGCTGACCACACTGGGCATTCAGCTCTCACCTTATAACCTCAGCACTTTGGAAGATCTGAATACCAGATGGAGGCTTCTGCAGGTAAGCATGCTATGAGCAATGTCACTCCTAGTTATAGTAAAATGGCATGTACATAAAGCTCATTTGTAAGGAACAATAAAATTTGCTCGTTTCTCCAGGAATGATGATGGGTCCTTTTAAATTCAGCTCTTGCAAGTCAGGTATTCAGGCAGACCTCTGTGAATTTCCGTCCAGCTTGGGTCTACATAGTGAGTTCCAGGCTAGTCAGGGCTACATAATGAGAGACCCTGTTTCAAACAAGTGTATATTTGATGTTCATAATAACGAGGTGCTTGGTATTTCTTGATGAGTTTTTATATTACTACACTCAATTTCAGAAATGTCCAAAATCAAGACAGTGGTAAACCTCAATTGAGGAAGTAAATTACTAGTAGACAATACATTTGGGCTATTGCTTGAATTCTGACAACATTCTTTCCTTTACAATTCTAATTGAAACAAGAGTCAATAGTATGGTATAAAATTGCCTTAAAAGAACAAGTATTAGCCGGGTGGTGGTGGCGCATGCCTTTAATCCCAGCACTTGGGAGGCAGAGGCAGGAGGATTTCTGAGTTCGAGGCCAGCCTGGTCTACAAAGTGAGTTCCAGGACAGCCAGGGCTACACAGAGAAACCCTGTCTCGAAAAACCAAAAAAAAAAAAAAATAATAATAATAAAATAAAATAAAAAAAGAACAAGTATTATATTATAAATCTACACATAGAAGTTTTTTCATAGATTTGTAGAGTAAAAATCAGGAATAGGTATGTGTCCCAGGTATCACTTACTTGCTGTGTCACCTTGGACAATTTACTGAACCATTCTGTACTTTAGTCATTCCTCTAAAAAATAATAGAATTCTCTACAATGTTTTGTTTTTAGAATGAATAAGTCCTAATAATAAATATAATAAGTCATTGAAACAGAATTTGCTTTACAGTACCCTATATATTCTATCTCTTGGTGTTATTACAATTATTATTTTGGTGATAAAGGATGAGCTTGGGAATCTGAGTAATTAGCTGTGTGACCATGATGCCATTTCCTCTCAGTGGTTGCCAGTACCTTCTTCTTCAATATAGTTACTATAGTGTTGAATGAGCTTATTTACATAGTTTTTAAAAAATTGATTGTTTTATTTATTTTCATTTCAAATGTTATCCCCCTTACCATTTCCCCTCCACAAGCCCCCTACTCCCTCCCCCTGCCTCTATGAGGGTGCTCTCCCACCCACCCATCCACTCCTGCCTCTGTGCCCTAGCATTTCCTTAGAATAGAATTTGGCTTACAATAAGAACACAAAAATGGCTGTCGTGGTAGTGTTGGTTCCCCCTGCAGAGGAACTTTATACCTCTAAACCATAAAATTGGTTTAGCCATAAAATTAAAGACTATTTTTTTCATTTCCAATTTCATAAGATATAGATTACAAACTCCCGAGACTAGGAAGAAAACTAGGTTTGTTTGAAAGTATTTGGTCTCAAAGTTTTAATAATGAAAAAAATGATAAACCAGATTACTCTGCCACCAGCCATTCATTTAAGAGTGTGATTGAAAGTACAGTTAAAGAATTGCTTGATCTTTAATAAAAACAAGTTTCAAATTCCAGACCTCTTGAGATCTCATATGATTTAATTCTTCCATGATGGATAATCCTGAAATATTTATATGGCAAATTGATATTTGTAGCATTGACTAAAGCAAGACAATACAGTTAAGCGATTCTATACCTCTGTTTGTTGGCCCCATGGTAGTTCAGTGCTGTTAAAATCTTGCCAGTTTCATCCTTAAAATATTTTTTTTCACTTAAAGCAATGAGTATCCAATAAAGTAATGAGTATCCAAAGGCAACCAATGCTTACATTTGTTCCATACACACACTCTTGGAATAGATTTTTAATTTTTTTGTAAGAGGTTAAGTGCTATATTTGTTTTTCAGAATGTAGTACAAGATTTGTAACAGCTTTATGTAAATTTATGGCTGAGTTCAAAAGACTGTGATTGATAGGAAAAACTCTAAAGAATCAGTGCTATTGTAGGCCAGATGTAGTGGCACACCCATTTAATCCCAGCACTTGGGAAGAGGAACACAGAGGAATTCAAGACCAATCTGGTATATTTAGTGACTTTCTGGACAGCCAGAGTTACATACTTAGACTGTCTCAAAAACAAACAAATGAACAAAGTATCAATGTTCTGTGTGCTCCGGAGTGTATCTCAAGGGTAGAATGCTTACCCAGCATGACCCCAGCCGGTTCTGGGTTATAGCCACAGCACTACAAAACAATCTTTTATGATCCATTCTAGTTATAAGATTTATTCATTTTGTTAATTTGTAAAGCTTGAGAAAATATTAATGGTTTAATTCTCAAACAAGGACTTGATTGTAAATACATTGAAATATATGAAAGGTGATGGTGGTAGGCTGTTGCAAAAACAGAGTAGTAGTTATTATTGGGTTAATATGTTAACATATATCAGCTATAATTCTGATTTTTAAAATAAAGCAATTCAATTTGTCTAAGGTTATATCCAGTTCATTTCTCTGATCCTGGACCTGGATATCAAGAAGAGATATATGCAACCAAATTTAGTTTAGAACCCATTATGATGTTTCTTCTATTTATATCATAATACAAATGTGGCTAGTTGAAATTACGTTAGTTCTTCCATCACTCTAAAACTTTTACCCTGAGGTCATATAGACATAGCCTTCTGATATTAAACAATTTAATTGATGTTTGGCTCATGCTTCTCTTGTATATAGCAAATTTCATGTTTCTATTTTTTACCGTAACCTTAAAGATATGCTTAAAAGTTATTTCTAGCCGGGCGGTGGTGGCGCACGCCTTTAATCCCAGCACTTGGGAGGCAGAGGCAGGAGGATTTCTGAGTTCAAGGCCAGCCTGGTCTACAAAGTGAGTTCCAGGACAGCCAGGGCTACACAGAGAAACCCTGTCTCGAAAAAACCAAAAAAATAAAATAAAAAAATAAAAAAATAAAAAAAAAAGTTATTTCTAGCAGAAACCTAATGGGCTCAAGATTTTGGTTTGCATATAACTGAGTCAAGTCAATTACACACTTTAAGTTCACTATAACTCTAAAAAGTCTGCTATATAATCCTAGACAACTATAAATCTCTTTATTTAAAAAAACAAAACATGGTAAATAAAACTATATCCATGTTAATAAAAATTTGTAGATGTAACCTTTCTGACATTTCTAAAAAACACAGTGTCTGTTGATTATTGGCAGGGTATTCTTAGGGATATCATGTCATGCTAGTCATTGTTGTGGTTCATAGGTGTCATACCTAAGTAGAACTGGTCATTTCTTCTCTTCTTTAGAAGTTTGCATGACAACTTTTGGTACCATAGAATCTTGTTGTGGGTGGTGGGAGAAGTAGGCTGTTTCAGATCAGTTCCGGAACAGGTTCTCTGAGTCTTATGTCCAAAACAACTTTTGAGAACAGGAGAAATGAGAGTTTCCTCAGTTGGTCATCCAATACCAAGTCCATGGCCTTGATATTATATACATACAAGTAGCATTGTAGTGAGGGATAAGATTGTGTTTGTATATTTAAGAACATATCTATACATGTGCATATGTGTAGTGTGTGTGTGTGTGTGTGTGTTTGTGTGTGTGTAAAAGAATTAAAAAGGGAGGACATGAGTTTTGAAAGAAAGCCAAATGGAGTGGATTTGGAAGGCTTGAAAGGAGGAAAGGATGAAATCACATAATTATATTAAAATTTCAAAAATAAAATATTATTAATAAAAAACTATAGAATATATTGTAAAAAGCTAATATTTATATCAAACAATTTTATTCAGTTATGGGATGAATGACTCATTTATAATATGAATATTCTGTACTTAGAAGAATGTAGGGAAAATAGAAGAAGCATGGCACACCAACACGACAGCAGCATAGGTAGACAAAGAATTTAGTCACTTAAGGGGCTATATCTGTTGACAAATAGCACATTAAAAACTAGGTTCAAATTCACATTTATTTTCCTCTAAGACAGAAAAGTTGAAAAACACAGTTGAAGTAGTAGAAAGGCAGATATAAATATGAGAAAATAAAATAGTTCTAAATTTGGGAAAAATAATCCAAGAGAGGGATCAGAGTCCCATGCCAGAGTCCCAGTTTACCTTCTTGGATATCAGACTATCCTGGGTTTAGTTACATGAGAAATTTATTTTGCTTCAAAAAGAAAGCTAGAGTTACATTATATATATATATATATATATATATATATATATATATATATATATATATATATATAAAAGATCAGTGAAATTGCTTGAAGCATATAAGTAAAATAGATGTGGCCACCAATAGCAGAGTGAGATCAGGTTATGATTTACCTGGGAATAGAAATGGTGAGTTATACATTTAATTTTCTTTCCAAATAAATGTGTAATGCATAAATAGAAGGACATTTGTAGAAGGATACTAACAGAAAAATAGAAGTACATGATACCATAGGTTTGCTTGTTCGGATTGTCTGTTGGGGTAAAATCCTACTTCTTACCTCTTGGTGTGCATTGGTATGGATGTTACTACTCAGAGCTTTCATGATGTGGAAAGTACTGCTTTATTATGTGTTCTTAGATATGTTCCCACAATCCTTGCAACATTCAGATTATGTGTTATAAGCATGTACTATGATTATTCACTTACACAAGTAAGGAAATTGAGACCTAGAATCATGGCACAGACAATCTCCTAGAATGTAAACTGGCATGAGGTCTAAATCAGGTCTTCAGATCTGTGCAGCCATATTTCCTCTCATTAAAGTCCCATTAAACTTGGAATTAACGAAGCCATACTTTAAATCTATTTTGGAGAAGGCAACTGTAAGGTGCTTGAAGTGTTTCCAAATGTGCCCTCTTTTTAAATGATTCGTGGGTACATTAACTTTGAAATCTTTCTTTAACAAACCAATGAGTTAATAAGTCCAGTTCAGTGTACCTTTAAAAGTGACACTTTTTTCAAATATAAAATTTTAAAGTAATCTATTCTTATTGCCTTTAAAACTTAGCAACTACATTAAAATCCACTGCATGTTATTTTAATAAGTCAACTCTTAAATTATAACCAATTGTAATATTTAGTCTCGTATAAATGAATGTCAAACCCAAAAGGCAAAAAAGTTCAAAAGAGAATACTTTTCTATTTTGAAGTAATGTACATACAGTGAGGAGAATGACCATTTTCTTTATTCATCATGGAAAGGAATGGTCTACCATTTATATGAATGTGAATAAGCAGAAAGATATGTGACAACAGAAAGATAAAAATATACTCTAATACAAATAATACATGCTTTATTAATCATAAGGCATGAGAGAATGTCAAAACATTTTAAATTAAATATTATGAAGGCATTTCCAGGTTCAGAATTATTTTAGTATGTTAAAGAACCATGCTACTAATCACACATATTTTAAAAGGTTTGCACACATTCTGCTGATATCTTGTACACATGGTTGTTCTCCTGTACATGACTGTAGTCACTATCTGTCCCAAAATTCTAAACACTTTCATCCTGCATACCCATGCCTGCTTTCATTCTTTGTGTTCCTAACACTGAATTAGCTCTGAGTAAGCATTTACTGTATACTTTGAAATCATTGTAGTAATCCTATTTGGTCCATGGATAACTGACTAACAAGGCCTTTTATACATATACCATTTTAAGATTTTCGTATAGATATGTATTCTTTTATTACTCCCAGAACAGTCCATTGTCTCTCAATTTCTCCATGCTATAAGTATGCAGGTTTATTTGCATGGCTTTATTTTTTAAATAAAACTAATCAAACCATTTAAATTTTAAAAATGAAAACTAGGATGGGAAAATAGTTCAATGGATGTTTGCTTGCTATTTGGATATAACCTGAGTTCAGATACCTAGATCATGTATAAAACTCAGACCAGAAAGCAATTATATGAAATCCTATCACTCCTAGGCCAAGATGGGAAGTGGAAACAAAAGCTTTCCTAGAAGTTTACAGACCAGCTAGCCCAGCATACCCAGTGGGCGGGGGGAGAGACAGAGACAGAGACAGGGATAGAGAGAAACAAGACAGAGAGAGACAGAGAGAAAGAGACAAAGAGACAAAGAGAGAGACAGGGAGAGACCTTATCTAAAACAAGGTTAATGTCTGACGCCCAAGATTTTCTTCTGAACTCTATGTGTGTCATATCACTCATGCACCCGCATGAACAAAAAACATGTATGTGTGCACACATGTTATACAAACACACACAAAATTTTAAAAGAATAAAACCAACAGAAATATATGGCTAATTTTGGTGAAATAGATTTTCTAAGCAGGTTATCTGTGTTCTTCCTTATCATCATTGAATATATTGTCTAATCCTACAAATACATTGGCAGATTCTTAAAATTTTCTCTCACACCTTTCTTTTTTATACTGATTCTATAGTAATTCCTTTGCATTGTGAAGTCCCTTCTAAGCAGGAAGCCTAGGTTAGCTGCATCATCCATGCTTGCTAATAACATAGGCCCTATTGGTGTGGAAATAAGCAGAGGATAGTCTGTCTCCCTCCCTTCAGAATTACTAAGAGATTATTCTACTGGTATCTACTTAGCATATCCTCCTTTGATTTCTTTCTTCAGCAACATCTAAATTTTTTTTGAAATTAGAACATTGAACTCAATCTGAGGACATTCTCTATGGAAATATATTTTTCTGTATCCGTGGTTCTCAAAATTTAAAAAGCATCATAATCACTTGGAGAACTGATTAAAACAATTTTCTTGGTTCCCTCATTCAAAGTTTTGAATTGACTAGGACTTCAGTGGAATTTGAGATTCTGTATTTCTATCAAATTCCCAAGGGCTGTTGTTGTTGTTAAGTGGAACATACTTTGAGAACCATTGTCTTAAATTTACCACATGCAGGTAGTCAACTTTAAAGTGTGAAAAATGCATGCCTTTAAAATATTAGATCCCTGAGTATTTAAATTCTAACTGGAGAAATGAAGCAAAATAGCATGCAGAAACTTCAGGTCTAGAGAAGTTTCAGTGCCATGGAACCATGAAGACCAAGCACTTAACTTCCTTTTTGGCTGGAGGATGAGGGTAAAGAGAAACTTGAAGAATGCAGGGAAGCTTTTAATAAATTGCAAGCAGCATGCTTAGATGCTGTATATATTTACTCTATTTCAAATGCCCTTGTCTAAAATATGTTTCTAATGTGGTACACATGAAGTTGTTGGGACCTTGACTTTATCAAGTCGATAGTAGAGACATGTTACAATGTACCATATATTGTTTTCAAGGACTTAGAAACAGTGCAAAATTACTAAATTGTTTTTACTGATTACATGTTGAACTGAGAGTATTTTACATGTTTAGTTAATTGAATTGTGTCATCATGAATTATTTCCCTCATTTATTCTTTATTATTATTCAAAGTTGAGTATTTTTCTTGAAGATGAATGGAGTCTGCCTGTCACTTCAAATATTACAATGTAGAGTGTTGTTACATTTGACTTTTTAAATGTGATTATCAGAACATTTAATATTACATATGTAGCATTCACTCTTTTTGCATTGGACAGCATTGGTCTATAAACTACTTTTCAAAACTTGATATAAGTAGATATTTTAGAGGAAAAGTTTGTACTCCAGCATTCTCAATAAGCCAGGCTCAATCACCAGTCCCATAACAATCAAAGACATAAGAAATGGTGAAAGATAGAAGATATTTTTTCGTTTTGACTATATTGGGAAGAGGAACAAATACAAGGGAAATGGTGGCCCCAGGCTACCTTCTGGGTTCTTTCAGGAGTTTTGAGTTTAAATAGAGTACAAAAAGTATGCACACTTAAGCCACTCTGTTAGAGGTATAGACCCATCCATCACTACCTCTTCTCTGGTCCTAGAGTATGATCTGAAAATCCCTTATTGCAAAGTTATTTGAAAAGTTTCTTGAGGGAATAGGTTGCTTGCAAGAGATAATTACATCTGCTTCAGAATGCAGCCTCAAATTCATAGGGAAGAAGGATCTGTCTTGTGAGGTTCTGTTGTCCCAGTAATCCAAGGTGACTCAATTGGAACACTTAATCATAATAACCTATGTGGTCATTTAAATGAGAAATGTCCCCTATAGGCTCAGGCATTTCAACACTTGGTTTCCAGGTGGTAGTGCTGTTGAGAGAGGTTACAGAGAGGTTCGCCCTTGCCAGAGGAACTGTGCCAATAGCCTCGCCTCACCCCACTTCCAGTTCACTGACTCTATCTTGTGTTAGCTTTTGAATGTAAATGTTCTTGTTCCAGACACCAGCTGCCATGACCTAACCCCCCCCCCCATTATGGACTCTCCCCTTGGCATCATAAACACAAACTCTTTCTTGTATAAGTTTCCTGGCCCATGATGTTTTCTCACAACAAAAGAAAAGTAAATAATAAAACCTGTCTTCCTGTTTTGAACAAACAGAAACAAAAAACACAAAATGAAAGCAATGGTATCAGGGCTTTGTCTCTGATTTGTAGTCCTAAGGGAGGAGTCAAGGCTTTCCTGAAAAAGCATCCTCTAATTGTTTGTTTCATGACCAGAGCTCAAAACTACCTGTAGAAATGATGGGAACATCCCCCACTTCCCACAAGGATTCAGTTGGTCTTCCAAGAACCCTACGATTCTGCATGACTCTCAGTCTTTGGGGAGATACTGTTATTCTGTAATCACAAATAAAAAAAACACCTCTTATTCTATGGATCATAGGATTTTACAAAAAAGCATAAAAATGTATGGTATGAGTGTATGACATACCAAGTGGTGCCTGTATCTAGAATATAAAATTGTCTTCCTCATACACCACTGTTTTTAATAAAGAAAGCAATTGTATAACTAACATGAATTTTAACCAGCTGGTCACTTTTTTGTCATTTTAAAAATGTTTGAATACTATCTCTGTGCCCTCTGGTTAGTCTGGCTAAGGGCTTATCTATCTTGTTGATTTTCTCAAAGAACCAACTCCTCGTTTTGTTGATTCTTTGTATGGTTTTATTTGTTTCTACTTGATTGATTTCAGCCCTGAGTTTGATGATTTCCTGCCTTCTACTCCTCTTTGGTGTATTTGCTTCTTTTTGTTCCAGGGCTTTCAGGTGTGCCGTTAAGCTGTTAGTGTATGCTGTCTCCCGTTTCTTTTTGGCGGCACTCAGGGCTATGAATTTTCCTCTTAGCACTGCTTTCATTGTGTCCCATAAGTTAGGGTATGTTGTGCCTTCATTTTCATTAACTTTCAAAAAGTCTTTGATTTCTTTCTTTATTTCCACCTTGACCAAGTTATCATTGAGTAGAGCATTGTTCAGCCTCCATGTGTACGTGGGTTTTCTTTTGTTTTTGTTGCCATTGAAGACCACCCTTATTCCATAGTGATCTGATAGGAGGCATGGGATTATTTCTATCTTCTTGTATCTGTTGAGGTCTGATTTGTGACCAATTATATGGTCAATTTTGGAGAAGGTACCATGAGGAGCTGAGAAGAAGGTGTATTCTTTAGCTCTAGGATGAAATGTTCTATATATATCAGTTAGTTCCATTTGGTCCAAGGCTTCAATTAGATTCACTGTGTCCCTGTTTAGTTTCTGCTTTCCTGAACGATCCATTTCAGAGAGCGGGGTGTTGAAGTCACCCACTATTATTGTGTGCGGTGCCATGTGTGCTTTGAGTTTTAGTAAAGTTTCTTTTACGAATGAGGGTGCCCTTGCATTTGGAGCATAGATATTCAGGATTGATTCCATCTCACACCAGTCAGGATGGCTAAGATCAAAAACACAGGAGACAGCAGTTGTTGGCGAGGATGTGGAGAAAGAGGAACACTCCTCCACTGCTGGTGGAATTGCAGGCTGGTACAACCACTCTGGAAAGCAGTCTGGCGGCTCCTCAGAAAACTGGGCATGACACTTCCGGAGGATCCGGCTATACCACTCCTGGGCATATACCCAGAGACTTTACCTGCATGCAATAAGGACACATGCTCCACTATATTCATAGCAGCCTTATTTATAATAGCCAGAAGCTGGAAAGAACCCAGATGTCCCTCAACGGAGGAATGGATTCAGAAGATGTGGTATATTTACACAATGGAATACTACTCTGCAATTAAAAACAATGAATTCACGAAATTCCTAGGCAAATGGTCAGAACTTGAAAATATCATCCTTAGTGAGGTAACCCAATCACAAAAGATCACACATGGTATGAAGTCACTGATAAGGGGATATTGACCCAGAATCTCAGAATACCCTAGACACAATCAGCATATCAATAGATTTCTAAAAAGATGGAAGGAGAGACCCCTGGTCCTGGAAAGACTGGATGTAGGGGAACGCCAGGACAGAGTAATGAGAGGGGGTTGAACGGAGAAAAGAGGGAGGGAAGGGGGCTTATGGGACTTTCGGGGAGGGAGGAAACGGGAAAGGGGAAGTGATTTGGAATGTAAATTAAAAAAATAAAATTAAATTAAATTAAAAAAAAATGTTTGATAATACTTCTGTCACAAGATAGTCCTGCTGTCTTTGAGAATGTGAATGAAATATTTACATGTTTAAAAGAAATTAGAAGCCAACTATCACAGCAATATGTAAGAAAAATAACCATAATACATTCTGAATGATGGTTTGCTCCTCTAAAAAGATGTCAATTGCAGGGCCAAGCCTGGTGCTCCTACTGACAGTTTTCAAAACATTGAAGGTAAAGGAAATAAAAAGAACAAAGAAGAAGGAAGAAATTGTTTGTTTTTGAAAAGGTTAGGTCAGGAAGGATTTGTTGTTATTAGGAGTAGAATGACCCATGATAAAAGGACAATTAAGTTCTAGGGAAACATCTTTTCAGTAAAGAGAGAACAATCTTTTATGCTTGACCTCAACTCTGTTAAAGAAAAAACGAAAAAACAGGAGTTACTGAACAAACTGAGGCCCTTTAAAGAGCTAAAGAAGGGTATAAATCTGAATGTTCAGCAAAATGGCACTCTGAGGTCAAGGTGCGTAGTCAAGCTTCGGAACATTTGTTTTCTAATGCCTTTACAAGTACTATGCTTTATTCCAGAGGAATGCTGTTGAAATTGCTCAGATAACCTTGAAAGTAGCATGACACATATGTTCCCAAATCTGCCCTACAGGTAGCAAAAGAAGACCTAATTTCTAATATTATTTTCTGTATTTTTTAAAAGGGCTTGGAGACAAAACTGAGAGATGTCGTAGGAAGTGTGATTAAATTATATGAAGCACAAAATAGGCAGAAAAGACATTGGCAATCATAGAAATCTTTATGGAGCTAAAGAGAATTAAAGACATATTATTTTTTCTGGAATTTTATAATGTGAACCGGAATCATTATGAAGTGTTAGAATACTTAATGACTGAGATCCTTACGCATACTTTTTAATGCCTACTCTATTTTAATCAAGAATTAATTTTTGCTAATTCTGAAACTAGTGATTACAGTAATAAGGGCTCTGCCATTACTTCAGGTAAAATATGTCACAGTTAACTATGTTTACACTGCAAATTTATTTCCTTATGCATTCATGGTTTAGTTTCCTGATATCTTAAATTCCTTCTTAAAAGTTTTGTGTGTGTGTGTGTGTGTGTGTGTGTGTGTGTGTGTGTGTGAGTGAGTGTACTTCTGAGTATATGGATTTTCCATAGTGTTATCTATCCCTTCTTCCATAGCTGGTGTTTGCCCTTTCCATAGTGTTATATGTCCCTTGTTCCAAAGCTGGTGCTTGCCCTTGACTGCAATTTCTCAGTGCTTTATTCTTTTTTATTATTATTATTATTTATTTTATTTTATTTTTTTAATTTACATTCCAAATCACTTCCCCTTTCCCGTTTCCTCCCTCCCCGAAAGTCCCATAAGCCCCCTTCCCTCCCTCTTTTCTCCATTCAACCCCCTCTCCCTACTCTGTCCTGGCGTTCCCCTACATCCAGTCTTTCCAGGACCAGGGGTCTCTCCTACCATCTTTTTAGAAATCTATTGATATGCAGATTGTGTCTAGGGTATTCCGAGATTCTGGGTCAATATCCCCTTATCAGTGACTGCATACCATGTGTGTTCTTTTGTGATTGGGTTACCTCACTAAGGATGATATTTTCAAGATCTGACCATTTGCCTAGGAATTTCGTGAATTCATTGTTTTTAATTGCAGAGTAGTATTCCATTGTGTAGATATACCACATCTTCTGAATCCATTCCTCCGTTGAGGGACATCTGGGTTCTTTCCAGCTTCTGGCTATTATAAATAAGGCTGCTATGAACATAGTGGAGCATGTGTCCTTATTGCATGCAGGTAAAGCCTCTGGGTATATGCCCAGGAGTGGTATAGCCGGATCCTCCGGGAGTGTCATGCCCAGGTTTCTGAGGAACCGCCAGACTGCTTTTCAGAGTGGTTGTACCAGCTTGCAATTCCACCAGCAGTGGAGGAGTGTTCCTCTTTCTCCACATCCTCACCAACAACTGCTGTCTCCTGTGTTTTTGATCTTAGCCATCCTGACTGGTGTGAGATGGAATCTCAGGGTTGTTTTGATTTGCATTTCCCTAATGACTAAGGATGATGAACATCTCTTTAGGTGCTTCTCAGCCATTAGATATTCTTCAGGTGAGAACTCTTTGTTTAGCTCTGTACCCCATTTTTTAATAGGGTTACTTGCCTCTCTGGAGTTTAACTTCTTGAGTTCTTTGTATATCTTGGATATTAGCCCTCTGTCAGATGTAAGGTTGGTAAAGATCATTTCCCAGTTAGTTGGTTGCCGCTTTGTCTTTTTGACAGTGTCTTTTGCCTTGCAAAAACGTATTCTTTGTGTCCTTCTTTCTGCGGTTTGACGTTTTGTGCCCTGGAGTTTGACCCCCTGCTGCCCTTTCTTCTCCATTTGTTTGCCCTGCTTGTTTTCCTCATTGCTTTTCCCATTCCCACTGCCCCGCTGTGTGTGAAACACTCCACCCGCAGCTGCTCTGGGTTCCCATGCTATGTCATGCCCAACATTCAAAGAGCTGCTGTTCTCACATTTCCACCAGCAAGACTCCTCCGCCTCTGCCTCCACTGCACATTCCTGGGGAAAGGAGAAAGGGGCCTTTTTCAGGCCAGATGAATAGCTTCATGTTAAAGGCAACTCTGTTGGGAGGATGGTGAGAAGCTTATAAAATTCAGAAATGCTATTTTAGAAGATAAATGCCACAAAGTGGATTTCAAATTACTGTAGTTTACACTACTGCTTCTTTATTTTCATAAATTCTACAATTCTCTTAAAATAATGATTTTTATGGCATAAATCACCCTGTTGCTTAATGTATCAACTTAATAAGGTACTAATAATACACTACAGAATGGTAATAAAATGAATTAGAAAGTAGTTATGATTATATTTAAAGTAGAGCATTTACAAGTAGTCATGATTATTTGACCAATGAATTTTCACATTATAAATTAAAGAAAAGGTATTGCTAATATTATGCATTATTGAGATCATTAGTGTGCACATATCAAGCACTCATTGCATGCCACTTTCTATCTGAGCACCTTTCCTTGACTAGTTTCTCTGTTTCTCAGAGAAGTCTATGACATGGATAAATATCAGGTCCTAATTTTACAAATGAGAAATATGAAGTAACTTGGAAGGAGAAGAGCCAGGATCTGAGTCTGGGGAATTTGGCCAGTGAACCTCTCAACACTAGTAACAATACCACCTGGCTGGTATGTCTATGCATTGACAGAACAATAGTTCCCCTTAATTTATAATGTAAACTTGTATTTGTTACCTTGTGAAGAATCATCTGTTTCACAAGCAGAAGAGGGGTTGGAGAGGTGGATTAGCGCCAGAGTGTTTTGCCTAACACGTACAACATTCTAGGTTCAAGTTAGTAACTGAAGGGGGAGGAGAGAAAATTAAAGCAGTAGAACTATTGTCTGAATGCCAGTCCATAATCTTGAAAATAGTCTGCTTAACCCCAAACCTGAATCAGCCACAGATTTGAAAGCACAGCTACTGGAGGCTCAGCTGAGTTTAATGATCCTGCTCTTCCTTAAACGTGTAGCCCTTCATTCAGTGATCCAGTCAATACATTCTATCTTCTATTTACTCTTTGCAAAAGTTTAATGGGGATAATGATTTAAAAAAAACTCAGAGAGGTTAAACTTTGGTGTAAAAGCAGACATCAATTCTTTTAATCCCTTCTATAATCATTACAAATTTTAATGAGTTTACTGAAAGGAAATGAAGGATAGTACCACAACATACAGTAAGGATGAAAGGAATAGAACCAGGGTGTAGGGACAGGGAGGGAGAGAGAGTGCTGGGTGAGAGTAGAAGGCAGGAACAAATGATGATAATATTTTCCCTGAAAGCAGCCACCAAACCAGAACCTAAAGGATGAAGATAGGATAACAGTGGATCTTGTATATTCATCTGCAAGTTCTATATTATATGGCCAGGAACATAGGGCCTACAAATTAAATAGAGTAGTATAATTCCTCTCTGTAAATTTAATAACTAGGGATCATTTGAAGTAATGAACTTCTGGGCTAATGTATAATTAAGTCACATCAAAGGAAGACTTTCTTTCATTATCATAGCATCCTGCTTGCTTTCTTTACAGCTTTTATGAAAATCTTTATCTATGCCTTTGTTTTCTTATTCAATGTCTACCTCCCCAGTTTGAATATAAGCCACATGAAGATCGAAGCCCACATGGTTAGGTGTATTAATACTAAACATTTTTAATATAATGGGATCCAAATATTTTATGCAAGGCAAGTGCTTAAAGCTAAATAAAAATTCTGAGCCACTGAGCTCAACAGGTTAAGATATCTCCTCCCAGCCATGACATCCTTAGTTCAATGCCTGGGACCCACATGGTTGACACAACTTGTTCTATGACCTCCACACACAAGCTTGTACACACATGCACACATACACACATACACAAATAAATATGACAGAAATGCTATTGAACACTGTAAAAATAAACAGAAAGTTAGATTATAGTGAAACATTAGGAATAAAATTATGTTTGGAAAACTTCAGGCTCATGTCTCCATCTATGGATTAATTTTCTCACCATCACTAAAGTGTACAACTATTTAGAAATGGTACATTTATCCTTTACTTGTTTGTAAACACTGTCCACTAATATCCTAGACCTTTATTAACAATAATGTGTGTGCTTTTACACACACACACACACACAAACACGGAAGATATTTTGTTACCATCTGAGGAAACTTATATTTGTAGCTTCCCCTTTGCTTGTTATAATAATCTTCTGAAAGTATAGTTCATATATGGATTTTGAGAGCCTACAATTTGATAATCTGATATATGTATTAATCCAAAAAATCCATCACAATTACTGTGTTCAAATTATGGGATATACCCTTTACTCGGAGTTTCCTTATGCCTCCAGCAATAGTTCTTTCATTACTAGCCTTCCCTGGTCTCCAGGCAACTCGTAATAAATTCTCTAGGATTCCAAATTAATTTACATGTCCTAGTTTTATGTGAATGTGATATCACCATACACTTCGGATTTTCCTTTCAGCCAGCATAATGAATCATGCATTTCACTCTGCATGTTCAATATATCAACAGTTAAGTGCTTTTTAACGCTGTGTAGAATTCCCTGGTATGGTTTTCACATCTGTTTCTGGGTTTTTTGTTTTGTTTGTTTTGTTTTGTTTTGTTTTTTGTTTGTTTGTTTTGTATCTTTTCTGGTATTGTTTAGTAGATTTTGGAATTCTAAGATTAAGGCTTGTCCTAATTACTTTCTGCTGTGCTGTGACAAAATTCCTAAGAAAAGCCACTTGAGCAAGGAAGGGTTAGTTTGGCTCCCAGTCTGACATGGGAGGTATGGTAAGAGGAGCGTGAGGTGGCTGATCACTGTGTAGTTACCATCAGGAAGCAGAAAGAGATGAATGCAGGTGCTCACTTAGTGCATGTTCCCCTTTCTTATTTAGTCCATGATAAAAGTCCATGAGATCGTGACACTTACATTTGAAATCCGTCTTCCTTCCTCAGTTTCCTTTGGAAAAACTCTGATAGGTACAGTCAGAATGTAGGTGGTTACAAAAGTAGACAAGTTAACAATGTAGATTACCTATCATAGGACCATTACAAATAAGGTTAAAGTGGTCATTTCCTGTGCAAGGTTTGTTGTAAACAAATTCTCCATTGCTGTTGGATAAATGCCTGGGAGAAGAACTGCAACAAAATATACCACAGATATATATTAACTTAGGAAACCAGAAATTATTATTTCCATTTGGAAATAATAATTAAAAATCTAATAAATATAGTATTCTTACATTTATACAATGGGGTTAAGTCACTTAAAAATGCTATTCAGGTTAGAGGGATAGTTCGGTGTTTAAGAATACTTGTTAAAACAGGAAGGGGGGCGGAGATGGGTTACGGGATTTTCAGGGGAGGGAAACCAGGAAAGGGGACAACATTTGAAATATTTTTTTTGTTTTTTTTTAATTTTTTTTAATTTTCTAAGTTTTTTTTATTTACATTCCAAATCATTTCCCCTTTCCTGTTTCCTCCCTCCCCGAAAGTCCCATAAGCCCCCTTCCCTCCCTCTTTTCTCCATTCAACCCCCTCTCGCTTCTCTGTCCTGGCATTCCCCTACATCCAGTCTTTCCAGGACCAGGGGGTCTCTCCTTCCATCTTCTTAGAAATCTATTGATATGTGAATTGTGTCTAGGGTATTCTGAGATTCTGGGTTAATATGCCCTTATCAGTGACTGCATACCATGTGTGTTCTTTTGTGATTGGGTTACCTCACTAAGGATGATATTTTCAAGTTCTGACCATTTGCCTAGGAATTTCGTGAATTCATTGTTTTTAATTGCAGAGTAGTATTCCATTGTGTAAATATACCACATCTTCTGAATCCATTCCTCCGTTGAGGGACATCTGGGTTCTTTCCAGCTTCTGGCTATTATAAATAAGGCTGCTATGAACATAGTGGAGCATGTGTCCTTATTGCATGCAGGTAAAGTCTCTGGGTATATGCCCAGGAGTGGTATAGCCGGATCCTCCGGGAGTGTCATGCCCAGTTTTCTGAGGAACCGCCAGACTGCTTTCCAGAGTGGTTGTACCAGCTTGCAATTCCACCAGCAGTGGAGGAGTCTTCATCTTTCTCCACATCCTCGCCAACAACTGCTGTCTCCTGTGTTTTTGATCTTAGCCATCCTGACTGGTGTGAGATGGAATCTCAGGGTTCTTTTGATTTGCATTTCCCTAATGACTAAGGATGATGAACATCTCTTTAGGTGCTTCTCAGCTATTAGTTATTCTTCAGGTGAGAACTCTTTGTTTAGCTCTGTACCCCATTTTTTAATAGGGTTACTTGCCTCTCTGGAGTTTAACTTCTTGAGTTCTTTGTATATATTGGATATTAGCCCTCTGTCAGATGTAAGGTTGGTAAAGATCATTTCCCAGTTAGTTGGTTGTCGCTTTGTCTTTTTGACAGTGTCTTTTGCCTTGCAAAAACTTTAAGAGCACCAACTATGCTTCCGAAGGTCCTGAGTTCAAATCCCAGCAACCACATGGTGGCTCACAACCATCTGTAATGAGATCTGACGCCCTCTTCTGGTGTATCTGAAAACAGCTACAATGTACTTACATATAATAATAAAACTTTGTAATTTAATGAGGTCCCATTTGTCTATTCTTGATCTTAGAGCATAAGCTATTGGAGTTCTGTTCAGGAAATTCTCCCCTGTGCCCATATGTTCAAGGTTCTTCCCTAGTTTCCTTTCTATTAGTTTCAGTGTGTCTGGTTTTATGTGGAGGTCCTTGATCCACTTGGAATTGAGCTTAGTGCAAGGAGATAAGAATGGGTCAATTTGCATTCTTCTGCATGTTGACCTCCAGTTGAGCCAGCACCATTTGTTGAAAAGGCTATCTTTTTTCCACTGGATGGTTTTAGCTCCTTTGTCAAAGATCAAGTGACCATAGGAGTGTGGATTCATTTCTGGGTCTTCAATTCTTTTCCATTGATCTACATGCCTGTCACTGTACCAATACCATGCGGTTTTTAACCCTATTGCTCTGTAGTACAGCCTGAGGTCCCGGATACTGATTCCCCCAGAGCTTCTTTTACTCTTGAGAATAGTTTTAGCTATTCTGGGTTTTCTGTTATTCCAGATGAATTTTTGAATTGCTCTTTCTAACTCTATGAAGAATTGAGTTGGGATTTTGATGGGGATTGCATTGAATCTGTATATTACTTTTGATAAGATGGTCATTTTTACTATCTTAATCCTGCCAATCCATGAGCACGGAAGATTTTTCCATCTTCTGAAGTTTTCTTCAATTTCTTTCTTCAGAGACTTGAAGTTCTTGTCATACAGATCTTTCACTTGTTTGGTTAGAGTCACACCAAGATACTTTATATGGTTTGTGGCTATCGTGAAGGGTATCATTTCTCTTACTTCTTTCTCAGCCTGCTTATTTGAAATATAAGTAAAGAATTTATCTAATAAAAAATTAAAAAAAAAACAGGATTACCTGAATTTGAATCTACAACACACACATAAAAAGCCAGAAATGACTGTGCATGCCTATGATCCCAGCAGGAGGGGACAGAGACAAGTACATCCTGGGATCTCACTAGCTAGGTAGCCTAGCAAAAGTGGGAAGCTTCAAATTCAGTAAGAGACTCTATCTAAAAGAAATAAGGTGGATAGTGACTGGGGGGTTCTCAAATATCTTCATCTGTCCTCTGCAAGTATAACACTGGTATACATATCTACATGCTCACAGGTAAGCCCCACACATCAAACATGCCCATGCATCCTTGCTCACACTCGCAGTTCTGTTCAGTTAAATGTCAAAAAGGCATCCATTAATGGCCAATAATCCATGTTAGGGAAGACTGGCTATTGTTACAAATCCATTCAGAAAAAATTTAATTCTGAGTCTACAAATCCAACTCTCAGCTTTCTGAAGATACCACCTGATAAGTCCTAGTTTATGTAGCTATTGAATAACATACCAGGACTAAAAACACACTCCCTTCCTTCTTACATGCCTTTTAGTTTTATTCTAAAAGGGCAGTCATCATTCTCAGTGGTCCATAGTCTTAAGACATTTGAAAAATGGAATTACTTATCCACATCCTACTTCTTTTGTAAGGTCCATGGAAAACAATGTGTAAAGGTTAGTGAAAGAACCTCAGAAACTATTAGAGGCTATAAAAATGTTAAGTTTTATTATTAGACCTGCAGTTCAACCCAGTTAAATCTTTCTAAACTTTCCCACTTTTCTGAACTTGGATATGCAGCATCTTTTCTTATATGTTTGTTCTTTCATTTTAAGAAGTTAATCCTTTTGGCCCACTTGGGTTATAAAATAAATCTCTCTCTCTCTCTCTCTCTCTCTCTCTCTCTCTCTCTCTCTCTCTTTCTCTCTCTCATCAATGGATATTTTATAGTATTATCTATTTAATGAGGTCCCACTAAATATATGCTGAATATTATTGTATTGAATTCCATTCTAGACATATAGACTAAAAAGTCACTCTGATCTTCAAACTGCAAAGGTAATTTTAAAGGTTATCTATAATGTGTTTGGTATTTTATATTGACAATGAATGTGTTTTAATCTGTCTTATGTTCAATTGATAATGTCATATTTGTTGGGATTGAATAGGCTTTCAGGTTGATATAATTACTTTCAACAGGTGTCTGTGGTGACAGAATAAAGGAAATGCCAGAACACAGGCATGAAGTTCAAATTCCCTAAAAAATACAACACACACACACACACACATACACATGCATACATGTGCACCTGAAAGAGAGACAGAGACAGAGAGAGAGAGGGAGAGAGAGAGAGAGAGAGAGAGAGAGAGAGAGAGAGAGAGAGAGAGAGACTTACACACATATACTGACCTGGCCAACAAACAAATACATTTAGCATTCCTATTCTCTGAATTGTGGCTTATATGTGTTTACTATCTGCATGCCTTGAAGTTGCTAAATATAAAATTCTATTTTCATTAGTAAATATTAACTTAATAAGCTTTTGTTTTCTTTCTTTCACAACTCATAAAACTGAAGTATGGTTAAGTTGCAATGTGTGTCACTTAGGAAATACCAAAATATTTTGAATTGCTCCAGATAAGTCAGGGTTTCCAATTCATAAGTTTAGTTTTCTCACCAGACATTTAAATGCCAAGAGCAGCAGGTTATCCATTGTGGTATCTAGATGGGAATAGGCACATCCTCTCCCACTGAGGCTAAACAGTCCATTTAGGGGCATGGGATCTACTGGCATGCAGGCAGCAGACTCAGGAACAGATCCTGCTCCAGTTGTTGGGGGATCTACATGAAGACCAAGCTGCTCATCTGCTATATATGCACAGTGACCCTAGGTCCAGCCCATGCTCCCTTTTTTGAATGGCAAGTCAGTTTCTGGGACCCACCAAGGGTCGAGATTAGTTAACTCTGTTGGTCTTCCTATGGCGTCCCTGTCCTCTTTGGGTTCCTCAATCCTTCTCCCGACTCTTCTGTAAGACTCCCCAAGCTCTATCTAATTCTGGATGGAATTCTCTGCATCTCTTTCCAGTGGTTGCTGGGTGGAAATTCTCAGAAGAGAGTTATGCTAGGTTCCTGTCTGCGTGCATAGCAGAGTGTCATTAATAGTGTCAGGGGTTGGTTCTTGCCAATGGGATGGGTCTTAATTTGGGGCAGTCGTTGCTTGGCCATTCCCTCAGTTTCTGTGCTATCTTTGTCCTTACACATCTTGTAGGCAGGACATATTTAGGGTTGAACGTTTTGTAGATGAGTTGCTGTCCTTATCCCTTCACTGGGAATACTGCCGGGCTACAGAAGGTAGCCACTTCAGCATTCACATCCCCCACTGCTAGGAGTCTCAGCTAGAGTCTCCCATAGACTCTCTAGGGCCTTTCACCAACCCAGGTCTTTGGCATGTCCTAGAGATTCCCACCTCCGGCCTGCTGCTGATCTCCCTTATCTCTACCCTGCTGTCCTTACATATGATTCCCCCCAACCTGTGCCCCTTCTGATCCCCTCTGCCATGGCTGTTCTCGTACATGCTTGTAGAATTTTCTGAAGGAGGCTGAGGCAGGAGGATCATGAGTTCAAGGCCAACCTGTGATACAAACATCTTAAAGAAAGAAATGCTTAGTTTGGGCTCATTCAGTTGTTTCAATCTCTGGGACTTGGCTCTATTTTGGGGCATGTGGGAAGGCTGAACACTATGTTGGAGGAAAATGATTATTGATTTAAGGCAGAGAGAAATCATAAAGGGGGAGTTCTATATGATCCAGAGCAATATCCAACCCTTAGGAATACGTCCTCATTGACCTGTTCCCTGAAGGTAAGCCACACTTTGTACCTTTCACCAACTCCTAACAATGCTTTCATATTATGAATCCATCAAGGGATTAATCTATCCATCAAGGTAGACCCCACATTTAATCATGTAATCATCTCTGGAAATGTTTCAAGACCACACACAGAGTTATGCTTTACTAATCTCCTAAGTATTTCTCAGTCTAGACAAACAGACAAGATTAAGCATCCACAGTAGATGAGAAAAAATGTCTAGGACATCCACTTCAATGCAAACATCAGACCACTCCAGTTCCAGCTATCATCTAACCTCAAAACCAAGCAAGCAACATACCTGAGCACATTTAACTCACAGAGTACTAGCCATAGTGATCAACTTTCACTTGAATCAATACATTTTAGCAACACAAGGAGATTATATATTTTATTTTCTGTTATTTCTATTTTATCTTTATTTATCTTAGATAATTAGCTTTTGATGTGCTATTTTTATTGTGTGATTCTCATTACTGAAAAACAACCTCTATAAGATTAAAGAAGTTGTTTGTCTTATCATAATATACCTAAGGAGAGATCTTTAGCATACAAATATTTTTACGAATGTATGAGGGAATGAACCAGCACTTTCAGTGGCCACTCTATGCTTGTTTGATGAAATCATGTGAGGATGGTAGAGTCTAAAGAGGCAAGAAACTCAGTATTAATGATAGTATTGTGTATCTGAATTTCCTGGACCTGAAGCAACCTTGCCTCTACAATATTTGACCATTTAAACCATGTAATATTGGTATCTTGTATTACCTACCAAGGAGAAATCACTGTGACTATCTGGCACATGATTCTTTAGATCAGAGTTTCTAGTCTATGACTCCTTTGTAGAGGGTCAAAAGACCCTTTTATAGGGGTCATCTAGGACCATCAGAAAATATAGATGTTTCTATTATAATTCATAACAGTAGCAAAATTACAGTTATGAAGTAGCAACAAAAACAAATTTATGGCTAGGGGTCAGAACAACACGAGGAACTATTTAAAAGAGTGGCAGCTTTAGGAAGGTTGAGAACCACTGCTTTAGATAATTTTTACTTATACCAATAAGAATCAGGCTTGATGGTATCAGAGAAATAAACTTCTTCATAAACATCCTTTCCTTTGTTCATTAAGGCTTTTCTACTTGGTCTCCCTGTAGTAAAGATCTGGAGAGTCACCCAATTTCTTAGAGTTGACTTGACTATGCAGATGTGATTTTGCCTTAAGATTTTTTTCTGAGTACTCATTAAAAATGCTTCCCAACTGTCTTAGGTACTTTTCCACCAGTGAAACCAAAATACTATGAAAAAGGGGAGGATTTGTTTTGGTTTATGGTTTTAGAGATGTCAGTCCATTAAGGCAGGGAAAACATGAGAAACAGCTTAGTCCATGTCATTGCCAAGAAACAGGAAGAAACAGGAAGTGAGGCAAGAAGTAGATATTGATAATATGCTTCTAAGAACACGCATGCATATCAACCCCAGAGTATACACTCCCATATCAACCTCAGCTCCTAATGACCCACAAAGTAAACCCAGATCCTCTGCTTTCACCACCTTCTACCAGCTAGGAAACAAACACCAATAGCAAGACACTATGGACAACACTCCAGATTCAAAGCATAATATCATCTCTACCATCTTACTAGTTGACTCCATTTATCTGGGAGCCTCAGTATTAAACTGGGATTTGTTCTCTGCAATACAGCAAAATGCAAACACTCTTCATTGGTTTCCTATTTACAGTTACATAAGATCTACAAAATCAAGTGAAGGCATTGAGGCAATACTTGAATAATCTTTTTATCTGGAAATAATTTTTTAATTCAGTATTTTTTCAATAAGCACATTATGTTAGGAACTATTCTTGGCAGCAGAGACAAAGATGTTTATGACAGGCCTTCTTCAAAAATGATAGATACAAATCTGGGCATAGTGGTGGTAATCCAGATACTAGACACATGTAGATCCAAACCCAGCCTGGCCAACATAGTGAGATGTGTCCCATAAAAGGAAAAGTGAATGATGAATATATTATATACAGTACCAGAAGGGATGCTCTAAAGACCCAAGCCATCCAAACAATATTATATAGAAAAGTTAGCATTCTTGGTCAGAGATGCCATTTGAGCTTAGATTTAAGCAATGAATACAATTGCATAAGAGGAGGGGGGTGATTTCTAGAAAGAAGTAAAGGATAAACAACAGTCTATGGGTCTTTGAAGCACTTCTATGACCTAGAGTAGTTTTAAATCTGGGATGATTGAGGCTAGGAGTGTATAGTGAGTGGAACAGCGGAGGTAAAGGAGTAAATAGCAAATGAAATAGATGTAATTAGGAGAGAAGTGGCATAATTACACATTTGCCTCGATTCTCCTCTTAACTCTATCACTCAGAAAGAAACTATTTCACCAAGTTGTTTATTTTTTATTTTTTATTTTACTTTTTAGTCTATTTGACCATGTACACAAGGAACAGACAATGAAAACTATTCATTCAACCCGAAAGAACAGAATGTTTTTTTAAGACTTCGAAAATGTGTGTTCAGTTTCTAACAGACTAATTGCTCTGCTTGCATGCCAGCCTCATGGGACATCAGCAGGTTCAAGTTCAGCGGGTTGGAATCTAGCCTCAGAAAATGCAGCCAGAAGAGTTAAGGAATGCATTATTCCTCTCGAAATTGCTTGAGAGGGTTCTAAAATCATGAAAGGGTTGATGGGGCCACCAGATTTCATGGGTCAAGAATGTACAAGAGGTTAGGAATTCAGACCAAAGTTTACATTTGGAGTCAGGGTGAACGGGTTCTGAATATAAATAATCAGGAATTCGAAATGAAAGTGAAGTGAGGAAACCAAATATCTTAGAAATGTAAACCTCTTTTAAGTTCAACATCTTTTAAATGAAGTTGCTATAATATCTTTGCCAAGGCCAAAGCTGGTATCTATCTGGAAACTCTGAGTGGCCCTAGAATTGTAGCCACTTAAAATGGGTTTGCAGCTGGTGCATGCTGTTCATGTGTACGTCCCAAACTTTCCTCGGCTTGAAAATGTCACCAAAAGTTAATGAATAAATTCCTTTTTCCCAAGCTCCTTTATTAGTGAATCTATTGTGTGAGATTTAGAAAGGTACATTTTTAACATGAAAGCTATGGGGGCTCTGCAACCAGGCAAGTCTTTGAAAAACAATATTGGAAGTAAGAGACATTTGAGGATAGGCCACAGGGTTCCCAAATTTAGCATGCAGCAAAAAACCCTGAGGCTCTTAAACTATAGGTCTAATGCATCACCAAAAGCTTCTAAATCATTAGCTCTGTACTGGAATTTGATATTCAGCATCTCTAGGAAGTTCTCTGGTGATGCTGATGCTAGTGAGAAGACAAATTGAGGAAAACTGCTCTAACAAATCAAGACGTATATAAAGCCCATGAAAATAAGCTTTGGTTAATTCAGCATCTTAACTATATCATGGTCATTACTAGATTCACTGAGAATTTCTGGATTTTTCTTCAAGTCCCTAAATGTCTTCCTATTCCACCAAGCATCCCATTCTTAAACAACAACCTCAACAGAAATGAATGAAAAACATCACAGGATATCTCTCTTTTGCCCTCTTCTCTCTCCCACCCCTTCTCCTCCCCCTCTCTCCTGTCTTTCTCTGTGTCTGTCTCTGTTTCTCTTTTATCTGTGTGTATGCATGTGTGTGTGCTACATGCACAAATGTATATGTTCATTTATATCTATATTTTTTATATCTATATTTTAATTTTTGTTTTAGGGAAAAATATTTTCCATGGGCTCAATAGATGATTTGCCCCTTATATCTCAACTAGAAGCAGATCTCAGTGAGCACCTCTTCCTTCACTTTCTTTTTCATTCCTTTATATTTTGTTGTTTTATGACAGTGTCTTACTATGTGTTCTACTAGGTTCTGTACTTGGGAATTCCCCTACTTCAATACCCAAAGTAGCCAATGAATGTCTAAATCAATCATTCCCTATAAGGAATAAGGTTGCTGTGAAGAGTTTCTTTCTTCCTCCAGAGCTGTGTCCCGTAATTCCAGATACCATAAAAGAGCTAAACAGGCTTACTGAGGAATAATAAGTGAATAGCTATTAGGTAGGCAAATACCTGGGTATGTCTCAAATTTATTCCGATAACTAGAATCAGTATAAGTAGGTTTGAAGTTGAAAGTCAGAATGCAAATGTTAGTAAATAATTTATTATATTGGTTTTGCTATCACTATTTGCAAGGGAATAGTGCTCTTATGAAGAATTTAGCTCAATATACTGGGAAAAAGTGTCCTTTGAAAGCTAAAAGTATAAAGTAGTAATCTTACTTTTATTATATCTGTATATGGAATTGGAAGCTGTCCCTTCAAGTAATGAAATTTAGACAAGTTGGAACCTGTATAACAGCAAATCAATACTGAAATTATAGGCACAACATGTACTTCTGGAGAATAACACGTAGGAGAGAAAGACTCCATGAGCAAAATTTAACAGATTTTCCACTTACAGGCATCAATATAGAACAAAAACAGTAGTTACTAGTATGTCTTTTCAAATGTTTGCATTTTCCTCCTTGTTCAATCCTGTTAAAGCATTAAAAAAGAAAACACAGCTCAGATATGTCCCACACACCTATGGCCAATAGAAAGTAGAAACTGATTTTTTTTTATTTTGACCTAAAGCCATTGAAATACTTCATTAAAGAAGATCTCCACTGAAGTAAAAAGAAAATAGTCCAGGTATTTTGGTATGGTGAGTTAGTGACTAATGTGATGCCATCTCATCATTCTATTTTTATCTATAGCTAGATCTTAAGGAAATATATAACTAGGGAAGAGGAATCATACTAAGGAGACAAGTCAATCTTTTTGTCATTATATAAAACTATTTACTACTTCCGTTTTGAGTATACCTTAAAATGATTAGCTTGGAACTTAAATAGAAAAAGTTATGTATACCACACTTGTAAAGACCTGCAGCATGACACAGTTTTAAAGAATACTAGAAACTTGGCCAAAGACCCAGGACTGGTGTTCAGAAATGGTAATCAATTTTAGCTGAGGGATTGAATTCATAATCACAAAGCAATAGTTATGACACTATATCAAATTTCTCCCCCAAATTTATCTAAGGGGAGTCTGTACAAAGAAACCGTAACTCCAATTAAGTCTAGGTTCATAGGAACCTCTCCCTTCCCTGGAAAAAATGGGAATTGCACTCAGGGAAAAATTGTATAGAATAACTAAGAAAATAAAAATACAAAAAAAAGGTATAGGATAAGCAATAAATAAAAATAGAAAGTAGAAAAAGAAGTTTTCCAAGTGAAGAAGAATCTCTGATAGTTTGATAATTAGTACACAATGTACTTAATGACCACATTTTCACTGCTTCCTCTCATTTTCAAGATCTGGAGTAGTGTGTGTGTGTGTGTGTGTGTGTGTGTGTGTGTGTGTGTCTGTCTGTCTGTCTGTGTCTATCTCTCTGTGTGTGTGTGTGTGTGTGTGTGTGTTTCTCCCCTCTGGGTAGGTTGGCTAGAAAATAGCAAATGCTGTTTTATAGCCACTACCAGCAGAGGGGGCGTTTTCCATTGTGCATTGTGCACAGAATCTCAAATGCTGTGCCTGGGGTTGTATTTCTTATATATTGCTTAGAGTCTCCTGAAGCAGTATGACTGTTTACAGATACTTTACTGTCTTCTCTGATTGAAGCAGGCATTGGTTTGCCAGCAACTTTTGGTTGTTTTTGTTTTGAAGACCATGCATCTAACAGATGTTTGTTGTTGGCTCCATATCTGCATTCTTTGAAAGCTGCAGAATCAAATTGCTGACATTCAGACAACACTAATTCCCATATCCAGGGAGCCTAATTTGCTGTTCCTGAGATACTGATTCCTGGTGTTCACGGGTTTAAAAACCATTTCAGTGACACAATATAAGAATGGGCTTAGGAGATGCAGCGCTGTCTCCACTAAAGATAATCACATTTTATAAACATCTGCGTCATTACTGCTATGATTCATCTCTAAGCTGTATACAGCTGTGTTTCCAGTTTCAATTAACAATCCCTTAATTGTATATCCATCTCATGTTACTAATTTAGTTAATTTATTCATAATTAAGAGTATTCTGTTTTCTACCAAGGTTTGTCGAGCTCAGAAAACTATAAAGAGAAATATTTTAAGGCAGCGTCTCTGAGGGATTTTGTTTCTTATAATCACATCACAGTAAAATGTCATTCATGTGCCCAAAGGCAGATAAATTGCTAAGGGACTTTTTTTTTCCGGTAAAATATGAAGCTATGTGAAGCTGCAGTGTGCAGTGTTTTTAAACCAAATTCAATGCTGTGCATTTTGTTCTTTTCTTTCTCCTTTCCTGACATACTCTCAAAAATATCATTTGATTTGGTTATTATTTAAGTATCACAGCAAATCTAGTCACCAGTGCAGCTAAAACTGTCATTACCCTGTCAGGTAATGGTGTCTCTTAAAAATCTAGGCTATAAAATCTGTACATTTCAGAGGACATTAAGATCAGGAATTTTTAAATTGCTGAAGCCTGAGTGAGTGGAATACACCCTTGTGGAAAATGGAAGGCAGATAACATGATATCAGGCATTCAATTCATTTTAGTTTGACCTTTTCTAGAAAAATACAGATACCCTTGCAGCAAGGATCTTGCCTTCATTAATAAATGTCTGGGTGTCATTAAAATGGCAATAACAAAAACATTAAAAATAATGTTTCATTTTGTTTAGTGTCTAGAAACTGAGGCCTGTAGCCTTGGCCAAACTTGGAGCTTGAAAAGAAACCCCTAATTGTCCAATAGTTTGCATATTGTACACAATAGAAATGACATGTCTTTTGGTTTGCATGGATTTAGCTAAAATTAAAAATTTACCATCTTTGCCCCTCCTCTCCAGAAATCTCCTTGCCACTCAAGGAACTATACATATAATATGCACTCATTCTATCATGGAGGCATTAATCTCTACCTATTTTATTGATCACCAACTAAGTGGCTAGCATTCTGTTAGACACTGAGAGTTTGGTGATCACACAGTCATGATTTCTTCCTTTACAGATCTTTCAGCATGAAGGAGACATAAGACATAACTCAAAACAACCACATACCACGTGTACATTTGTGTTGCTTAATGAAGCTGAGAGGACAGACACGATTAAGCAATACTAAATCTCCTTATGTAGTATACCTAATGAGATATAATATAGATGATTCGCTGCTGATGAAGATTTAGATCATCAAGCCTTATTTCTGCTTCCTTGTAAGTAGGTTCAATTTTTGTAGAAGTTTAAACTGATGATTTCCCTCTAAAGAAAAATGTCTAAATGTTGAAGCAGATGATGTCCTTGACTCATATCCTAATTTTCAAAGCAAGGGATAGAAGGAAAAGTATGCCAATTCATACATCAATCTTCTGTCCATTTTAATTCTAAACATTTCTTAAATGTTAGTTTGTATCTTAAAGGTACCTACGTTCTGCTACCTTTCTTCATGGCCATAATGATGCATAAGAATATCCTGGCTGATATTCTCGAGAGCATTAAAACTGCTGAAAAAAGAGGCAGATGCCAGCACCATGCTCCAAAGACATTGTAAGCTTGCTAACTGTGATGATGAAGCATGTTCCATTGATGGATTTGAGCTCATCAGTGATCACAGAGCTGGAAAAATCAGTGTAAACCTCATAGGCAGGCTAAACAACGGTGGACTGGTCAGCCCTAGATTTGATGTGCAGCTCAAAGACCTAGAAAAACTAGTGAATAATCTGCTCTGTCTCATCAGCTTGGTTTCACTATACTGACAACCTCAGCTAGCATCATGAACCAGCAGGACAAAGACATACAAGTAGAAAAATCCTGTGACTGTTTTTCTGGGGATGTAAAACATATACATAACTGCGGAGAAGAGGCAAAACCAAGTACCATGTTCATGTAATAGCAACGGACTAATTTACTTTACCCTGTATGAATTCAAACACATCTGAGCATCCTTCCTTATTCTCATCTTAGCTTCTGAAGTTCTATACTTTCAATTCTTGTATGTGTGGTGGGGGAGAAGGTTGGCTTGCCTTTTTTTGTCTTATAACAGGTTAAGCATCAATGAAACAGTGAGAACCAAGTACTCTTAGTTCCTTTGTGTTTCTTAAGGTTGACTAAAAGTTGAGGAGGAAACACATCAACATACTTGCATAGCTTCCATCCTACCAAGTGTTCAATTCCTCTGTACACAAAAAAAGTTTCTCACAACCTCCCATAAAATAAATTATTATCTAGGCCAACCCTATTAATTTAAATACTAGTAATTAGATTCTGGATCTCTTAGCTGAAATATTCTCACTTGTTAAAAGTAAGATCAGAACTCAGACCCAATACAGCATTCTTTGAAATAAACCATGATCTTTTTTTTTCATCATGGAAAACAAAAATACTTATGCTTCAAAACTTGCTGCTTTCTTCTCAAAGTGCTAAATCCTCCAATAACATTAACATTTTGCATTGGCATTTTGCAAGAGTAATTCCTTTGAGTGATCATTTTATGATGGCATCTCTAGTCTTAGTTGTATTTGAATCTGTTTATATTTACAAATTGCAATCTGCATTTGGATATTGATGGAAATAGGGATTTTGAAAGTACCAATGATCATTTTAGTTCTTCATGGTCATTTAACTTAACAAAATCATTCTGAAAAAGATAGCATATTTCTCATAAATTAATAAGTTTATCATGACATTTTCATGCATGTATGTCAGGTACTTTGCTCATCTTAACCCTCCTCCCATTTTCCTCTCTTGTTTCTTCACTGCACCCTGATACCTTCCTCTTCTCAATGGTAACTTGTTTTATTTCTTCTTTTGTTATCTCTTATACTAGTTTGCATGTATGAGAAAAATTTTATACTTTTCTTTGTGAGTCCATCATTTCACTTAACGTGATAATCTTCAGTTCCATCATATTCTTACAAATGACACCATTTTATTCTTTCCTGTGACTGAGTAAAATAAGTGTGCATATATGCACCAAATTCATTATACATTCAACTGCTTATGGGCAACTAGACCGGTTCTGTATGTTAGCTATTGTGAATAGTGCAGCAATGCACATGGATGGACAAGCATCTTTGTGCCATGCTGACTTAGGTATATTCCCAGGAGTGGTGTAAATATTGTAAGTAGGGTTGTTTTAGTTGTTTGTTTGTTTTTAATCAGGAAGATCCATAATGATTTCCACAGGGGAAGCACCAGGATTGGGTGGAGAAGGACATTTTATTTTGTTGTTCTTGAGACAGGATCATACTGTATAGCTTAGCTTAGCTTCAACCTTGTGATCTCCTGGCTCAGCCTTCCAAATGATGAGATTTACAGGTGCAGGTCCACACATCTAGCTTTATAACCAAGCTGAAATATGTATCCTCATTTCCCTAAAAACCATGAATTAGAAATATGGCTTTATTATCCTTACATCTCTTATTTACTTATTTCATTCATTAAACCTGATTTTTATCCCCTATTATTTTGTGCTTTTATATTTATTCTATGTTTACTCTAAGAGGAAATCATAAAACTGAAGCAAATACTACATCTGAGTCTATCTGGACACTTTTCATTATCCTCATACGGGAAAGGGACAAATTCAGCATTTTGCTTCTGTCTCTGAAGAATGCTTCACTACTGCTCTTTCAGAATAGCAAAACTTCCTTCCTCGCCACTGTTTCAAAACATTATCTAGTTTCAATAGTTGTGCTTCAGTGTACAGATATGTGTTCATACCAAATATGAAAATGGTAGGTGAGATCACACTTTGACTCCTTGGATTTCAGATGGCACTAGATGAGAGCGGGTCACTGATTTCAAGTTGAAATAACAAAGATAAGTCAGTCGATGTCCCCAGCTAGACAGGACTCTTATTATACCTAAGGTCCATACCTTGGATGGATAGCAATGTCTGCAGGACAAGGCCATGACTGTAAATCTCCAGTGACAGTGTATGTATCAGCAATTCATAGCTTGACATTTTGCATGTCATGAACACATTCTTTGTAACAGTAATACTTCATAGAAATGAGGATCATGTATATGTCAGTGACCCTAGCCATTGTTACAATGTGCCCTGGTGAATATTTTGCTTCTCTGGAACCAGGTTTAATGAATATAATTTAGATCTGGGAGCAAAATAGCCAGTTGTTTGCCAGTTTTACTCTAAATCTAATTTCTTTTCTATATGATCATACAATTGGTTTTTACTTAATGCTACATGGGAGCTTTTGTTTGAATCCATATTTGTTCATCACTACTAGGGATCAAACTTAGAACCTTGTGCATGCTACACAAGGGCTCTAGCATAGAGCTACATCCCCAGGCTTCTGTGAGCTTTACTGTCCTTTACAAGAAAATTATTGTCATTTACCTGAAGTTGTTTACTATCAACAAAACAGAAAGAAGCCAACGCAATTGGATTTTGTCACTATGTTTTTCATTCATTGTCTTTTTACAATTTTCTAAGAAAGAAATTAATGACTAATTCCTGGCATGCAAATGAGATTCTGTAGAAAGAGATTCCTTTTTGTGGTTAATGAAAGGAGGGTTTTTTTTTTACAACTGGATAAAATATTTATTATTTTTTCCCCTGTGACATGACATCATTTAGTTTTGCTAGCTCTCCAAATGACACCGTTGCAGAACCTGAAAGAAGGGTTTTTTAAATCTTTTCCCTGTTAGGTTTCATTTTATATAGTTTTTCCTTTTCTTAAGTTGTAGCTGTTTTTCAGACAATTCACACATAATAAAAGACATTAATAATAATGGTAGAATAAGGGAAGTAAAAGCAAGTTGGTAAACATCAATGGATACCAACCAGAAAAAAGTTAAAGCTTTAACAGGACAAAAAGTAAGTTGCCCTATTAATAATACATCCCACTGTTGTAATGCATTTTTGCTCCTCTAGTATAGTCTCTCTGCCCTGGAACCATACGGTACTGCTCTTCTCTAAGCCCTATAGGGAAGAGTTTTGAGTTAACTTCTCTGGCTAAACCTTAATCAAATCATAGGCAATTACTAAGCAACTCTTGTATGCATACCACTCTACCACTCTACCACTCCAGACTGACTTTCCCTAGATTGTTGTTTTATTAGGCAGGAAGGTTTCTCATACATACATGAGAAAGTATTCTGAAGGGCCTCAGTAAATGTATTTTTTACTAGATGCCACAGTCAATGATTTTAAGATAGCTTTCTAATTTCTTGAAATTCTAGAGAGAGTAGATATCATATGACAGTTTTATCCAATGCCTGTCCTAACCCTGAATACAAAGTCAGTGTTAAGAACCCTGAAAGTAGAAAGTGTTCCATACTTGGTAGTCAAAGCAGGTTATGATCACTCTCTTTGTATAATTGAAACATTGCACTTTAATAGAGTCACTATGGATCCAGTTTATCTTTTGTAACTAAAAAGTAGAGGTTTAATAAGTAATAAAATAGACACATATAGCTACCAGAATTTTTACTCTTTTCATTGACAAAGTGTTGAAATTAATTTTGAGGGATGTTGGGAAATACCTTTTCCAGTGGACAAATAGGTTGTTATGGTTTAAACCTAGATGGTTCTCAGATACTCATATTTGAATGCTTGTTTCAAGTTACCCCCTAATTTTGGAAGGCTGTGGAACCTTTAAGTGGAGTCAAAGGAGCAGAAGTAAGTCACTAAGTGAAGGTCTCGGAATGTTCTTTTTGGCCCCTTAACTCTGACCAAACTCTTTGCTTCCTGGTCTAAGCTATTATGAAGAGCCTCTGCTGCATCTGGCTGCCAGCATGGAGTTAAATGTATTATTACTCCTTACTTTCTATGATGGACTGAAAATTCTGAAACTGTGAACTAAAATAAATCATTACTCCTTTAAGTGATTTCTGTCCAATATTTCGATTTCGATGACAGAAATGTAACTACAAGGCCATATACATCAATCATGTAATTCTTCTTGTCATTTGTCAATGAATTGCATTGAAATATAATTGTCCAACATCATAATTACTTCCCATGCCTTACTTCCCATTATTTGAATGTTTGTGTTCCACTCTCAAAATTCATGTGTTTAAACCTTGTTTCCCATGTGATTATCCCAGGAGATAAGAGTCCTTGGCAGATGATCAAGTCATGAAGACTCTTATAAAAAAATATGTGAAATAACTGCTTTCCACATTGCAAGGACACTATAAAATTGTGCTGTCTCTAAGTTAGGAAAATTGTCTTAATTAAATGCCGAATCTTCTCAAATGTTAATATTGGACTTTCTGGCCACCATAATGTGAGGTTTAAAAAAACTTCTATTCATAAGTAACACAGTATATATTTTTTTCATTATTACATACCAAAGGCAATACAGAATTTATTATATAAAAACCTATTCAATATGTAAGCTTTGTTTCTTTTTTCTGGTTTCTAAAGTTTTCTGTAGAAACCTAAAAATGCTGCTATATGTGCTTATTTCGTTTACTACAAATAGACTGTAGTACTGTCAGGATCTAAGCCAAATATTCTTTACCTGACTTAAATGTATTCAAGGCATCTTTCTGCTGCAGTCATTAGTACTTCTGCATTCAAGCTTCCAGGGAAATGGGACTTGAAAAATTGTAGATTTGCATTAACTTAAGGAAACAACCTTTCAAGTGAGTGATCTCCTCTATTTCACTGCATTGAAGTCTAATGTTGCTTGGAACTGATGAACATTCCCGGAATGCAAGCTAACTGAATGTGCTATAGAAAAGAGTAGGGCATTCCTTGGCTCTGGGTATTGAAGCAAAAGGCCTATGCTATGACATGGACTCCTGTCTCCACCCAGAGGGTATTTGAGTAAGTTGTCAATATTGCCGCAAACAGCACTCATCTCAAGCTTAGAAAATCCTCTCATTTATTCTCTTTTTGGGGGCCATTCTTATAAGTACAGAGAATGGAAAAATCCTATGAAGGAACTTAAATTTTATCCAGGAAATTCCCTTAACCCTAAGTTTTTACCCATCTTTATTCCCTCAAATCCCATCTGCTATGAACTATCTTAGGTTATCTTGCCCTTAGCCCCTTTGATGGAAATAATAACCTGATATAAATGTGTTTGGGATGGATGGTACTGACTAATTCATTGTTACCTTAGGTTTCAGCCTAAGACATCAGTCTATAGTCATCCCAAATGTAAGCATGTAGCCAACAAATATCTAGTAGGATGTACAAAAGACAGATTCCAACCTTAATAACTTCATCCAGGCCTTTTGCCTTAAATTGACCCAATTACAAAAGCAGACTTTTCTGACCTTCAGTTTTGTACCAGATGGCCAATTTGCTCCTATGTCAATGCTGTGACACAGGATTCTTGAGGGTAAAATCTAAAATTAATAACCTGGGGAGTAGGACTTACTATTTTATCTTATCCCTTTTCATATATTGTTAGCAAATACCATTAAAATATTTTAGCTAATTAATATATTTTGAATGTCTTAAATTTTGTGACCGAGAATCTATGGGCACATTCATTTCTGGCCACTATTTTCCCTAGCACAAACATACTTGCGACATTTGTTGTATGCATTACAGAAGCCCCAAGGGTTCATAAAGATAACTAATAAAACAGTCTTGGGTTTTGGCCTCTTTCTGGAGATAAGGGCTGTGAATTTGTGATTAAGATAAGCAATTTCCTGGAGCATGCAGAGCTGATACTCATACTAGTCACACATATAAAATATCACATAATCTGTGCTGGCAGATTTTAAATTAATTACAGACATTGTACCACCACCATTTATCTTAAATTCTAATTGTTCTCCCTTTACTGTGCAAAATATCCCACTTCAAATTGGTAGCCACCTCCATGGACCAGTAATGAATCTTTATTAGCAGGATGTCTTCTCTTCCTGCCCACACTGAAGAACTGGCTGATTATCAGGGGACCATATAAAACTGCAAATGGCCCAAGCTATATACAGAGCCAATTAAGTCTCTAGGAATGGGCTTAAAGCATTAGTATCTACTAAAAGTCCTAAGAATTTCACAGTGCAGCCAGATTGCAGAACCCTGATTCTAAAGGAAAGGGAACCAGGGTGACTCCACGCACAACAGAGCAAGGATGCTGGTAAACAAATATATATGCCAGGTGTGTATCATAAATCACAAGTCTGCTGAAATGAAGCCTATCCTGTAAGATTTTGATTATTATGTGAGATGCAAAAAAGTCAGTTACTTCAAATTCCCTAGTTTTGTCCTTATTGAACTGGCAAATGCCAATCATTCCTTGTGCAACTTACCATTTCTTGAGGAAAAGCATTTTTTCCCATATTGAACCTTGAGAAGTCCAGATGACAGAGTGGAAGCAGTAGGTAACATGGCAATTTCCAAGGAATGAATACTATATCATGCTGAACTATTAAACTGGTAATTTTCAAAATCAAACAATATTCTGTGAGAAAGAAAGTAGTGGGAGTCTATATAGATAGAGCATCTAATGAGTGTGCTTTTGTCTCACATATGCTTCAGAGTATAAGTTTGAGAGTTAGGCTCAACCCCCTTATTGTCCATGAAGAATAACTTGCATGTGGAAATGAGCTAGAATCTATTCTACTCAGAAAGTTGGTCCTAATAGTAACAAGCCTGTATTCTGAGTTTTCTTAAGAAACTCCTTTCTGAATGACAATTAGGGAATATTTATTGTTTTGGAAACAGGGGCACACACGTGTGAGAACTTTTTTCCTTAAAATTATTCATTCAGAGCCTTAATGTTTTTGCATCATTTTATAGAGAAAAAAGTTGAAACTCTTATTTGTCTGTGGCATCTAGTGTAATGTCTGGGATATAAGGAGAAAACTTTATTTGCAAAGGACTGAGACTATGTGAGCACTTGCTAGTATGTACATGCACCTACACAGGTGCACAATCATACTTATCCAATGAATAGTTTTCCCAAAGACTAGACATTCCATTAAAACAGCAAATTCTTAAGTAGTTACCGAAACCCCAGGTTTTCTTATTTTCTTTTATAATATTTGGATGCATTTAGGTGAACCTGCAGCGCTTTAATTATATCTGTATCTGATGAGCAGGGAAAAATGTAAAAGGGGTTGGGGAGAGATTTAATTTTAGATAGGCAGGATAATTAACAGGATTTGGAAAAACTACTGGAACTTTAATTAAATGTCTCTACATTAATTTAGTCATTTAATTGAAAATGTATTGGGATAGTCCTTACAATTTATCACTCTTGGTCTTTGAGGAAAAAAGATTTTAAATAACAAAGCATTGGTTAACTACTTTTTTATTATTTAGCTGGTTGTCCACCACTTGGCACTTTCATTTTTTTCCCTGTACGTCTCACTTTTTTTTAAGGTAATTTGGCTTGTCACTTTTATTTAAAGAGCTGTAAATCAGGGGGTGAGCCATATTTTGAAAAATTGAGCAAATGTTTCCTTTCTCTTATTTTAGACTTTAACAGTCAATAAGGTCATGTTGTAATGTTTTTCCCCAATATATTGTTAATTTCCCATTTGTACTTTGCCAACTTTTCTTTCCTTTTTTAAAAGTCCTGAATATATACGATATATGTAAATTTCAGCAATAATTTTGATATAAGTGGTCACGATATTTTCTTAAATTACATAAAGAATTACTCATTGAAAGAAATACAACTTGGTGGCTCTTGAGATGTTTCAATAACCAGGCCCAAAGGAGAGTTTTTCTAAGGCAGTTTTCCTTGGTGTTAAAGTATGTTCTACTGCATTACATGATTCTCCATTAATTATCTTCAAATAAGCCCCTTCCAATGTTTGTATGGCACATAAGCTTCACAGGTACATAAAGCTTCTATGACTGCACTTTGACCCGTATGGTTATTAATTTTTCAAAATTACACAAAAGGAATAATGTGAGATAATGCACAGAAGCTGAAAATTAAGAAGCAAAATAAAACTTTACCTTTATTTGGTAAATTGGTTGTGAACTACACACATGATGGCTCCCAACAATCTATAACTCCAGTTCCAGGGGATCTGACACCATCTTCTATACTCCACAAGTACCAGGCATACATGTGGTGCATACACACACACACACACACACACACACACACACACACACACACACACACACGCACACGCACACACACACACACACACACACACACACACATTCCTTTAAAATATAGCATATTCTCTGGGAGGAATATTTGAGAAGATAGCATCATCATGCATTTGAACAGGGTGAATGTCTTAAGAGGATGAACATAACATTGTGGGAAAGAAGCATAGCAAAATATTATGGGAGAAGTAAGGCTAAGCAATGAGTCCAAACATTCAGGTTGTCCTTAGGGGCAATTGATTTCTTTACAAATTTATATCATGTTCAATCTGGCTGATCAGCTAACAGAATGTATATAATTGCTAGGTTAAAATTGACAAAATGATATTTTTCCTCTAGAAGTATATAGACCAGGTCTTCTTTGGCAATTCTGTCTCACAATGTCTGACATCCTCTATTGTCTAGTTGCACCACCACGGTAGCCTCAGAGTCTCACTGTTGCTCTGTGGACCAACATGTCTGCTATTTTTTGATCATCTCATCTGATTTCTAATGAATAGAAAGATATAGGGCAGAAAAAGACAATTGCAATCAGGGTTTTAAAAAAATAATCTCAGTATATTAAGAAATGTATTTTTTACCAAACTAAAACTCATAGGTTCTACCACTGTGGAAGAAATGGAAAAAGTACAAAAGCAAACAATAATCATTGTCCCAATGGTGTTTTTAAAAAGTCTTACTAATTACCTGAGAATGTAGAGGAGATGAATCTTGAATCCTATCTATTCTTATGAGTCTGTGATTCTTAGAATATTTTTAAAAATCTCCATTATCTATGAAGAAAAGTGGTTCTCATGGTTTTTTAGAAGGTTTAGAAGTTAATTTTCTCGTGACTTTAAAGATGTGTGTGTGTGTGTGTGTGTGTGTGTGTGTGTGTGTGTGTGTGAGTGAGTGAGTGTTTGAGTGTGTGTGGATGTGTATACAACCTCACATGAGTTATTTTCCATGGTTGCCATAGAAACTGCATCTCTTTTCTTAAACCAACACTCCTGCTATTTTGTACCTTGGAACACAAAGCTGTTAATAATAACATTTAGAAAACATTACAAAAATATGTGTGTAAAACACAATAGAGACTGAGAAAGCTTAATGGTTGCCTTAACTCAAAGAAGTACCAATGGCTTCTGTTCAGGAGCATTATTCATTGACATGTTTCTGCTGAACCTGAGGTCTTTATTTCTACCAGTGGACATTTGTAACCTAAGAAAGATCTATAGTATAAGGAAGGCAATACGCATTGTGAGGAATATTGAATTCATCTAAATGAATATAACATTTTTCTGACATAGTAATGCTGCATTCTCATTACCTGTCAGTAGAAACAGAATTACTTACTGGATAACTTTGCTTTATGAACCTGATTACTCTAAAAACTCAAGATATTATATAGATCAGATCAAAAGAAGTCAAAGTTATCTAGCCTTTCTTCTATTTCTTTACAACTCTAAAAGAAATTTTTGGATGTTTTTAAAATGAGGTCTGAGAGATAGCTTTAGTGGGTAAAAGTGCTTGCTGCAAAAGCAAGTTCAAATCTCCAATACCATATAAGAACCAGAAATAGTGACATATGCCTATATCCAGAGGACTGGGACCTGGAAGCCGGCATATTCTTGGGCTTACTAGGCAGACAATCTAGTTGAAACAAAGAGTTCCAGGTTTACTGATGGACACTGGCTTAAAAAATGAACTGTCAGACTGACAAGACTTCACTGACAATCCTAATGACCTGAATATTTCCCTGATACCAACATGACAGAAAGGTAGAACTAACTCTAAAACATTGTTCTCTAACCTACACACATGTACTGTGACTTTCCTTCTCTTACCACAATCAATAAATAAAAGTTAAAAAAAAAATAAAGTGGGCCTGGAGAGATGGCTCAGCACTTAAGAACACTGACTGCTCTTTCAGAGGTCCTGAGTTCAATTACCAGCAACCACATGGTAGCTCACAAACATCTGTAATGGGATCTGATACCCTTTTCTGGTGTATCTGAAGACAGCTCCAGTGTACTGATATAAATAAAAATAAGTAAATCTTTTTTTAAAGGCATGTGCCAATTACACATAGTACTACCTGAGGACCCTGCTATACCACTCATAGGCATATACCCAGAAGATGCTCCAACATATTATAAGGACACATGCTCCACTATGTTCATAGCAGCCTATTTATAGTAGCCAGAAGCTGGAAAGAACCCAGATGTCCTTCAACAGAGGAATGGATACAGAAAATGTGATATATTTCCACAATGGAGTACTACTCAGCTATTAAAAACAATGAATTCATGAAATTCTTAGGCAAACAGATGGAACTAGAAAGTGTCATCCTTAGTGAGGTAACCCAATCACAAAAGAACACACATGGTATGCAGTCACTGATAAGGAGATATTAACCCAGAAGCTCAAAATAAACAAGTTACAATTCACAGATCACAGGAAGCGATTGTGGAGACAATGTGTGGGGCAGAGACTGAAGGAAAAGCCATCCAGAGACTGTCCTACCTGGGAATTCATCCTATAAGCAGTCACCAAACTCCGACACTATTGTGGATGCCAAGAAGTGCTTGCTGAAAGGAGCCCGATATGGCTGTCTCCTGAGGGGCCCTGCCAGAGCCTTACAAATAAGGAGGCAGATGCTATCAGCCAACCATTGGACTGAGCGCAGGGTCCCCAATGGAGGAGTTGGAGGAAGGACTGCAGGAGGGGGGAAACCGGGAAAAGGTATAACATTTGAAATGTAAATGAAGGATATATTCAATAAAAAAGGCATGTGCCAACATTCATACAACCACTCTGGAAAGCAGTCTGGCGGTTCCTCAGAAAACTGGGCATGACACTCCCGGAGGATCCGGCTATACCACTCCTGGGCATATACCCAGAGACTTTACCTGCATGCAATAAGGATACATGCTCCACTATGTTCATAGCAGCCTTATTTATAATAGCCAGAAGCTGGAAAGAACCCAGATGTCCCTCAACGGAGGAATGGATTCAGAAGATGTGGTATATCTACACAATGGAGTACTACTCTGCAATTAAAAACAATGAACTCACGAAATTCCTAGGCAAATGGTCAGAACTGGAAAATATCATCCTTAGTGAGGTAACCCAATCACAAAAGAACACATATGGTATGCAGTCACTGATAAGGGGATATTGACCCAGAATCTCGGAATACCCTAGACACAATCCGCATATCAATAGATTTCTAAAAAGATGGAAGGAGAGACCCCTGGTCCTGGAAAGACTGGATGTAGGGGAACGCCAGGACAGAGAAACGAGAGGGGGTTGAATGGAGAAAAGAGGGAGGGAAGGGGGCTTATGGGACTTTCGGGGAGGGAGGAAACGGGAAAGGGGAAGTGATTTGGAATGTAAATTAAAAAAAAAAAAGAATGGAGTTCCAAAGGCAAAAAAAAAAAAAAAAAAAAAAAAAACCTCAACATCTTAAAATCTTAACCTAAAAAAAAAAAAATGGAGTACAATAGACAAATGTGTTCATAAGCATGGTGAGTACATAAATGCATACACACACATCAGCACACACACATGCACACATGCATACACACAGACACACACACACAGAGAGAGAAAGAGAGAGAGAGAGAGAGAGATTCAGAGAGACAGAGCAAGAGAGAGACTGAGAAACAGAGAGACAGAGATGGTTGACAAGCAGACATGTACAAACTCAAATTCATGGACACTTGTACTAAACATGTAAAAACATAATGGTAGAAGGGAAATAATGCTGCAAAAATTAAACTTCTGCATTGGGAAATGGAGAGCATTTTTACATCTAGCTGTATTGCTTCTCCCCATGGAGCTGTTCTAAGCACAATGTTTCCATTACATAATGAACAGCATCTTAAATACTGTACAACTGCTTCCTGTTAGAAGTACAATGCAGCAGACTTGGCTTCTCAAGAATCATTTATAACAAACCTACTGATTACCATTTCTGTAGTAAAAGGGAGAGATGCATGCACATTTGAGGGCTATAGCAGAGTACAAGGTTGATATTCACAACTAAAGCATGGTACTATGATACCAAATATGTTACAATTTGAATGCTATTTTTTTGAGACAGGGTCTAGGTTTATAGCCTATGCTCTTGTCAAATTCACAATCATCTAGCCTCAGATTCCAGTTGGCATGGATAATAGACATATTGAAGTAACCACATCCAACTTCTGGATGTGTTTAAGAGTTAAAATTAGACTGTTTCCTCCTCAAGTTATTTTTGATCATGGAGTTTTATCTCAGCAATAGAAACCTAACTAAGGCAGATGGCATACAAATTAGTAGGTTTCATTATGACATTTCATACATATATTATTCTATTTTGCTTCCATTTATATTCTAAGGCCATTCTTTAGCATCCCCCATCTTCCCTCTGGTACCTTTCTCCAAACTAGCCCCTCTTCTGCTTTCATGCTATACTTGTGTGTACATAGACTGTGAATATAAGAGAAAACATGTAATATTTTATCTTTTTCTCCTCTAATGCCTTTGAATTCCCCTCCATTTAATCAGACTACCTCTGCCTGTTCTGCTTTTGTGTTATATTAGATGCCACTTTTAAAACAGTTTAAGAACTTTTGATCATTCAGTACAAGAAACACTTAAATTGAATGAAAGATCTGAAAGTGTCACTTTGCAAATCGAGTTCAAGAACTCTGGGCCCATTGTCACTTTTGTTAACTTCACTGAGAGAATCTATTCTGTATATATAGAATACTGGTATGTTTATCTTGGTTGTATTTAGATCAAAGACTCTATCAAATATTTCAGTAGTTATTACTGATATTTTATATCTGTATGGTACTTTAGAGGTGACTAAGAACTTCACATTATAATTCCACCTAATTGTCATAATAATCTCAGAAACTAGTAAATTATAGCAAGAAGAATACCCAGTGCTTAAAATCCCCTTAATGGAGTTTGTGTGGTTTTGTTAAGATATTAATGAAACTAGTTATGATTTACATGGAATGAAATAATTTGCTTAATCGAAATTGTCATGATGCCACATGTGATGTGAGTGAGCATCTTGAAGAAGGGATCGCATATCTGTGAGCATCTTGAAGTTGGCATTGTAATCCTCCAAGGAAATAAAACTGAACAAAACAGTTCGATAAATTTCTATGTATGGAAAATGATAACATTCAGAAACTAACATCAAAAGTCTAAGAAGAATTAATATTGACAAGTTTCAGGATAATGTTTTGCAGTGAGGAAAGGATCTTAAGAAAGCAGTCCTCCAAAAATAATTGTGATTTCTTTTTTGTTCCATCCACTTGTTTACTGGAACCATTAATATTCATTGTCAGCTTGATTGAATTTAGAGTCATGTAAGAAACAAACCTCTGGGTATACCTATGATGACATTTCCAGAGAGATCTAACAGAAATTTGAAGACTAACCCTAAGTCTTGGCAATCAAATTCCACTCTAAGAATGGGATCCTAGACTCAATAGAAAGGAGAAAGCAAGCTGAACACCATAATTCATCTCTCTGTTTCCTGACTATGGGCACAATGTTACCTACCACCCCATATTCCTGGTGCCATACTTTGTCTGCAGTAATGGACCATGCCCTTAAACTATGAACCAGAATACCCTTTTCCCCTTTATAGTTTTTGTCAGGGATTCTGTCACAGTAATGAAAGGACTAACTAATGTAGTTAACAAGCTGACAACATGTCCGTAATACCAGATATGTTACCTTACAGGGCATAGTTTTTCCTCTATTGTACACATGACTTTGACCAAACTTCTATAAATAACTATCATGGCTAGTGAAGATACAGAGTAAAAGATCAGGGCTGAATTCTTGTTCTTTCTTTCCCAGAGAAATAATTCCCAAGCTGATATTTTAAGGTCGACTCTCTCATATATGAAAAAGAGCAAGTTATACTATCACTGGTTAAGAGAAGGATATTAGAGTGCCTTTGGCAATGATTCTTTGTTTCATTATATTTAGTTTTAGTTTTATCCTATTTTTAAATTTAACAACTTTTTATTGGATCTGTCTGCTGCTGATAAACTGTTTTGTGTATAGCAATAATGTCAACAGAAAAATTAGGAGTCATAGACCTATTGGAAAATCCATTCTTTAGTTCAATAAAATTATACTATAAAAGACAAGCTACATATTGAGTGTTAATAAAATAATAAGATGAAGAACCATAGGAAAAATTTAATTGAAATGTAAAGTGATTCACCTTTAAATATCCAAAAGATAACTTTGGATTGAATCATCAGAGTTTAAAATGAAGGACTATTTGTACTGATAATCTCAATTTTTGTGTAATTCTAGGACCGTAGCACCATAACTTTTGTGTTGGGGTTAGTAATGAAAACTTGTAGTAAGCCATCTACAGATGAACATTTCTTGAACAGAAAGGCCTCAAATATCATTTTGTAAATGTATATGGGAAACTCTAAGCCATATTTCCAACCCACTAGCCACTTTTCTTCTTTAGAAACCATACTCCAGCTAAAATGTCATGCCCATCACTTGCTCTGGTATGGTGACAAAGCATAGGCAGCAAAACTCTGCCCTCTAGATATCTGATTTTGATAGATATCATTGCAGCGAATCTTTTGGTGGTTCAGTTTCTTCATGTGTAAAATGGAGTAATGAAAACACAGTTTGTTGGAGAATTCAGTAGTTAAAATGGTTGGACTCAGAGTGTAAGGTATCTAACAAATAAATGTTATATATTATTATCCTTGCTATTGTTAATTATTCCTCCCAACTAGAACATCAATTCTATAAACTGTTTACCAAGATCTTGTTCTTTCATTGAACCCCGAGTCCTCCAGATGAAATGAACTAATTCTTATATGGTTATATAAACTGTTTATACATACTTGTGTTTTAATTATGTGAATGTATATATCCAAAAATTGGAATTTCTACAGATTCACACAGCCCACATAGATTAAGCAGATTGATTCTGAAAGAACAGATACAATGTACTTTACATAGTCACTAGTTTGGGATGACAATGTTTTAAACCTTAAGAATCCATGCTGATGTTGGCCTGGCTATATTGTAAATATTTTATCTTGAAGACTTGAAATTAATACTTTGTAATATAGTAATTTATGAACTTTAGATGTTAATTTTTCTAGATATAAATCCCCCATATTTGTCCTTATTCTGCTTTTCTGTTTGTGCATTAATACTGCTCAAATCATAAAATCTATTACTGGAATTTTAGTTTTGAATAGTACTTTTGAGAATTTATATAGAATGATTACATGGTCCATAAAAAATTATGATGGGTTCCTTTTTTTTGTTTCCTCCTCCTCCTCCCCTCTCCTCTTATTCTTCTTCTCCTTCCTCTTCCTCTTCTTTTTGTAGCAAGCACGGCTTATTCATGTACAAATCTCCTTTTTCACAGTACATTATATTAATTTTGAGTATCAGTCTTCCTAAGGTCTAAATGAAATAAGGTCTACAGGTAGCAGGACATTTTGATGAAAGTAAGTTCTGAGCAGGTTTTAATGGTGATTATTAGTAGTAAGGTCATTATGAAATATGTGCTATATATGTACTGAAGAAATATAATTATTTTTTTTAAATTTTCTTTAACCATTTTTCACATCCAGTCATTATCCCCTCCCCCTGCTCTGCCCTCTGAAAGTTCCTCATTCCATTCCTCCTCCCCTGTCTCCAAGATGTCCTCCCTCACATCACCCCACTCCCTGGGGCCTCACTTCCCTCCAGGGGTAGGTACATTTTATCTCATTGAGGCCAGACCAGGCAGTCCTCTGCTATATATGTGTAGGGGCCTCAGACCAGCTCATGTATGCTGACTGGTTGGTGTCTCAGTGTCAGAGAGATCTCAAGGGTACAGGTCAGTTGAGATTGCTGGTCTTCCTATGGGATCACCCTCCTCCTCAGCTTCTTCCAGCCTTTCCCTAATTCATTCACAGGGGTTCTCAACTTCAGTCCATTGGCTGGATGTAAGTATCTGCATCAGACTCTTTCAGCTGCTTATTGGGCCTCTTGGAGGGGAACCATGATGGCTCCTGTTTGTAAGCACACCATAGCATCAGTAATAGTGTCAGGCCTTGGAGCCTCCTCTTGAGATGGATCCCAATTTGGGCCAGTCACTGGACCTCCTTTCTTTCAGTCTCTTCTTCTTCATTTTTGTCCCTGTAGTTCTTTTAAACAGGAACAATTCTGGGTCACAGTTTTGACTGTAGGATGGCAGCCCCATCCCTCCACTTGATGCCCTGTCTTTCTACTGGAGGTGGACTCTATAAGTTTCCTCTTCCCACTGTTGGGCATTTTATCTAAGGTCCCTCCCTTTGAGTCCTGAGAGTCTCTCACCTTCCAGGTCTCTGGTACTTTCTAGAGCGTCCCCCCCACCACACTTCCCACCTCCCAGAGTTGCCTGTTTCCATTCATTCTGCTGGCCCTCAAGGCTTCACTCCTGCCCACCCCCCAGTACCTGATCATGTTCCCTTTTTTTCCTCCCTATCCCCTCTTCCACCCAGGTCCCTCCCTCTGCCCCAGGATGATTGCTTTCTTCACCCTCCCAAATGGGATTGAGGCATCCTCACTTGGACTCTTCAGCTTGTTAACCTTCTTGACTTCTTTTATTCTTTTTTCTCTTCTCTTTTCTTTTTTCTCTTTTCTTTTCTTTTTTCTCTTTTATGAGATTTATTTTATGAGTCCTCTATCTGCAGGTACACCTGCATGCCAGAAGAGGACATCAGATCCCATTACAGATGGTTGTGAGCTATCATGTGGTTGCTGGGAATTGAACTCAGGACCTGTGGAAGAGCAGACGGTGCTCTTAACCACTGAGCCATCTCTCCAGCATGTTTTATTTTTCATATATTTTTACCATGTTGGTAGCAACTTCTCAAAAGGAGCTTCAAAAGGCAAATTAAACCCATGGATGGAAAACTATTTACAACCTTTATTGCTAATCATTTATTGTTCTGAAATTTAGTTAAGTGGGTAATTTTGGAATTATTTAAATTAATTTATTTATTTACTTTACATGCCTAACACATTTCCCTCTCCTTCCTCTCTTCTCAGCCTGTCCTCCAACCCCTCCCCTCCATCCATCCTTCCTCTGTTTCACTTTAGTCCTCCCATGAATGTCAATCAGCTCTGGCATATCAAGTTGAAGTAAAGTCTAGGCATATCTTTTATTGAGACTAGATGAGACAGTCGAGTAGGAGGAGCAGGATCCAAAGGTGGGCAACAGAGTCAGAGATAGCCACTGTTCCTGCTGTTAAGAATCCCACATGAAGACCAAGCTATGCAAATGTAACACATGTGCAAAAGTCCTAGGTCAGACCCATGCATGGTCCCTGGATCATGGGTCAGTGTCTGGGAGCCCCTATATGCCTAGGTTAGTTGATACTGTAGGTTTTTGTGATGTCCTTGACCCCTCTGGCCCCTACAATCCTTCCTCCTCTTATTCCACAGAATTTCCCAAGCTCTGTGTAGTGTTTGGCTATGGGTCTCTGCATCTGTTTCCATCAGTTGCTGAGTGAAGCCTCTCTGGTGATGGTTATGCTAGGCCCATGTAATAGCACATCTTATAGGCAGGACAAATGTAGGTTGAAGGGTTTTGTGGCTGGGTTAGTGTTCCAACCCCTCTATTTGAAGTCTTGCCTGGTTACAAGAGATGGTTAGTTCAGGTTCCATATACCTCATTGCTAGGAGTCTTAGCTAAGGTCACCTTCATAGATACCTCAGAGTTTCCATTGGTGTAGGTTCAACTATATCACTGCTGGGCATATAATCAGAGGATGTTCTACCATACCATAAGGATACTTGCTCAACTATGGTCAACCCATAACTTTATGGGTAATAGTCAGAAGCTGGAAACAACGTCGATGCCCCTCAACTGAAAAATAGATAGAGAAAATGTGGTACATTTACATAATGGAGTATTATTCACCTATTAAAAACAATGACTTCATGAAATTTGCAGGCAAATGGATGGAACTAAAAAAGATCATCCTGAGTGAGGTAACCCAGACTGAGAAAGACAAACATGGTATAAGTCGATATTAGATGTAAAGTAAAAGATAACCATGCTACAATCCATAGACTGAAAGAAGATAAGCAACAAGGAGAGCTCAAGGAGGGCTCAAGGAAGACCATCTGAATCTCACTGAAAAGGGGAAATAGAATAGACATCATGGCAGAAAGGGGGCGAGGACTGGACTGGAATGTGTGTAGGATGAAAACAGGAGGAATCAGGTGTGGGGAGGACAGGAGAAAAAAACGGAACAGGATGGGGCATCTTTGGGACCAGCTAGAAACCTAGGCTAATTTACTTTATTTTAATTTTTATGTGTCAATACCCATGGATGTCCACAGAAACCAGCAGAGAGTGACAGAGTCCCTGGAGCTGGAGTTACATGGGACTGTTACCCACTGAATGTGGATGCTGGAAACTGCACTGCAGTCCTCTGCAAGAGCAGTCATCACATTCAGATCCTGAGCCATCTTTCCAGTCTGGGAACAATTTTTAAATACTAAATTCATGCCCCATCCCAATTTTCTAAATGGTTTCTAGTTGTTTCTTAGTGGTCTGAGCCTGTTTAGTCTATTTCTTATCTGTTTTACACAGTTGTGGGTGGTTTAACATTAGCCATGTGAAGGTGGTTCTTTAAAAGCTGAGGTTTTAAACTATTTACTACTACCTTAATGGAGGGTGTGATTCCAGTAAAGTGGGGATGCTCAGAAATGTTCATTGGAAATCATCGTGTGTATTTAGCAAGGCACCAATTTTCAGCCAGTATTTCCTCAGATACCAATTTCTTCTCATTTTGGATCTTCATTGCTTCCCTGATTGATCATGACCTATGCCTGACTTCTATGTGTCCATCTCATAGTAGTGATTATGTATAACATTATGACTATCACTCCTACATATATACATATATACATATATATATATAAATTTTCTCATCATATGACATTATTATAATTATGGTGTATCCCTTAAACACAACTGAAGTGTTGGTTTAAATCAGTAAATCTTGTCTCTGCTTCCCAGAACTCTCAGGGTTTCAAAGTGTGATGGCTATTCTTCCAGGAATAGTGCCGACTCTCTCCAGTAGCATGCATTTCTCTCTAATTGACATTATTTTACACCCTCCATTTTCTTTACTATGGAAAAGTGTAATTTCATTGGTACTTTGCCAAGGACCCTGCTCTGTTCATAATAATGTTCTGTTCCTACCCTCTACATTGAGAAATGCCTATTCCATGCATCGGCTACATAAATGGCAATTTGAAAGCACTTTACCACAGCTGGATATTTTTCCTTGATTCTTTTCTTCTGGATATCATTTGTTAGGATTTTCCTTTCGGTTTCTTTGTGTATGTGTGTCTCCTTTCTTTCAGTATGCATGGTTCCTTTTGCACTTTCTGTATTTAAATGTGAATTGGTGACTACACCTATTATTTGACTTTATCCCATGGCCATGATGAAGTTATAAATTTTGAATATTGTTACTGCTTGAACCTGATCTCTAACTTGTCCATCCAAATGCATTTTACAATTCTCAGAGAGTCACTCTCCTGGTGACTGATTTCTCCAATCTCTTCAAGACATCTGTGCAGTGTTATGGATTATATCGACCACATTTTTTTTGTGTTCAAATTTGCAGAATGTAATTCACAGAATATATATTGACTAATAAATAAGTGCATCTACATGGTCGATGGTTGTAGAGAGAAGATATGTATTGGTATGCAGCAGGCAGCCGGACAAATGAAGTGTAGAAAACAGAAGCTTGCCATGTCAGAGCTGTAAATGAAGACTGTGACTGGAAAACACAGAAACTCTGGAATTTTTATTTTATAAGTGTGTATCTTCCCAATTCAGTCACATATAAGAAATGAAAAACTGAAATATTATATAGAGATGCCTTAAATTTTATACCATACTGATATGTTGCTTTGCCTAAGCATACAGCTTTGAGATTTCTATACTCTATATATTTTTCCATATAACCATCTGAGCCTTTTTCTCCTTGGAGTTACTGTAGAAGTGTAGGAGGGTTGGAGAGAGGACTGCCTATATATGTCAAGAAGGAAATGGGGCAATAGAAAAGAAAAGAGACAAAAAATAGAAAAAAATCTGCTGTTATATTATTCATAATCCTGATCTGTCATATGAAATCTCAATCAGTTAAAAATCTTGTGCAATTCCTAAAAGAACAAGACTCCTCTCCTCCTCAAACTGCTTAATGTAAATATTTATCCATGTCTAATCAGTCCTGAGAAAAACTGATTCATGTAACCTTTCATTTTTGGAATACCATCAAAGAATCAAAAATAAGCTATTTTAGGCATGAATATAAGCAATGATTCAAAAATAGAATTTTGAGAAATGCAAAGGTGGATATAATCACAAAATATTATGTCACTCATAATACCTTATGACATACAAATAGATTTCAGTGACTTCTCTTTTTCTCAGAACTGTACTTGATGTGTGTGCATGCCTGCATGCATACGTACATGTGTGCATGTGCGTGTGTGTGTGTGTGTGTGTGTGTGTGTGTGTGTGTGTGTATGTGTGTGTGTGTTTTAAGTCTTGCTTTCCTTCTCTTATGCAGTACTGGGAAGCACACTATTTGCATCTATTGAATACTTAAAAGGAAGGTTCTTGATATCTAACTTAGAGTTTCTCATTTTGAATGAAATGATGTAGGTAGTTTTTATGCATGTGCACAAAATTAGAATTTATTTTTTTATTGTTCCTTTTAAATACTGTAGATTTTGTAGCATAGATTATCTATATATGATCCTTCCTTAATATTCTTCAAAATGCATCACATAACCTAGAAATAGGTTCTGATTCTAAGTGCTGTCATCAGAAATGTTCTTCTCAAATCAAGTGTACTTCTGACCCCCTATAAAATAACAGGATGCTTATTCTCTGACATCTTTGAAGAAAGATAAGGCTAGAAAATTGCTTTTTCTCATGGTGATTCTAGTTACTTTCACTGCCCTCAGATATTCCCCTCTGTATATAATGTGGAAACCTTAAAGTTTGTTTTCTAAGTCCTAGGACCATTAGCATTATTTTCCTTTTCAATTTTACTATGTAGTTTCAATATGGATATTTTTTGTTTGTTTGCTTGTTTGGTTGGTTGGTTGGTTAGTTTGAGGGGGTTGTTTTGTTTTTGTTTTGTGTTTGGTTTTGGTTGGTTTGGTTTGGGTTTTTGCTTTCACTTCATTATGATCCAATACAAAACTGAAATGAAGAAAGAGCAAATTAATTGCCTATGGTAACTTAAGTAGTCTTTTATGAAACTTACGTTGTAAGAGATCTTGCCAATGCCCGAGTTTTACAAGTGTTTCAATATAACCACCACCACCCCAAAATCAACCCTGGTCCTGACTTCTTTATTGTTTTTTTTTTTATTATTATTATCTAAGGTGAGACTTTAGAATGGCTATGCACCAAACTTTTCTCACTGATCTACAATGAGTTGGCTGATATAGTTGATGAAAACTATATGAGTTTTTCACTTCATGTTATGATTGATTGCAAAGACCATCATAATCTGCACACCAATCCATCTATGCTGGTCACTCTCTGTCCCTTTTCCAGTGTCTCTGCTGCAGCTTCAGACTCCCACAGCTCTACAACTGACTGATCTTGTTATTGTCTGTGGCCTGCTGAAAGGCTCTAAGCTTATTTTCCATCTACAAAATGGAGGCATGAACAAGCTGCGTTTGCATATAAGGATTGCAAGTGTCGTTGCATGAAAAGAATATAGCACTGTGCATGGCCCACATGGGTCCTCAGGAATGGTTAGTTTGGGAAAAGTAATATATATATAGGAAATGGGAGCAAAGCACAGGTATCACAAATAAATCCAACATGCAATTAGGACTTTTTTTTTTTTAATTTACATTCCAAATCACTTCCCCTTTCCCGTTTCCTCCCTCCCCGAAAGTCCCATAAGCCCCCTTCCCTCCCTCTTTTCTCCGTTCAACCCCCTCTCATTACTCTGTCCTGGCGTTCCCCTACATCCAGTCTTTCCAGGACCAGGGGTCTCTCCTTCCATCTTTTTAGAAATCTATTGATATGCTGATTGTGTCTAGGGTATTCTGAGATTCTGGGTCAATATCCCCTTATCAGTGACTGCATACCATGTGTGATCTTTTGTGATTGGGTTACCTCACTAAGGATGATATTTTCAAGTTCTGACCATTTGCCTAGGAATTTCGTGAATTCATTGTTTTTAATTGCAGAGTAGTATTCCATTCTGTAAATATACCACATCTTCTGAATCCATTCCTCCGTTGAGGGACATCTGGGTTCTTTCCAGCTTCTGGCTATTATAAATAAGGCTGCTATGAATATAGTGGAGCATGTGTCCTTATTGCATGCAGGTAAAGTCTCTGGGTATATGCCCAGGAGTGGTATAGCCGGATCCTCCGGAAGTGTCATGCCCAGTTTTCTGAGGAGCCGCCAGACTGCTTTCCAGAGTGGTTGTACCAGCCTGCAATTCCACCAGCAGTGGAGGAGTGTTCCTCTTTCTCCACATCCTCGCCAACAACTGCTGTCTCCTGTGTTTTTGATCTTAGCCATCCTGACTGGTGTGAGATGGAATCTCAGGGTTGTTTTGATTTGCATTTCCCTAATGACTAAGGATGATGAACATCTCTTTAGGTGCTTCTCAGCCATTAGATATTCTTCAGGTGAGAACTCTTTGTGTAGCTCTGTACCCCATTTTTTAATAGGGTTACTTGCCTCTCTGGAGTTTAACTTCTTGAGTTCTTTGTATATCTTGGATATTAGCCCTCTGTCGGATGTAAGGTTGGTAAAGATCATTTCCCAGTTAGTTGGTTGCCGCTTTGTCTTTTTGACAGTGTCTTTTGCCTTGCAAAAACTTTGTAATTTAATGAGGTCCCATTTGTCTATTCTTGATCTTAGAGTATAAGCTATTGGAGTTCTGTTCAGGAAATTCTCCCCTGTGCCCATATGTTCAAGGTTCTTCCCTAGTTTCCCTTCTATTAGTTTCAGTGTGTCTGGTTTTATGTGGAGATCTTTGATCCACTTAGAATTGAGCTTAGTGCAAGGAGATAAGGATGGGTCAATTTGCATTCTTCTGCATGTTGACCTCCAGCTGAGCCAGCACCATTTGTTGAAAAGGCTATCTTTTTTCCACTGGATGGTTTTAGCTCCTTTGTCAAAGATCAAGTGACCATAGGAGTGTGGATTCATTTCTGGGTCTTCAATTCTGTTCCATTGATCTACATGTCTGTTACTGTACCAATACCATGCAGTTTTTAAGACTATTGCTCTGTAGTACAGCTTGAGGTCCGGGATACTGATTCCCCCAGAGGTTCTTTTACTCTTGAGAATAGTTTTAGCTATTCTGGGTTTTCTGTTATTCCAGATGAATTTTTGAATTGCTCTTTCTAACTCTATGAAGAATTGAGTTGGGATTTTGATGGGGATTGCATTGAATCTGTGTATTACTTTTGGTAAGATGCTCATTTTTACTATATTAATCCTGCCAATCCATGAGCATGGCAGATTTTTCCATCTTCTGAGGTCTTCTTCAATTTCTTTCTTCAGAGACTTGAAGTTCTTGTCATACAGATCTTTCACTTGTTTGGTTAGAGTCACGCCAAGATACTTAATATGGTTTGTGGCTATCGTAAAGGGTATTATTTCTCTTACTTCTTTCTCAGCCTGCTTATCCTTTGAGTATAGGAAGGCTTCTGACTTGCTTGAGTTGATGTTATATCCGGCCACTTTGCTGAAGTCGTTTATCAGCTGTAGGAGTTCTCTGGTGGAGTTCTTTGGATCGCTTATGTATACTATCATATCGTCTGCAAATAGTGATAGTTTGACTTCTTCCTTTCCAATTTGTATCCCTTTGACCTCTTTTTGTTGTCTAATTGCTCTAGCTAGAACTTCAAGTACTATATTGAAAAGATATGGAGAGAGAGGGCAGCCTTGTCTAGTCCCTGATTTTAGTGGGATTGCTTCAAGTTTCTCTCCGTTTAGATTGATGCTGGCTACTGGTTTGCTGTAAATTGCTTTTACTATGTTTAGATATGGGCCTTGAATTCCTGATCTTTCCAAGACCTTTAGCATGAAAGGATGCTGAATTTTGTCAAATGCTTTCTCAGCATCTAATGAGATGACCATGTGGTTTTTTTCTTTGAGATTGTTTATGTAGTGGATTACATTGATGGATTTCCTTATATTGAACCATCCCTGCATCCCTGGGATGAAGCCTACTTGATCGTGGTGAATGATCGTTTTGATGTGTTCTTGGATTCGGTTGGCAAGAATTTTATTGAGTATTTTTGCATCGATATTCATAAGAGAGATTGGCCTGAGATTCTCTTTCTTTGTCGGATCTTTGTGTGCTTTTGGTATTAGTGTAATTGTGGCTTCATAGAACGAGTTGGGTAGTGTTCCTTCTGTTTCTATTTTGTGGAACAGTTTGAAGAGTATTGGTGTTAGGTCTTCTTTGAAGGTCTGATAGAATTCTGCACTAAAACCATCTGGACCTGTGCTTTTTTTGGTTGGAAGACTTCCAATGACAACTTCTATTTCTTCAGGGGTTATAGGACGGTTTAGATTGTCTATTTGATCCTGATTTAATTTTGGTACTTGGTATCTGTCAAGGAAATTGTCCATTTCCTCAAGATTATCTAGTTGTGTTGAATACAGGTTTTTGTAGTAGGATCTGATGATTTTTTGAATTTCCTCAGTTTCTGTTGTTATCTCTCCCTTTTCGTTTCTGATTTTATTAATTTGGATACTATCTCTGTGCCCTCTGGTTAGTCTGGCTAAGGGCTTATCTATCTTGTTGATTTTCTCAAAGAACCAATTCCTCGTTTTGTTGATTCTTTGTATGGTTTTATTTGTTTCTACTTGATTGAATTCAGCCCTGAGTTTGATGATTTCCTGCCTTCTACTCCTCTTTGGTGTATTTGCTTCTTTATGTTCCAGGGCTTTCAGGTGTGCCATTAAGCTGTTAGTGTATGCTGTCTCCCGTTTCTTTTTGGCGGCACTCAGGGCTATGAATTTTCCTCTTAGCACTGCTTTCATTGTGTCCCATAAGTTAGGGTATGTTGTGCCTTCATTTTCATTAACTTTCAAAAAGTCTTTGATTTCTTTCTTTATTTCCACCTTGACCAAGTTATCATTGAGTAGAGCATTGTTCAGCCTCCATGTGTACGTGGGTTTTCTTTTGTTTTTGTTGCCATTGAAGACCACCCTTATTCCATAGTGATCTGATAGGAGGCATGGGATTATTTCTATCTTCTTGTATCTGTTGAGGTCTGATTTGTGACCAATTATATGGTCAATTTTGGAGAAGGTACCATGAGGAGCTGAGAAGAAGGTGTATTCTTTAGCTCTAGGATGAAATGTTCTATATATATCAGTTAGTTCGATTTGGTCCAAGGCTTCAATTACATTCACTGTGTCCCTGTTTAGTTTCTGCTTTCCTGAACGATCCATTTCAGAGAGCGGGGTGTTGAAGTCACCCACTATTATTGTGTGCGGTGCGATGTGTGCTTTGAGTTTTAGTAAAGTTTCTTTTACGAATGAGGGTGCCCTTGCATTTGGAGCATAGATATTCAGGATTGAGAGTTCTTGATGGTGGATTTTTCCCTTGATCAGTATGTAGTGTCCTTCTGTGTCTTTTTTGATGACTTTAGGTTGAAAATCAATTTTATCCGATATTAGGATGGCTACTCCACCTCGTTTCTTGGGGCCATTTGCTTGTAAAATTGTTTTCCAGCCTTTTACTCTGAGGTAGTGTTTGTCTTTGACACTGAGGTGCGTTTCCTGCATGCAGCAAAATGCTGGGTCCTGTTTATGTATCCAGTCTGCTAGTCTATGTCTTTTAATTGGGGAATTGAGACCATTGATATTAAGAGAGATTAAGGCATAGTGATTATTGCCATCTGCCATTCTTGACGCTATCTTTATGTTTGAGTGGTTATCTACTTTTGGGTTTGATTCAAGAAGGTTATTATCTCATTTTTTCCAGGGTGTTGTTTCTCTCCCTGTATTGGAGGTTTCCACCTATTATCCGTTGCAGGGCTGGATTTGTGGAAAGATATTGTGAAAATTTGGTTTTATCATGGAATATCTTGGTCTCTCCATCTATGGTGATTGAGAGTTTTGCTGGGTATAGTAGTCTAGGCTGGCATTTGTGCTGTCTTAGTGTCTGCATGAGATCTGCCCAGGATCTTCTGGCTTTCATAGTCTCTGGTGAGAAGTCTGATGTGATTCGGATAGGTCTTCCTTTGTATGTTACTTGGCCCTTTTCTCTTACTGCATTTAGTATTCTTTCTTTGTTTAGAACATTCGGTGTTTTGATTATTATGTGACGGGAGGTATTTCTGTTCTGGTCCAGTCTGTTTGGAGTTCTGTAGGCTTCTTGTACGTTCATCGGCATCTCTCTCTTTAAGTTAGGGAAGTTTTCCTCCATAATTTTGTTGAAGATGTTTACTGGCCCTTTAAGTTGCAAATCTTCACTCTCATCTATACCTATAATCCTTAGGTTTGGTCTTCTCATTGTGTCCTGGATTTCCTGGATGTTTTGGGTTACGCGTTTTTTGCATTTTGCATTTTCTTTGACTGTTGAGTCGATGCTTTCTATGGAATCTTCAGCACCTGAGATTCTTTCTTCCATCTCTTGTATTCTATTGTTGATGTTTGCATCTATGACTCCTGATTTCTTCCCAAGGTTTTCTATCTCCAAAGTTGTCTCCCTTTGTGATTTCTTAGTTGTTTCTACTTCCTTTTTTAGTTCCTGGATGGATTTGCTGAGATCCTTCACTTGTTTGTTTGTATTTTCCTGTATTTCTTTAAGGTATTTTTGCATTACCTCTTTCAGGATTTCTTCCTGATGACCCACGTTCTCCTGCATTTCTCTGAGCGATTTTTGTGTTTCCTCCTCATGGGATTCCATCTGTTGATCCATCGTCTCCTGCATTTCTTTAAGCAGTTCTCGTGTTTCCTTTGTAAGGGCATCTAACCGTTGATTCATTTCTTTAAGCAATTTTTGTGTTGCCTCCTTATGGGCATCCGTCTGTTGACCCATATTCTTCTGCATTTCTTTATGCAAATTTCGTGATTCCTTTGTGAGTGCATCTACCCGTTGATTCATCTCGTTAAGCGATTTTTGTGTTGTCTCCTTGTGCGCCTCCATCTTTTGATCCATGTTCTCCCACATTTCTCTAAGCGATTTTTGTGTTTCCTTTGTAAGGGCTTCTAACCGTTGATTCATGGTCTCCTGTAACTCTTTATGAGATTTATTTGTGTCCTTCTTGTGATCCTCTAATAGCATCATGAGAAGTGATTTTAAATCCAGATCTTGTCTTTCGGGTGTGGTGGGGTATCCAGGACTTGCTGCTGTTGGAGAGTTGGGTTCGGATGGTCCCACATTACTTTGATTACTGTTAGTAACATTCCTACGTTTGCCTTTTGCCATCTGGATACCTCTGGTGTTAGTTGGTCCTGCTGCCACTGGCTGTTGGTTGGACCTCCTGTGAGCCTGCAAAGCTATTTCTGCCCCCCCTGGATTACCAGGATTCCCCTGGCACCGATTTCTGGGGCCTGCCTGCTCCTGAGTGACTTTGGAGCCCTAATGTGCTTTTCCCCAAGTGATCTTATATTGGGGAGGCCTTGCACATCTAAAGGCTCAGCCTAGTGGATTCCTGGAGCAGAGGTCGCCAAAGGGAGGCTGGCAGGCTCCTGCCCTGTGCAGGGGTGTGTGATCTCTCCTGGGGGGGGAGGGGGCGTCCCTCTGCCAGGCAGAAGTCCCACAGCAGATCTGGCGCGCTGGTCACTGCAGATCAGCCCAGCACCTGGGAGCAGGTTACACACAAGCTGCCTGAACCCGAAGCGATATTATGCCTGTCTGTCTCTGAGCCTGGTGGTCCCAACTACCTGGTCACTGGAGCAAAGATGGCGGAGGGCACTCTCTGTGGCACCGCTCACCCTGTGGTCACGATGGCCCCCCCGATCTGGCACCCAGACGACCACAGCGCCAACCCGCCCTCGGGCACAGACGGAAGCCCCAACAGGCCGTGTCCCAAGTGATGTTATATTAGGGGGAGAGCCTGGGTACCGGTCTCTCCAGCGCAGTCCGCGGGAACAGAGGTCGTGGAAGGGAAGCTGGCAGGCTCCCTCCCTGCGCGGGGTCCCTCCACCAGGCAGAAGGTCCCACCGCAGAACTGGCGCGCTGGTTACTGCAGATCAGCCCAGCACCTGGGAGCAGGTTACACACAAGCTGCCTGAAACCGAAGCCATATTATGCCTGTCTGTCTCTGAGCCTGGCGGTCCCAACTACCTGGTCACTGGAGCAAAGATGGCGGAGGGCAGTCTCCGTGGCGCCGCTCACCCTGTGGTCACGATGGCCCGCAGATCTCGCAATTAGGACTTTTAACAAGTGTGTATGTGTGTTTGTACATGTTCATGTGTGCATATGTGTGTATGTATGCATGTATGTATGCACGCATGCTGAGGCCATAGGACCACATTCAATAATTTTTGGTGTTGCTCTTATGTTTGTTTCTGCAGCCAGAGAGATAAGACTATTAATGTTATTTTTAACTTGCACAGAAGACTGTGTGAGAATGAATTCTGTTTCCCTTGAAATCTAGAATACTTTATAGCATTTGAAAAGACAAAAAGAAAGGACAAATGAAATGGTTACACTGGAAAAAGTAGTTGCCACCAAGCCTACACCTGACAACCTGGGTCCAATCCCCAGGGCCCACACTGGAAGGAGAGAACTCCACACACATATCATGGTATGCATGTCACAAGCACACACACATACAAACACACACACACACACACACACACACACATTAAATAAGATAGCATACACGGTAGGCCTTGTACACAACATTAGCTGTCTTGCATGATTTTCTGTTTTAGCTACATCCAGTATTAACTTCTTTTGCTCATTATTCATGGTACATAACTCAAGTTATATTTGCTCTCCTCTATGCAAAGCTAATAGCCCCTCTTATATGTTTATCCATTACTTTGTTCCTACATTTGTTATAACAATTGCCTTGGCAAAAGAAAACCTGCTATCTTCATTCAAAAAACATTAAAAGTTTAAAGAAAATTCACACAGATTCCTTGAGCTTGAAATAAGAGAAAAGAAGTGCACACCATGTGACTTGGCTAACTGGACCTAGCTGCCTTTATGTTTGTTTCCAGCATTCATATTTCCTGCGGGAATTACTTACTGATTATCTTCACTATAGGATGGAGTTAACCTTACAATTTTGTGCAGTTCCTGTGTCATGATTCTAAAAAGGCCATCCTGTCATCTCGCCCTCCAAATCTTGGGCTAATGTGGATAACACCTCCACCATCCTAAATAGAGCCATATTTGTATTTTGCTTAAACTTTATTTCTGAATTTTACAGCATTTATATAGGAGACAATGGAATCTAGGAAAGATGCAATAGTTAAAGAGATTAACTGGGCAGTTGTTGAGACCATTGTCTATAAATCCCAACAGCACGTCTGGCTTCAGTGTCAGAGGCAACTCAATCATCATAAATGATAATCAAACCTGAGCTCATTTCTCCCCTGAGACTGGAAATTGAATGCTTATTTCTCTGATAGCCATGTTACTGTTGTGTGAAGGACTGAGAAAAGGTCCTCGTACCTTACCTGAAATCCTAAATCATCCTCAAGGCATTATAGTCATCTCTGTGACTTCAGCAAGTAAGTTAAATGCTAATGGCCAATGACCTCTAAATACTACTCAACTACTTACAGCTATGATAAACATTGTTAGTTTAGTCTAAATATAGCAAATAAAATATACCTATTAGAGCTCATGCCCCAAAATTAACAGGGGGAATAAATTTTATAGGGCAAGACTTCATCCTCTAAGGATGACTTTTTCTTTCCAAGGAAGATGCACATAGCTATTCATTTTCTGCCTCTTTCAGTAATTACACCTCTTTCCTTTCTTATCACTTAACATTTATTTTTTTTCTTGCTTTCACTTCTTTGATTGTTTTGGGGTTTTGTTTTGAGACAGGGTTATTATGTAGCCTGGTTTAGCCTTGAACTCATTATCCTCCTGATTGGCCTCCTGAGGGTCAGGATTATAAGTGTATGCTACAAAATTTAGATTAACACAAAAGTTTTGCATTATTGAATACGTTAGACTTTCCATAGTTTGACCTCTTGGGACCTTGAATGCCTGAATGACACATCAGGAAATTATGTGGAACTTGCATCAGTTTTTTTTTGTTTGTTTTTTGTTCATTTGCTTTGTTTTTCCCTTAAGTTGGAGAAAGGAAGAAAAAGCATTTCTGTTATTGACCTTTTTCAGTTTCTGGGAAATGTTACCTTAAATCAAGGGTGGCTGACAAAATAGCATTTGATTTTGAGACTATATTGTGGGGAAAAGACCTCTGGAATTTCCTGTGTCTAAGCAGTATTGATCCTTAGGTTAGAAGCCTCTGACTTTCTGAGAACAAGTACACTTACACTTCTATGCATACAACACATATATAAACATCCAACAACCTCTTTACAAGCTAAGAGCCTTGTAGAGGTGTATACCTACATCCTTTGTTTGTGCATTAAAGTCCATTTCATTTTTGACTATCAATCAAGCACAGTGGTAAATAGACAAAGATCAGAACCTAGGAGCTGTCTAAATTGGCTTGGTTATTTCTTCTTCTTGGCCCAAGCCACATCCTCTTAAATTTCGTCACAATGTAGAATGACTGATCTCCTTCATTTATTTTCCATATCCACATTTTGCTGGCTGGGGTTTTGTATCAGGAGCCCCATGGTTAGAAACAATGCAAAGGCACTATATGGTGTGTGATGGTTTAAATGAATAAAGTTGTGTTTGTTTGGCTATAGTGTTAAAATGCCTAGAAGTAAGATATTGGAGGACCAACAATGTCATGTAATATTTTCATTGCTTTCATTGATTTTGACTCAAGCTTATCATGTGATTGCCATGAATGGCTACTAAACCATCCTCCAGCATTTATATAGGGTTTAAAAAGAGAGAGAGGGAGAGTGAACAATGCCAGCATGTGTTGGCACACACTTATAAACTCAACGCCTAAAGAGGCTGAGGCAGGGAAATTGTTGTAATTTTGAAACCAGACAACGATACATGGTGATACACTGTCCAAAAACAAGAGAAACAAACAAAATAAAGAGATCAAAAGAGTATACTGTCTAGAAGTCTGTTTTCTGTTAGTTTTAATTTTTTTCTGACAAAGCTAGAGATCTTTAGCACCTTTTCTCATAACACTTCCATTTGGTTATCACATACCTGTGTTACCTAACAACCACATAACAAAGATGGCTTGGGGAGGTTATAAGGGGTGCAGTATTGAGGGAGCTAACACATAGTGATCACAGCACTCAGGGGCAAACAACAGCCCATTCAGGCTGATGCAAATCAGAACAATCAAAAGGGATGCAAACAGGAGCTGTTTATTTCCAATTCATTAACAGAAATGAAGAAGGTGGTTTTAAAACTCTGTCTCTCCATCTCTCTGTATATCCCCCCCACCCTGTGCTTCATCATCAGTCTCTCATTTCACTAGCAAAGCTAAAATATAGTTCTTGAACATGATCTACCATTCTTATCAGACTAATAAGAAAACTACGTGTGAATTATAAGGAAATACATGTCTATAATTTTAAGAGAAAATGAACTACTTGGAACATGTTTATTATTTAGCTACAAGCTTTGAACATATTTTTAAAATAGCAATATTTAAAAAGCAAGTGGTTAAGTGCTAAATTAATTTCAAATTCCTATTTGTGGTACAAAAATAGACCACAGACGCCAGGGAGATGGCTCAGTGGGAGAAGATGCCAACTTGCCACATAAGCCTGATGAACCATGTTTGATTATCAGATCCAGCATAGAAAGCCATGTATACAGGATGCTCTCTGAGTATTCCTATAATAAAAAGTGAGATAGAGGCAAGCAAATTGTCTAGAAGCTCCTGAGCCACTTGGCAGGACATACAAAAGTACAGCAGCAGAAGCAAGAGACTCCCACCTTACCTCAAAAATTGGAAGATGAGAACTAACTCCCACAAGTTGTTTTCTGATCTACATATATGCACAATGGTATGTGTGACCACACTTAACGTGCAAACATTGTACATACAAAATAAATACATTTTAAATTTTAAAAATTTTAAGTAGCAGAATCGATAATAGAGATTCTAATAACCAGGATGCTGTTTATTGTCCACAGAGATTGCAGAGCAGAAGGGCAGAGATGCTGGTATGCATACATACTCCTTTTGATTACAAGTCCAGTCTCACTATATTCTTGCATCTCCTTTATAGCTAAAATTTTGATATTTATATTTATAAATTTATATATTTATATATATATTTATATATTTTGATTTTTATAGCTAAAATTACTTCTAAAAGTAATTTTCTTTCTCAATTTGTGTACAAGTATAATTTGGCTTTAAGTGGATAGCATATGTTATAAAAAATACTGCTATAATATTAGCAGCAGCAGATATTAATAAATATTAACAAAAGTTTAAAACTTAAAATAGGGATTTTTAGATTCTGGTTATACCATAAGTACCTACACTTATCTTAAGACCTTAGTTTTATCATACCCAAAATTATGGTAGAATGATCTACAGGTAAACTTTGTTATGAATAAAAATTTAGAGTGTGTGGGTGTCAGTTTGTGTGTGTGTGTGTGTGTGTGTGTGTGTACTGGAGATTTAACTATTCAATTCAAGACTTCGTTCATGGTAGGTAAGAACTGTAGCATTAATTCATATTTCCAGATCCAACAGTGTTTAACATATGTAAATCAAAGGTTCTTAGAATTCTGATACAGGCATCTTGAAATGGCAGGGTTTCAAGAAAACAATTTTATATATGTAAAGAACAATTTTGTTTAATGTTCTATCTAAGGTTAAACAAATATGTAGATGATGAAGATACGCTTATTTGAAATACACTTTGGTGCTTTTGAAGGAATGCACTTGTATTTCCACCTTAAGTTCTTCAAACATTGATATGGTGGGAGGAGAGGAGCTGGCCAAGTGAACCTACTGCTTCATTCGCCTTCACCGCTTGGCTTTCAGACTTGTTCTTTGCTGAAGACATTTTTAAAGGTTCTAATGGCTTCGGTAGCTTTCCCACACACCCCTTCTACCTTCTGTTACTTTGCACCTCATCATTTTTTTTCAACGTTTTTACTTTCCTACTCTTGGTTTGACATTTATGCTCTATTTCTATGGACGCCTTTGTAATGCCTCAGAGGCAACAAAATCTGAGTCTTTGAAATAATGAAAATATTACTAAACCCTAACACCAAGATTTCTGGAACCTAATAGAGGATTAGAGATTTATTACTTTCAGCCTACTTCCAATTTGTATGTCATCTCAATTGTGTAGTGGCTTTTTGTCCTTTTGAATTCAGTGCACTCATATGCATAGGCATGCACACACACACATACACGCACGCACACACACACACACACACACATACTTTTCATACTTCAATATTATAAGAGAGAAGCTGTAAGATTTCCCAAAGGGCACAAATGTATCATTAGGAGATCCAAAATTGGCAACAGAATCAAGGGTCTCAGTGATTTAGGAAGGCTGTCCTGGCTATATTGTTGTAACAGGAAGTTTGCATCAGTGTGACTTTTTACTTGTAGTAACAGGGTATATAATAGTAAACCTCTGATTATTTTTTTCTAATGTGGGGGAAAAGTCCTTTCAGAGTAGGTTTAGGAGCTATAGCGTTATGAATCCAGTGACATTCTGTATTTCCATTTGGGTATTTTTAACCTTTGCATTGGTCCTTAAGACTTTTGTTCAATGGTCACTACATGACAGTAAAGGAAAAGTGGCAATTTTCTTCACCTTTCAGAAGCTCCAACTTCTATTGTATCCCTTTAGAACAAACTAGGGAGTATGGCTGCACTATACTGAAAACAGGTCCTTCCTTATAGATCTTCATAATCCCAATTTGTTACACATTGCTTCACATAAAATAAGAAGTAGGAATTCTTTCTTTTAATTTGCTTATTCTTTCACAATTTCACATGTAAATTTAATGCTCTTTGATTAAAGAGCTCCACGTCATCTTCTCATTCCTTTTCCCTTGCCAAATTTTTTCTTCCCAAGTCATGAGTATGTGAATGAGTGACTGTGTATGTGTACATATGTCCTACTGCATTTTAAATATTTTTGAATTTTGACTGGCCATGATGACACACATCTTTAATGCTGGCATGCAGGAAACAGGTAGGTAGATCTCTATGAATTTTAGGCAGCCTGGTCTGCAAAATGAGCTCTAGATGAACCAGGACAGAAAGTTTGGAGCCCATCTCAAAAAAATAAAGTTATCAAGAAATGTAAAATACATATACAAAAAGTAAATAACTAATAAAAATTAGTATTATTACATAATTATAAACAGTAATAGATATTTTACAGGCAATGAAAAGTAATAGAAAAGATTTTTATGATCTACAAAAGACCCTCTGAAAAGTAGCAAGACTAGATTGAAGGGTATTTTGGTAATAAAGTTCTACATTGTTTGATTATGATTTAGATGTCATGAATAGAATATTACAGCTGGCTCCTGGGTGTGTGTTTGTTTCTTTTCTTGCTTGTTTGTTTGAATAACTTCTTGTGTATTTACTGAAGTGATAGACTAAGGAGAAAACAGATTAGCGGTTAGTTGAAGATTTGATGCCTGTACCTGTTCAGTTTAATGTTCCCATGGTGTACTGGCTGGTTTTGTGTGCCAACGTGACACAGGCTGAAGTTATCACCAAGCAAGGAGCTTCAGTTTGGGAAGTGCCTCCATGAGATTCAGCTGTGGGGTGTTTTCTCAATTAGTGATCAAGGGGGAAGGGCCCCTTGTGGGTGGTGCCACCCCTGGGCTGGTATTCTTGGGTTCTATAAGAGAACAGGCTGAGCAAGCCAGGTGAAGCAAGCCAGTTAGAAACATCCCTCCATGGCCTCTGCATCAGCTCCTGCTTCCTGACCTGCTTGAGTTCCAGTCCTGACTTCCTTTGGTGATGAACAGCAATGTGGAAGGTGTAAGCTGAATAAACCCTTTCCTCCCCAACTTGTTTCTTGGTCATGATGTTTTGTGCAGAAATAGAAACCCTGAGTAAGACACATGGTATGTCCAAATACAATGACAAATCTATTTGGAACTCAGGAGAAAGGTTTAGCAGAAGTATAAAGAAAAAAGTTCTTGACATAAAGATAAAAATTGGGTTATTAAGAATGTATATCACCTAATATAAATTGGTATTTTATGCTTGACAAATAACTTTAAAGGAATGGTGATAAGAAAACAAATGATTATCAAAATATGTGAGTGAATTGCACTAAATGGTGTGAGAGCACACGAACAATTTCTAAAAGTTTTAGTGAACTACACCAGTATGATGCTTTAGTTGGTAAAGATGTCCTGAGTTAAATCCCCAGGATATACATTGGTGGAAAGACAGAATCAACTGCCACAAGTTTTCCTTTGACTTTTAGACACATCTGCACAGAAAGAAAGAAAGAAAGAAAGAAAGAAAGAAAGAAAGAAAGAAAGAAAGAAAGAAAGAGAGAGAGAAAGGAAGGAAAGAAGGAGGGGGAGGGAGGGAGGGAGAGAGAGACAGAGAGAGAGAGAGAGAGAGAGAGAGAGAGAGAGAGAGAGAGAGAGAGAGGAAGGAAGAAAGAAAGAAAGAAAGAAAGAAAGAAAGAAAGAAAGAAAGAAAGAAAGAAAGAAAGAAAGAAAGAAAGGAAGGAAGGAAGGGAGGGAGAAAGGAAGGAAGAAAGGAAAGAGAAAAGGAAAAGAGAGGGAAGAAAGGAAGTTACTTAAAGAAGAAACAACTTTATCAAGTTACCAACTAGACAAGCTATGTTAAGGATGTAGGGGAATGCCTGGACAGAGAAGCGAGAGGGGCTGAATGGGGAACAGAGGGAGGGAAGGGGGCTTATGGGACTTTCGGGGAGGGAGGAAACAGGAAAGGGGAAATCATTTGGAATGTAAATTAAAAAAACTTCGAAAATTAAAAAAAAAGGTGCTAGTAAAAAAAGAAAAAAAGCTATGTTAGAGTCTGCTTTCTTGTCTCATTCTCATTCTTAGGACACTCTCTATGTGAGATGGTAAGTATTCTTACCTCACAAGTTGACTCATTAGTAGCTTATCCACCCAGTATCCATTATTACAAAGAACAGGAAATGAAAACAATGAAGTAACTGATTAGCAATGATTATCATAAGTGTTTAATAAGAAAATAGTATTTGCCTCTGTATCTGTAAGGCTCTGGCAGGGCCCCTCCAAAAGACAACCATAAATGGCTCCTATCGGTACACACTTCTTGTCATCCATAGTAGTTTCGGGGTTTGATGACTGTTTATAGAATGAATCCCCAGGTAGGACAGTCTCTGAGTGGCCTTTCCTTCAATCTCTGCTCCACCCTTTGTCTCCATAATCGGTCCTGTGAGTATTTTGTTCCCTTTCTCAGAGGAACCAAATCACCCCCACTTTGGACTACCGTCTTCTGGAGCTTCCTGTGGTCTGTGAATTATAACATGTTTATTTTGAGCTTTTGGGCTAATATCCACTTATCAGTGAGTGCATACCATGTGTGTTCTTTTGTGATTGGGTTACTTTACTCAGGATGATACTTTCTAGTTCCATCCATTTGCCTAAGAATTTCATGAATTCATTGTTTTTAATAGCTGAATAGAACTCCATTGTGTATAGTGGAGAAGCATATTCTTGGAGGCAGGAGGTGGGAGGATGGGTTAGGGGTTTTTGAGGAGGGGGAAAACCAGGAAGGGGTATAACATTTGAAATGCAAATGAAGAATATATTCAATAAAAAATACATTAAAAATCAAAAAGAAAAAAGAAAATAGCACACGCACATCATACTGGTTTTCCCATCACTCCAAAACTAAGAAAATGAATTTCATTCATAAGAAATAATATTTCAACAATTTTCAAAAGTCTTTTGTTGCACTTGTATAGTCACAACATTCAAGCAATGTAGGCAGGAGAATTTTTTTTTTAGATTTAAGGGTCATCTTTGCCTACATATTGAGCTTGAGACCAATCTGATTGACATTACATGAGACCATACCTCAAACAAAATAAGTCTTTGGTTAGGTGTTTTTGTGTGGTTAGAGAAAATAGTTTAAAATAAGAATGTCTTTTAATCAAATCAGCTATACTTCCCAATGGCAATGGGTAAGCATAAGTATTTTTCTAACATCTCAAGTTTCAATGTCAAGAATCAAAATGAAATAGCCCTAAAGCCCACTTCAAACACTTCTTGGACAGATAACCTAAGTTCCTAGAGGGATGCTTGAATTCTTATCTTTGCTGTCATCTCAAGTGTTTTAAATTTTAAAAACGGAATGTTATCTAGTGGGCTCTTTTCATCTGCTGACTTCTAGAGAGTATTGTGACAACCCATTTCTGCTCTCGTTAGTTGTTTTGATTACTAGGAAAATTCTTTCAATTCCAGCTCCAAATGATATTTCAACTCCAAAAAGCTGTTATCTCAGAAGTATCTCAATTTAAAACATTCATTATAGGTACCTTGAGACTTGCAGATATGCTTCGGTCCAGGAAAGCAAGCAAACAAACAAAAAAACTGCTTTTGTTGTTTTTTTTTTTCACTTTTCATTTTTCATCCCAGGCTTGCAGAAAACTGACACATGTAAGACATGAGACATCCAGTTCCATAGAACGATCACTCTTGTTTCTCATATAGTAATGATACATAATCATAATTTAATGGTCTAAACTAAAATAGTACTGTTAGGATAATACTGATAACTAAACTACAAATTTTACTTCTATTTTGCAATGTTTTCACTAGTGGTCTCCATAGTTTAAAATCTCAAACTCATTCTTGAGCCTTCCATTTTTCTTTTGTGACCTTTACACCTTGGCAGAATACTCTTTTGCTGTTTAGAAACACTATCCTCATTTGTGGCTTATCTGCTGTTTCTCTGTGATAGTCTTAGGGAAAGAATAGCAAAGGTGACATCTCTTTCTAAGGACATCCTACAGTGGCTGCATGATGTTCATGTTTTATTACTGACTGGCATGGTGAAACTTGACCACTTAGTTAAGGTGACAACTATAAATTTCTCCACTATGAAGTTATTGGCTTTTTATTCCTTCATAATACGAAATGTAAATAGAAAATATGCCATGAATTATTTTTAACCACAAGAATGAACAGTGCTGGAAGGGGAACAAAATAGCTGTGTTGAGCTTAGCATACTGCCACTGAACAAACCGCTTCTCAATCTGCTTTTGAATGTTTTGTCTTCTAAAGAGTTTCAATATCTTTTAAAACAATGATTTTTTTTTTTTTTTGGAGTTCAAGACAGGGTCACTCTGTATAGCCCTGGCTGTCCTGGAAATTTCTAAGTAGACCAGGATGACCTTGAACTCACAGAGACCCTTCTGCCTCTACCTCCCAAGTGCTGTGATAAAAGGATTTCACCACCAATACCCAGCTTTAAAACAATGATTTCATGACCCACGATTTAATGACTTATGATGGTCAGCTTAGTAAACCAGATTGTACCTTAGAAATCCTGGAGAGTTTTTTTATCCAAAATTTGAAATATACATTTATTCACCCACTCACTATCTATTGAGATATGTCAGTAAACATTTCAGATTCTAAACTTAAAGCAACAAATACCACCAATGTCTGTCCTAATGGGAGCTTACATTCTGATAAGGAAGACAGATGATATAGAGGTTCATTATTAGTGTGTTTCACCATATTATATAGTGATTGTAAAAAAAAATAAACAATTAATAAAACTTGTAAAACACTCCAGGAAATTTTCATTATGTATAAAGAAAGTCAGGGAATGTCACTATTGAGTGATTACCTGGATTAGAATTGCAGTTCTGGAATGTGCTCAAAACTTGACCACCTTAAAAGTCAATAGGAAATGGAGGGACAGAGAGTAGAGCAGAGACTGAAGGAAAGGCCATCCAGAGACTGCCCCACCTGGGGATCCATCCCATATACAGTTACCAAACCCAGACACTATTGTGATGCCAACAAGTGCTTGCTGACAGGAACCTGATATAGCTGTCTCCTGAGAGGCTCTGCCAAAGCTGGACCAATACAGATGTGGATGTACATAGCCAAACATTGGACTAAGTATGGGACCCCAATGGGGAAGTTATGGCAAGGACTGTAGGAACTGAAGGGGTTTGCAACACCATAGGAAGAACAACAATATCAACCAACCAGACACCCCAAACACACCAAAGCTCCCAGGGACTAAACCACCAACCCAAGAGTACACAGGGGTTACCCATGGCTCCAACTGGATATGTAGTAGAGGATTGCCTTATCTGGTATCACTGGGAGGGGAACCCCTTGGTCCTGTGGAGGCTTTATGACCCAGGATAGGAGAATGCTAGGTTGCTGAGGCAGACGTGGGTGGTCAGGTGGGGAAGCACCCGCATAGAGGCAGGGGGAGTGAGGGGGGATAAGGAACTTGTGGAGGGGAAACTGGGAAGAAGGATAACATTTGAAATATAAATAAATAAAATAACCAATACAAATATAAAATAAAATAAAAAGTCAGGATGTTGGGAGCTGGAGAGATGCTCAGCAGGTATGAGCACTTGCTGCTTTTGTAGAGAACTATGGTTCAGTTCCAAGCACCTATGTCATACCCCTCTACCCCCTATAACCCTAGTTACAGCATATCTAATGCCCTTTTCTGACATCTACACTCAAGGATGCACAAGAAGAATATGCATACATATATACAGATAGATACATTTGAGTCAGCGAATCTTTGAACATTGATAGAAAGCATGATTATAGATTTTATATCATTTAAAACATTGATGGAACAGTTCCATTGTTGGCTTTCTATAGAGTATGATATATGCACCTTCTAGGGGTATTACAGATGGTCTTGTATATATTAAAATGACTAATACATTTACTGTCAAAGACTCTACATCCACCATATTGCTGACCTCAGGGAGCCCCACTACTCCTAATCACTGTGCTGTAATCCATAACTTTCTAGTACAGATATTGGACAGAGAAGGCAGTATTCTAAAAGTAGTAGTATTAAGAAGGTGCAATGTCAGCCATTAAGTGGGTGTGACCAGAGAAATGCCTTACAGAAGTTTCTCAGAAACATTTGTATGTATGTATGTATCTAGAATGAACCTTCAAATATCACTGTGGAGTAAAAGACACCTGAGCTCCATTGAGAAAATAACTATTTTATAGTTCAGAATAAGAAAAAGATCAATTTTTGTGGTTACATAAAGCATGAATCTAAGGAACCATCTGTTCATCTCATTTATTCATTCACTTTTCACATTGCCAGTCAGTGGTACTGAGCATACATTATGTGCCAAGCACAGAGGTGACTTAGACTCATGTTCCCAAAAGGAGGACATTTCCTTGATAAAAAAAAAAAAGGAGAAGAGAAAGAAACTAAAAATATCATCATTTTTCATCTATACAGTGACAGAAAAAACCATCTGCGTTACCTCTTAATATAAAAACAAGCAATAATTACTTTTATTAGTCAACTCAGATTCATTCCATAAATAATCCCATATTTATGAACAGAGAGAGTTGCAAAATCCTGTGGATATTTGTCATACATTTCCTGAAACAGAAACCTTTTCAGAAATGCCTTGCCTTGTAATGTGACAAGTTCAGACATCCTAACTAGGCTGTGAAGGTGCTCTCCATGGCAGTGGCATTATTGATTCAGTTGTTAACAGCACAGGCCTAAATGACTGATGACGACTCTCTGGCTGTCCCTCCCTACTGCCATGAAAATGGCTCTGGGCTTTGTCCAAGCAGGGCCTGCTAGATGGGTAGTAGATGTATGAACAGAGGGAAAATTGGTCCTGAGGTGGATTCACACTCTTGAGAAAGATTTGTTGTGCTACCAGCAACTTGTACTTTAAACGGAATGAACCTTCATGTAGAAATTTGAAAGAGGAATGGGCAATTTTGAATGAGCTTAATGTTTTATCAGCTGCTTTTTCTTGTCATTGAGACCTCAGTGATCTCAAGGGACTTTAGAGGCTTGCCGTTTTTAGAAAAGACTCCTTGAGAGTTATTTGAAGCCCTCCATCCTTGAGAATTATTCACAATCCTCCATGCTTCTATCTGTCATTTTCACTACATATATCCTACAAACACCACTGAGTGTTCTCTTGTCCTCTTAGTTAGATGGGGCCAGCAGTCATTGGGATGGTGGGCTTCTCCTCTCTGAATAAAAATGCAGCTGGGCATTGTGTTTTGGTAATAGAATCATCTCTGATGAAAGGCAAATGTGGACATTGATGTGGGCCTGAGAACAGAGATGTTCATGTTCTGCACTGAAAAGAACAAGAGCCATCAATCACTTCAGTTGTACAGGGAGAGGAAACAATCAGGGGCCTATCAAAGTTCTTGCTGTTGTAGTGGGACTTCAGGTAGAATGTACCACTGCTGAGTGTGTAAGTTCAAGAACCACATTTTGGACTTGTTTCAAGTTTTCAATTTCTTTCCTCAAAAATGTCAGGCATGTTAGCACAGACCTACAATCCTAGCATTCAGGAAACTGAACAAGGAGGAGTCTTTTAAGTTTCAGGCCATCCTGGGCTACATAATGTGCTCTAGGCCAGCATGAGCTACACAGTGGGACCCTATTTCATAAATAAATATATAAATAAATAATAGATCCTACTTGCACAAAGGAAAGGAGCCTTCACTGTGGATTTTATGAATGGACAAGTTGATGATTACTTCACCAAAAATTTATATTCTGCAAGCCTGCCTCTCTTCTCTTTCTGTCAGAGTGAAAAATGATAATCATGAAGCAAGAATCATTTTTGAAACTAAAGTAGATAGGAGGAGGAGAGGGAGGGTCATGTAGAAATAATACATGCACAGCAGCAGAAAGAATTCGAAGAAGTACTTACCAGGTCCTATCTATATGTTTCATCTTTATTCACCCGTGTGCTTGTTACAGCAGCCCTTGTGCAAGTACTCTTTTAATTACCACTTTACAGATAAGTGTCAGATACAGAGACATTAAATACTTTTCCCAGAGTCACACAGTTAGTTAGCAGACAAGTTTCCCACCCAAGTAATCATGATTTCAAATCTATGATCTTAACCACTGTGCTTTGCTGTATTTCCTTAGTTCCTTTGTTAAAGCTAGTGTTCGGTACACTTTTACAAGTATGAACAGGAAGACTTTGAGTTGCTAGAATTGGAGAAATGGATAAGGGTATCAAGCAATTGCTGCACAAGTGTGAGGAGCTGGGTTTATATCACCAGCACCCATGTAAAACAGAGTAACACATCTATAATACTAGCACTATTGTGGGAATAGGAGCAATCTCTCTACCCCTAGGGAATCACTGGATGACCTGTCTAGTCAAATTGGTGATCTCCAGGTACAGTTACAGACCCTACCCAGAAAAATAAGGTGGAACACATTTGAAAAAACGCCTGAAGTCAACTTCTGTCTCTCTCCCTCTCTCTCCCTCTCTCTGTCTCTCTCTGTCTCTGTCTCTCTCTCTTTCTCTCTGTCTCTGTCTCTCTGTCTCTCTGTCTCTCTGTCTCTCTGTCTCTCTGTCTCTCTCTCTCTCTCTCTCTCTCTCTCTCTCTCTCTCTCACACACACACACACACACACACACGCAAAAAACAAGTGAAACACCCACATGAACACATACACACAACAAACATGGATTCACACCTACCAATAATTTTTTAAAAAGATTTAGTGTTTCATTGGATCTTCCAAATACAATTAATTTTCTCTCCTAGCATGGGTGACCTACAGCGTTGCTAGCAAAATTATATTTGCCTGGCCTTAAAATTGACTGATGGAGACTTTCAACTTTGCAACACAACATAGTCCATTTATAAAAGCCCTAATCATTTGGCTGTTATATTTTGAACTGAGTTAAAAATCGATCTTCCCATAACCCCCACCTTTTTGCCTCTATGAATACTTTGGCTGGATACATGATATTCTGGCAAAGATGGCCTTTAAGATCCTTAGAGGAATTCAGCCCTCACTCCTCAAAAATTCTCAACACCAAGTCTTCAGAACAAAAACACAGGTATCAAACTCAAAACCAAAAACAAACAGAAAGCAGAACCATAGCATCTAATTTACACTATTTTTATTTAAAATATAATGTTATATAACAAATGAGGGACTCCTAACCTTACCCATGTGTGATGCTTGCAAATGGGACAATTTGTTTCTCCTCTGCATTGGCACCGGAGGTGGCAATTGCTGACCTGTCAGATTCAATGCATGTTTGCTGGCTTAGGACCAGGGCTTTCCAGGGGATCAAGCTCTTCTGCTGTAATCATTAAAACCTACAGAACCCTGCCTGGCTCTGGGGAGGAGCCCAGCTCTGCTGACCCTCATCAGCCCTCTAGGAGGGCTGCATAAAAATAGGGCAGGAGAGACAACCCCTGGCTGCATATCAGTTCCCCAACCTATCTTGACACCATCCCTTCCACTGAATCTCTTTCCTTGGCATTCCAACCTCCTGATTATATTTGTTTCTATGATCTATACTTGTTTCCTCATGTAACATCATCCCAAATATCAGACTAGGTCCTTATAACTGCTCTCCAGTTTTGCCTATCAGATAGGCATTTTGAGTCACAGATCCCTGCCCATAACCTGACCCTCTATATACTTAAAGCTCAGTTTTTACTTTCAAAGAACAAAAAAACCTCTCCTGCCACTTTAAAGTTCTTTGCCTTAGCTTGATTGTTCCTCTACTGTATTTTCTGATCTTGATTCTGTTCTTTATACAAATAATATCCACATAACAATGCACACATGCTCTCTCTCTCTCTCTCTCTCTCTCTCTCTCTCTCTCTCTCTCTCTCTCTCTTTCACACACACACACACACGCCTGAACCTAGTATTTGCATCAAAATCTGTCACAGTATTTAGCCACATCATTATATCTGTCAACTTCACCAGACTCCTGGTCTCAATCCCTTCCTTTCAGCATCCTGGCACTGACACTGTATAATTTCTTTTAAGTCATGATGCAATTTGATGTGCTTTCCCAAAGGTTATGGTGGTGATTTTAAAGTGTTTGTTTTGTTAGAGAAAAGAGGTATGACAGTGTTGTTGGCTTCAATGGAGTCCTTTGGCACCTCTGCCAGGGTGATTTCAGAGCATTCAAAAACTGTCAGTATAAAGAGATATGAGAAGTTCTGTTTATAAGCAACGCCAGTGATTGAAAAGATCAGATGATGGAGACACACTAGGCAAGCTGTCATTGGGGGGGGTACCTCAATAATGTTTGCAACTATGTACCCCTGCCAGGAAGGTGAAAACATATTGGGGAAGGCAGAAAAGGTGAGGTGTAAACCAGCTAACTGGAAATGACAGTGTAAGTGTGGTAGCTATTTCTAGTGTTTTTATATCAAATTATGCTTAAGAACTCACAACACAAAATTTTCCACCCTAGCCACCTTTAAGTGTTTAGTTCAGCAATGCTAATTTCTTGTATCATTATGCAGTATATCTTCAGAACTTTCCCATCTTACAGGAGGGAAACTCAGTGCCCTTTAAACCACAGTTGTTTCCCTGCTATGTCTCTGCCCACAGCACCACCGCCATACTTTCTGCCCCTATGAATCTGACTCCTCCAGGTCCATTACATGATGGAATCCTATATATCCTTCCTGTATGGTTTACTTCAGTTAGCATAATGACATTAAATGTCATCCACTCACTACCATTTTTAGTACTGTTTACTACCAGGCATGTGTTCTCATTTCATTTTTGCCATAAGTCTATGTGGCACCAGAGTGCCTTTACACTACTTTCAAAATTGGGAGTAACAAGCACTCTGGGATCAGAACCAGAATCAATAGCAGCTGGAGAGAGTTGTTGGCAGAATGATCAGAGGTGAAACACAAATGGTTGTGTAGAAGTAAAGGCGCTCCATGGCGTGTTTGTAACAGGGTTGCAGCTAGATTAGGTAGGAAGCCTCTTGGAGCCAGCTCAGGCTTTCAGAATCATAAGTAAATGGCATGGCAAAGCCTTTTACCATTGCCTCATTCAATCTTTGGCCACTGTCCCTTTCCTCAAGAAGAGGAGGCCACTTTGCATGGTGTGATTACCTGAGGGCAAGCTCCAATAAGGAACCTAGCTGAGCTGTGAGCAAGCACCCAAAAGCAAAGCAGATGACGTGGAAGCTTGGCTTCAGTGTAGAGTACCACAATATCCACTAAGAGTGCTGAAATATAAATATGTTTCCTTGTATTCCATAAATGATGTAAGAATCAGACACTGATTATTTGACACTGAGATTGATGTTCTTTCTACCACACTAGACTTACTCTTCAAGAGATGCTTCATAGGTACTAAGATCAGGCTTGAATTCTATTCAAAATAGAAATGGAATCAAACCCCAGAAACTGTATCCATGGTGCACTATTTCTGTATTCTTTATTAATTCTATGGGTACCAACTCTTTTTCTGGTCCTTGTCTTCAATAGTTGCCATACCCTTTATACCTTTGCTGTACCTGAGGATTCTTCTACCATTTGATCAGTTAGTTGTTGCCTAGTAAATCTCTCAAGAGGACTATATTTTCCAACTTACTATAACAGCCATGATGTCTGCTCACATGCTTTTTATAACCTTCAGAGAGACAATACGATTGTCACCAATATAACAATCACAATGATGTTCAGAGATAATATTGTGGGTTCCACATATCCACATGTTCTACATCCATTTAATCAGCCAATTACAGATCAGATATTCAAAAAGCATTCTGCCTTGCTGAATGGAGTAATATACATCTATATATACTTATAATACTCTGTTAGGCAGAATGATTGCCAAGTTTAATACAAGATTGGTCTGTATGGGAAGATCCTATCTCAAAAAGAAGTGTTGTGTCATAGACTAAAGATTTAGATCCATTGGTAGCCTAACATGTGCAAAGCCTTGAGGTAGACCCTCCACAGCACATAAAACAAATGTGGTGGCATATGCTTGTCATAAAAGACATTCAAGGCCTTCCTCTACTACAGAGCAAGTTTAAGGTCGCCCCCCTGAAATACATGAGACACTGTCAAACATAAAAATGTTATCTTACTGAATATGTAGACTTTTGTCATCATTTCCTAACCTTTGTATCCCTTTTTTTTGATATTTACTGGTATTTAAATGATACAGGAGTTTATCTGTATTATATTCAAATGTTGCATCATTTTGTTTGGGAGCATCCATAGATTTGAGTATCTTTTAAGGAAGGTTTAGAACCAATCATTCATCTTTAAGGGACAGATTGTGTGTGCCAAATGAGACTGTTCCTGGACACTGTGCTGAGATCTGGGATGTATGTTTTCTCACTTAATCTTATGAACTACTTCCTCTGGCTCTCCTAACAGGCACTCTCACTTCTAAATACCCACAGTGAAAAATGGAGAGCGTTGCCTAGTATCTCAAAGTTTGGCAGAAGCAGGGTAGGCAGTCCAATTCCAGAGTCTGAGTTCATGCTTCAAAACCTGAATTGCTATATCTTCAGGATCAGGTTCAAATACCTACATTAAAAACGCCCTTCTTCTCTCCCTCTACACTCCAGCAAATGAAACATCCTTCACAATTGTTGTTTCAGTGTAAGTTCCCCCTGCTTTTGCTAAGCAGTAGAATGATTCCCCTTCGATGCAGATGTTATTGAAGCCAGCTTTATTTCAGCATCCTCCAAAGACTTCTTAAACTTGACTCTCACTAAACAATAGTCAGTTTCCCATATGCAGGTGTTTTTGACCTGTTTGGCGAGTGAGTCCTTTAAGAACTGGTTTTATGGTCTTGTAAGTAAAAATAATTCTTAATTTTAATCCTTTTTCTCTCTGATTTCATGTAGCCTAGTCTGGTCTGGCCAGAAATTTAGACTTCTGATTCTCCTGCCTCTACCTTCTAAGGTCTGGAATTATACTAGTACAGTACTGTGAAAGGGTTTTTCGGTACTGGGATGGGACTGAGAACTTTATGTATGCTAAAGAAACATATATCTTTCTAGCACCCAGAAAATTCTTCACTATACACTCTAAGTTGAACTTTAAAATTTTTTAATAATAAAGCTGATGCTACCTTGCTGCAAAGGAAAATCTTTGCTTATAGACTCTTGAAAAGGGATAGCAATGAAGGGTATATAAGATATACTTATTTTAACCAATTCTATGAAATTCTGACCTTAACATATTACCAAGGACTACTAAAGCTCTCCATTTTAATTAAACTTTTATTTTCAGATAATTGTGCATTGCATAAATCAATGAAAGAGGAACCTCACACATCTTTTTCCCAGTGTTCTCCAATAATACGTTCTGCAAATTTGTAATTTAGTGTCACAGCAGGATATTGACATTGATAAAT